>CM052711.1:6999980-7057049 GCA_028551405.1 Uromys caudimaculatus | reverse complement strand
CCCCCCCCCCAAATTACCCAGCACACAGGCATTTAAAAGAACTAAAGTTTGTCAGATGATGCAAGGCTAGTCAGTCCTCCAACAGTCAGAACAGGTCAAGCTACCAAGTTCAACTGTCAAAGTGGAAGCAGGGAAGCAAAGCAGTGTGTCTTCACAGCATCAGTAAGCACCAGATCTTTTCATGGTATGTCTTGCCGCATTCAGAATGATGGCGCCTCAACAGCACCTCAGTCCTTAGTTCTCAGGTCTTTTCTGTTATTCACTTTATCCCCACCTGCTGTTGGCAGCCTAGTGTTCTGTCTGCTTACTCAGTGAGTTTGCTAAAGATTACCCTGGCTGTGCACATTTTCCTCAGTGTCTAATAAAGACAGCTGGACAGTCCTAGTTAGAGGTTGAATTGTGTATGTTTCTGTTACCTTTTTTTTTTTTTCCTGTGACCAAATACCTGACAAGAAGCTATGTAAAGGAGTAGGGATTCCCTTGGGCTCACAGTTGAAAGCATGTAGTCTGTGAAAATCAGGGGGCAAGGCTCCATTACTGTGGAGGATGCAGCTGAGGCTGCTCACATCTTGTTGAAACAGGCATCAGACATGAGACAAAAGACAGAGTGGGCTATGCAATTTCAAGACTTGCCCCCCATTGACTACTTCCTCCATGTAAGCTCCCCCTCAAAAACGGTTCTAAAACCTCTCAAAAGTTTACCTCCACTGGAGAATAAGTGATTGAACACAGGCCACTGGGGAACATTTTATAACTAAAGCATCACCTCCACCCCAAACCATGTGGAACCCAGTCTTAGATAGGGCTACTATTGCTGTGATAGAACATCATGACCTGAAGCAACCTGAGGAAGAAGTGTTGATTTAGTGTACACTTCCACATCACTGTTCATCCTTGAAGGACATCAGGGTAGGAACCTGGAGGCAGGACCTGATACAGAGGATATGGAGGGGTGCTGCTTTCTGTGTTGCTCCTTATGGCTTGCTCGACCTGCTTTTTTGTAGAACAAAGGACCACCAGCCCAGGAGTTGTACCACCCACGGTAACCTGGGCCCTCCCACATCAATCACTAAGAAAATGCCCCCAGGCTCTCCTGCAGCCCTATTTTATAGAGACATTTCCCCAATTGAGGATACATACTCCCCCTTCAAGGACTCTAGCTTGTGTCAAGTTGGCATAAAACTAGCCAGCACAAATCCTAACACAACATTCCAGAAATGCAACCTTATTTGGGGATAGATTCTTGAAATAGATAACCATCTTGCAATGAGGTCATTAGTGTGCCTTCTAATCCAGTATGGCTGGTGCCCTTGTAAAGAGGAGGAATGTGGACAGATAGAAAGATATGCATACAGAGGGCATCGTGAGAAAGGACTCAGAAAGAGAGCCACCTACAAACTATAAAGGAAGACCATTCCCGCAGCCCTTTATAGAAGCTACTCTGTCAAACCTTGATATTGGATTCCAAGATCCAAAACTAAGATAAAAAATTTTTATCATCTAAGACCTGTAGAATTTCAGCAATCCTGTTGGATAGATAGACAGCTTTGTAGAGTCATGTGGCTGGAATCAAATCCAGAGAACTAATGCTTCTTGCTCATGGTTCAGCATAAGTATGGTTACTGAGATGAGAGGTGTGGGTCCCCCTTCTCCTCAGGGGTCATCGGCCACTGGCCCATGAGAACAGTGGAGGGGGCAAAAACGGTGAGCAGGGTTTGGACAGTCATGAGTATGACAGAAGGATTTCTGGAGACAGCTTCAGTGAGACAGCTCTACTTTATTGTTCCAGGGATGGGTATATAAGAGCTTTTAGCGGTACAGGTGGAAAGGCCTGATTGGTCTTAACACAGTACCTAATTATCATATGGGCGGGAAGCTAGAGCAGGTTTTGTATACTGAGTCACGGATGACAGGGTCATTCTTTAGATAAGGTCAGGAACCTATGCTCTGAGACATTCTCTAATCAGGCAGAGAAAGAAAGCCCGCTGAGAAAGGGAGTCCTCCCTTTTGGGCCGAGCTTGGAGAGCCATCCAGACATGGTGGACTTGGACGTAAAAGCAGAGTTCTTGAATGGAGAGGTGAGAACCTGGAAGAGAGGCTGGGGTGTGCAGCATGAGGATTTAGTGGATAACAGGAAGAGGAGAATGTCTGACTCATGCTCTTCAGTCCTCTGAGCTTTGCTCCTCCAAATCACCATTGTTACCATCCATTTGTTGCTTTCAGAAATTCAGAGCAGGGATTTCCAACGCCATTGGTTAGGAGCTGTCTCAGTATCAAGGTAGATGTGCATTCACAGATGTTTCCCAAAGAATAATTGGGTTCCTGTTTGGTTTTTTTTTTCCCCTCAAAGTTTATACCTCAGAGGTTGGGGCCTTTCTGGACCCATCTTCTCATCAGTTTTATTATTTACATCAGCAGATATTGATTGCAACCTCTTATGGGCATAAACACGTTTAAGATTTATTAAGTTCTCAAATTTTCAAAGAAAACAAATCTTAAGTACTGTGAAAATGGATGGGCTTCTCAGAACACCAGCCAGAAGCCTTTTACAGCCGCCCCCTATAATGACAGAGTTCTATTCAGAGGCAGATTTACTGAGCTGCTGATGAAATTCAAAGAGCCAGCCCCTCCCCCACACAGACTGTCTCCAAGGGTTTCTTTATCACTTTCCATTGAGACTTTTGTGTTCTTTTTCTTAAAGCAAGTGCAATTCCAGTTGTATGGGCCTCTGTTACTTCAAGATGGGGACATGTCCTTGGTTTCAATGACAGTGGCTCTTCTAGGAATCAAGTCTTTCTGTAGAGGTGGAACAAAGGCTGTTTGAGTAATCAAGGAACCAAGTACACAGGAGCTAGCAAAGCTGTACTGGAGCTAGGGAAGAGAGTAGGCCAAGTGGGGCCATGATTGGGACCAGAGGAGGCAACCACTGACCAAACTGGGAAGTTGCAGATTGCAGAGGAAGTCCTGGAGGACGAGGACGAGGCACTGGATGTGTGGGGTCCACAGGGAGGTGTGCCATACACAGACATCTTTGCATCTTTCTCAGAAGAAAACTAATCCCAGAGAGTGATGGCTAACCTCGATTCTCAGCTCGATGGGATTTAGAAACACCACAGAAACACAGGTCTAGATACGTCTATGAGAGTGTTTCTAGAAAGGTCTAACTGACCAGGGAGGACCCAGTCTGAATGTGGGGAGCACGATACCATGGATTTGAGTTTCAGACTGAGTGAAAGTGATGAGCAAGCTGAGCACCAGCGTTCATGTCTGTGATCTGACTGTAAATGGGCTCCCCTCAGGTGAATGGATTGTTCCTACAGTCTAGCCGTTTACAACCCCTGTTCTCTCTAAAGCCAGTGCAGTGATTCAGATTACTCAACAGTTCCTTAGTCTCCACTCAGATGGACTCTTAGGAAAGCCAGCCGTACTGTAGTGTCCACCTGAAAAATCCATGTACTGAATACCAGATAATTACCATCTTAGCTGAGACTTCTGTTAGGTTCTAAACAAAACCCAAATGTAGGATTATCTGGTTTGGGGCCTGATTTCCTTTGTGGTATATGTATGCAGCTGGAAATTAAATTGTTTATCATAAGGCTTTGCATGTGTGTAGACATATGTATAGTAAGCAGATCACTCAATGCTTATGATATGATGTTTGCTGTGAGTTAGATGGTGTCTAGCGGGTAACTTTGACTCCTTAGTATATTTAATTTTTCAACATGGCTTACTAGAATCTGTAAGCCATTCTCCTCGAACATGTTAGCTTATTAGTATGGACACCTGGTCTACCAAAGACCAATGGCATTGTCAGGTCTAATCTGTCTTGAGGGATAGATAAAGAACTAAGAGAACCCACCTTCTCTGTCTTCTTTCTTTCCAACCCTCCTGTCCCAGTTCACACGCTTGCCCAACAGTATTTTCCAAGGTCATTGTTGCTCTGGTCTTTAACTGTTTGATTTGAAATTTCTTAACCTCTTTAGACAGTCATCCAGTGACTGCCATTTTCAAAAGGCAAATTCTGACGTGAAGATCTATGTCCATCTTCCATTCAGGATTCTCAAATGCAAAGATAACCTTTGACAGTACAATTCTTTATGAAGATCACTGTGAGTATATTGTCAGATAGGCAGTGTGTGTATGGGAGAAATCATTTGAACAGACTTTCTACCAAAGGATAAATACACCCTAAATCACAGTGGTAATCAGGGCCAGTGCCTCATTTCTGATGACTTTAGAAATCAGATGGTCTTCAGAGATGTGGCTACATGGACGCTGTCCCCACACTGACTTGTTTTGGCTTCAGGGGGCTGTCTGCTTCTTTCTCTCTCATGCCCTTCCTCATTTTAGCTACATTGGTATTTTTGTCCTCTGCTAAAATATGTTTTTCGAAACTGTGATTAACAGACATTTTCAGATAGAGACATTGGCTCTCTCTCTCTCCAAAGAGGCACAGCATGTGTGAGCAGGCAAGCATCAGAATACTGGAAAAGGCTATGGCTGTTCATGGGAAACTGTGCTAATGACTACATCTGCCCTGCTCATTTTAGGCTGGCTGGGACCATCTCCTGATTGGCTGATGTTTCCTGCTACAGTGAAATCTCTTCATTTCTGTGTCCCATCAACACAGAAGTCCCTGTAGTTGGTCTCGTTCATCTCCGTGCTCTAAATGGAAGTTACAGCAGGTTAAAATTTGGGAACTATACTCTAAATGACCTGCTTATGGGACACATGGACTCAGAGGTCTGGCACATGGAGGGTTCTGTAAGCCACTTTTGGACCTAAAATATTCTTTCCAGGCATCATTAACAATTGAATACTAACCTGATTTACTAGAGTATCACAAAATTAAGGGAGGTTTTATTTTTCTTCTACAGTCTGTCATCTTTGTTGTTGTTTTTTATTCAATCACAGGAAAAAAAAATATGAGTGTATTTGAATTCCTTGTGGTAATATTTTGACTCTAGAGTTCTTAGACTAAAGCACAGTAAGTCTCAAAAGACAATGAGTTGAGCCTGTGAAAAGGATCTGCGTCTACTGCAAGGGAGTATGGCTCTACAATATTGGGTTTTCATTGTTCAACTGTACCTGTGTGTGCACACACATGTTCGAATATTCACGTGTATATGTATGTATGCTTGTATTTTGTGTTTGTGTACATGTGTATGTGGGTGTATGTAGGTGCCAAAGGTCAACCTTATAGTTTGAAACAGGATCTCTAACTGAACCTGAAGATTACCATTCAGCAAGACTAGCTGTCCAATGGGACTCCTCTGGTCTCTGCCTTCCCAGTGCTAGGATTACAGCTGCATGCTATGTCTCCCAGATTTGTATGTGGATCCAAACTCTGGTCTTGATGCTTCTGTGGCAAGCACTTTACCAACCTAGGCATCTCAGGCCCTAAAGCTGAGTTTTTAAGAAGCTTCTCTGTGACCATACCTTAAAGGAATCAATCAAACAATGGATATTGTCCTTCCGTGATCCATGACTAATGCTCTGCAGGAGGAAGGCGAACATACACAGTCATACATGTGTGGAATTTAGATGAGTTAGGTAATCTTGACAGGAAGTGTTTTATTAATGAGGAAGCAGGATGGAATTATAGAGGAGGAAATGAAGGTGACACGTTGAGACATAAGATGTTTCTCACCATGGGGAAGTGTTTCTACTTCCTCCAAGCCAACTACCTCAACATATCCCAGGATAATCCTTCAATATGTTCACACATCAGGAGACTGAGAAAATCTGACCTTTGAAGATCCTAGAGAAAGTTCTAGAAAGGTGGGGAGATGTTTGTTCAGCCAGTGGTTATTGGAGAAAGCTGGAGCTCTTTCTTCCAAGAAGGAGGTGGAATTTGTTTTCACTCAGTCACAGTGTAAAACCTTGGAGAGGTGGACTTAATTGGTAAACCAAGAGCCACTGTCCCTGATTAATAAAAGAAGACTTTCAAATTTCTCCAGGTGGAAGTTGGGATGCTATTTCACATGTCAACTTGTCATAGGGCTCCCTGGGGTTTCCTTCATTATCTGTGCTTGTCTATCTACTCTCCTACTCCCCACTCCAAAAGTTCTCCCAGCCACTGGCAGCACCAGCTTAGAGGATCCAAAATATTGAAGATACTTCCTAAGTAGCTTTTAGATGATGCCCTGCAAGGTGCTGGTATCGCTACATGCAACTAACCTAGAGCAGTCACTGAAGGCCAGCACTGGGGTCTACAGTCTTCACAGCTTAGCTCTGCAAACTTGAATGAATTGCCTTGTTCCTTTGCTAAGTTTCCTTCCTGCCCATCGTTGCTGTGGACACAAGTCTCAAGAGTTAGAAGTTGATATGGTTTGCAGAAGATGAAGGTTATAATGTGTACAGCCCAGCCTTGGAGCTGCTGTAGCTGTCACAAATGCCCTGATCTACTGGGAGAGGGTTCTGTTTGGGCATAGCAAGGTTGCCACGGGCCTACACACTCTGTAGAAGATCTGAGGTCTTGAGTTTTCTTGGTCCATTTTGTATTTATACCATCGAGCTGCCATTGGATACACTCTGGCTCACTCATCACCTTGTTCTCCTTTATCTGCGTCCACCTATTTTCATAAGTGACCTGAAGTAATTCTTTTTATCTTCTTCACTGGTGATTTGTCTAGAGGAGTGGTTGGCACAATCACAAATTAAATTTGCCATCACTGAGAGGAGAGGGAGGCAAGTCTCTCTGTCTGAATAAGGAGGCTTTAGTTGTTGTTCAGAGGAAGGTTGATCTCATCCAGAAAATAGCCTAAGAATGCCGGAGCTTTATGAAGACATCCAGGATAAACATATTTACGAGACTGAAGTTTTTCCATCCCTTATCCATAAGTGACTGCTGCTGATGGGCCTAGGAACGACTCTCAGGCATCGAGCTGAAGGGAAAGAGATTCCCATGGCTTGGCAATGTTCAGAGCTGGTTTTGAGAAAGTCCATAGCCTGATGTGTCTTTCTTTCACTGTCTCCCCTTTGGAAGGAAGTTAGTTGTTCAGTTGATAACTACATAGCAACCTGGGAAGAATCTTACATCTTAAACTGAAACTAACAATTCTCTCCTTCCTTCCCTCACTCCTCCCCCTTGGGATTTCTAGGCATAACTGAGATGTTTCATTCCAATGCTAACGTTTGGGGCTCACAGTGGCTATTCTACTGTGGTATCACATATGCACTTTTGTATGGTGTGATGAAATATTCCTCTTCTCTTCTTGTGAGCATCTCATAAGTTTACTCTGTCATTTCTGAGTTCATTACTGTTCTTTTAAAGATCTAAGAATAGATCCTGGTGGGTCACTTAAAGGCCTAAATTACAAAGAATTAAAGTTGCTATTGTAAGCCTTAAGCTGAATCTCTCTGGTGCTTATGGTAGAGCTAAGCTTTATCATTGGTGACAATAAAGTGTCAAACAACAGATCTGAGAACTAAGTGGTTAGCACCAACCATTGTTATTTAATCCGTTCCAAAGTACTGAGAATGGCTACTCCCCATACTCTGGAACTGGCTTAAATGAAGGTTAAATGAAGTTATCCAGGGATTAGAGTTTGAGTAGGAATGAACTCAGCTGGGGTGCAACTCAGAGAGACTTTTAAGTTGGAGAGATGGCTCAGTGGGCAAGGGGCTTGCAATAGTCACCAACTTGAGGACTTGAGTTCAAAACCCCAGACTCCAAATAAAAGCTGGGTACAGCAGGGACTATTTGTCTTCTCTCTGATCTTCTGGCAAGATGGGAGGTAGAGAGAGAATCTTTGGAAGCCCCTATACCAGCTAACCTGGTGTATATAGTGGCAAAAACAAAACAAAAACAAACAAACAAACAACCCCCCCCAGTGAAACCTTATTTCAAACAAGATGGAAGGCATCGATCAATACTAAGAATTGTCCTCTGATGCCCACATGCATGCCTGTGCTTATATCCATGGACACAGAGACACATACATATTCACACATACATACACACGTAGGACATCATATGTATGTGCCCCCTATGAGAACTTTGATTTATAACATTGTAGATTTAAATCTACTAAAGTCTTTTATCTTATTGGTCAGAAGGGTTGTTTGGAATCTCAGTTTAATGGTACTATACAATGCATCTAGAGAGAATTTATAGTACTGTGGATGTCAGATTAGCTTGTAGGCTGCCCCAGCTGTTCAGCATGATCTCATTTTTCTTGCTCATGGATCTCTCATTGGTTAATGCACGTAACTGTGACTAGAATGTTCTTTGGTTTAGCTAGTCGACTAGGTCACACCAACTCCATTCCTGTGCAGAGAAGGTGGATCCTGGGTTTGCACCTCATGCCTGTTCAAGCCTCTCATTGTACTAACCTAGAACCTTCTATTCTGGAGCCTCTGCAAGGAGAGGCAGCTAGATCTGAAGATTTCTGTTTTGAATCTTGGAGGATGCTCTTTGAGAATAAGAAACACATTTTCAGTGTTTAAGGACACAAGATGAACATGACTTAGGAGTCCAGTTTACACATGCTAGTTGAAGCATCTCCTAGCTCTGCTTTTGCTCAGGATTATGCCACCCCCACACCTCCCTCCTGACCACAGTGAATGGTCTTTGGACCTCTTCTGGAACTTCTCCACCTCTTTGTCTCTGACTTCTCACTCATCCCTGAGCTTGCCTGCTTTGTTTATGCTGACTGGTCTGTACAGAAAGTACTTCCTCCACTGGAAACACTGTGTTATGCGTTCTTCTTCATCTTACCTCCAGAACTCAAGACTTCCTTCCAATGTTAGCCTTTCCAAGCAAGTCCGTACCACCGCACTATTGAAAGGCTCTATCAATCTCTGTTCCACTGAGAAAAGAATTATTTGTGAAGGTGTAGGGAGAAGCCCTTGCTGCCTTCTACTGCCCAAGGCAGGCTGGAATCATCCCCTTGACTCTGGTGCAGACCCTGCTCTTTCCGAGGGCTCTCTACAGACCATGATCAAGTGTGACCATGCTGTGTTTCAGGGGAGCCTGCCTTTCATTCAGAAGTCAGTACTTTTATACTTTTACATCCCTGAACCTTTTAAGTTCCAACATAAAAAAGGAACAGAAAGAAAGGAAGGAAGGAAGAATGAAAGAACAAAAGAAAGAGAGAAAGGAAAACCACCTTTGTTAAGGTGTATGGCGGGCCAGGTGGACATACTGAGAGAGGGAAGTTAATCAGACCATTCCTGTACACATTAGGTAAATTGTTTCACTCTGAGTTAAAAAGCAGCTAGGGAGTGTTGAAGTCCAGGGTGTCTGCATGCACTTTATGATGGTCTTAGCTTATGACCTTATATCGTTTTTATTTCTCTATTAAATCAAGATATATCTCATTGAGCTGCCATCCCGTATGACAGGAAATGGTTCATTTCAGGGTATGTGACTAGACTTGTCCCTGATGGAAGGAAACAGCATGTCTGTTTTCCCCATGCTCCCAGTGTGGACAGCTGGAGTTCCGGTTGCTGTGGATGCCACAGAGAAGATGTCACTTACGGGGCTCAATTTGCCTCCCCAAAGCATCAAAGTTCTAATACTGAATATGTCTGCATATGACCTTAGTTGGAAGTAGGTCTCTATAGATAATCACATTAAGATGCGGTCATGAGAGTGGCCCTTAATCCACTCATACAAGGGTCCTTATGTTGTGCTTTAAAAGTAAAATGTCCCCCCATAGGCTCATGCGTTTGAACATTTGGTCTCCAGATAGTGGCGCTGTTTTGGAAAGTTATGGTGCCTTTAAGAGGTAGACTCTCTCTGAGCAAATGGAAACTGTGGACAAGCTTTGAGGATTCAGACCCTGGCCTTCCTTCTGTTCTGCTCTCTGCTTCCTGACTTTGCATGCACTGTGTCCAGCCATCACCTGCCCCTGCTGACATACCCTCTCCGCTGTAATAAACATTATTTGCTTTTTAAGCCGCAAGGCCAAAATAACTCCTCTTTTCCTAATTAACAATGTCATAGCAATGATGAAAGTAACTAATACTCCTTATAGATGGGCAAAGGCAGGAGGAATGTCACCTGACAATCGGAACTGTGCTGCCACAAATCAGAGAATCCCAAAGACAGCTGAGAAGCCATAAAAAGCAGGGATGGAGGGACCGGCTCATACTAGTTCAGAACCCTGTGGAGGACTCAACCTTGTGCCGCCTTTGGACTTGTAAGCTGGGACTGAGACAAATGTCCATTGTTGAGGCCACCCAGTTTGTGACCCTTTATTCCAGGAGTATGTGAATGCGGAGACTCTTTGATTCTATAGAATAGAGTAAGCCCTGAGGGGCTTGAAGCTACAAGCTCTGCATCAGCATCCTCAGGTCTATTCGTTGGTTGAATAAGTGAACCCAGAAAATTTTAATCTAAGCTTTGTGTGAAATAGCAGGTTTTTAAATGGGCTTTTAGGTAGACAAGACTGTACCTTTTGGATTAGGCAGGAGAAAAAGGTGTGGAGATCAAACGATCTTATCTATAGTCTTAAACCCAGTGAATATCTGAGCCTCAGCCACCAGAAGGCGTGGTTTCTAGCATAGATGTGTTTCCTGAGCTCAGTCACTGCTCCCTCCTTCTTTTTCTTTCTCCTGATGCCGAGGATTGAACTCAGGGCCTTGCCCATGCCAGGCAAGCTCTTTCTCAGCTACAACCCCGCCCCTAAACGTGGCTCTTGGTGTAACCCCATGAATATTTTTCTGGGCACCCTGACTCTCCCACCAGTAAGGCAGTGAGCTTGGGCTGACTTTCTCTTAGTATTATTGAGATGTGAACTGTGTTTGTTCCCCATGGTGCCTTCCTCCTGTGCTCTCTTTAACACGCATCTGTCCTTATGAAAATGACTGGGAGTACATTCCTTTCCGGCCCAGGGATGGCAAAATGAAGTTCTGTCTCCAGGATCTTGTGTGGAACTTCTCTACACCTCCTGGTCCTTGTGATTTCTGTTAGAAAGTTCAAAGAGAACGTGGAACACAGAGCATGGGAGACAGGAAGGGTTTGTTACAGAGCCTCAGGGCTGAGGGCAGACAGTGGCCAAAGGGGCCATTGTGCTGATCTACAACTTTAACAAGTTTTGTATTATTTTTAAAGTCTCTAAAATGGGCAACTTTTGTTTTTAAGCAGCATTTTCTTGTCCAGGTAAGTGACAGACCCATTGGAACTGACTCATATGAGAGAAAAAGAGTATGTCTCGGTCCTTTATCACAGAGCCTCAGCTAGATAGGAATAAGTTTTGTCCAGTAATGTAACTCAGATCCCTGTGTTTCAATAGTCTTATTTTTACAAGCTGTTAAGAATGTGGGAGGGGCTTCCTCCTTCCATCACCACCACGCTGTTATTACCTAACTCGCTACCTAAGAGTTTACACATGACTTTGACCCATAGTCTTCTCTCCTATGCCATCCTCAACTGCTCTTATTTCATTTCTATTGCTTGGATAAAATATCCTGAGACTAAGCAGCTTGGGGGAGAAAGTTTATTTCAGGTCACAACTCCAGGCTATCTACCATCACTGCAGTGTAGTCATAGCTACAAGAGCTTAAGAGCTCGTTACAGCATATCTACAACCAAGAGATTAGTGAATGGATGCTTGCTTAATACTTAGCCAGCTTCCTCTTATCTAGTCCAGGATACCAAGCCAAGGGATTGGTGCCACCCACAGTCAGCTGGGTCTTCTCACCACAGTTAGCCCTGTTATAAATAGGCTCCAGAATGTACCAGAGACCTGGGAGGTGAGAGACTCTCAGGAATCAAAAGGAGGGACCTTAGACAAAATGCCCTACAGTGGGGAGAGGGAACTTGTAGAGCCCACCTCCAGCAGAAAGTCAGGGTATCAAGTAAGGGCTGGGGTTGCTATCCCACAGTCAAAACTCTGACCCATAATTGTTCCTGTCTGAAAGAACTACAGGGATGGAAATGGAGAGGAGCATGAGGAAAAGAAGGTGCAGTGACAGGCCCAAAGTGGGATCCAGCTCAAGGGGAGGACCCAAGTCCTGACACTATTACTGAGGCTATGAAGCACTCACAAAAAGGAACCTATCATGACTGCCCTCCAAAGACCCAACAAGCAGCTGAAAGAGTCAGGTGCAGATATTTGCACCCAATCAATGGACAGAAGCTGCTGACCCCTGTGGTTGAATTAGGGAAAAGCTGGAAGAAGCTGAGGAGGAGGGCAACCCTGTAGGAGGACCAGCGGTCTCAATTAACCTGGACCCCTGAGATCTCTCAAACACTGGACTACCAACCAGGCAGCATAGACCAGCTGATATGAGGACCCAAACACATATACAGCAGAGGACTGCCAGGTCTGGGTTCAGTCACAGAAGATGCACCTAACCCTCAAGAGACTGGAGGCCCCAGAGAGTTTAGAGGTCAGGTGGGGTGGGAGGTGGGAGGTGGGGGTGGGGTGGGGACATCCTCATAAAGACAGGGGTGCAGGGAGGAGGTATGGGATGTGGAACAGTCAAGAGTGTGGACTTGGAGGAGAATAAAATCTGGAGTATAAAACAATAAATAAAATATAAAATTAATAATAATAATAATAATAATAATAATAATAATAAAATAGGTCCGACAGACATGTCTGAAGGCCAACTTCTTCTAAATGGTCCTTTACTGAGACTGTCCTTAAGTGTTTTTACCTCTGCCAGGTTGATCATTAAAGCCAACTATAACATGAAGCACAAACCAATTATATGTAGTCAGAAGTACCAGGCCCTTGCCACAAGTGGTTCTTTCAGTAGACTGTAAAAGAAGTGCATATTGTATCTCTGGCCCAAAGGTCATGGGCTACATGAGTCACTCAGATGTGAATGCTTGCCTTAGGTTATCCTGTCTGGCATCTACTTTCAAAGGCTGTATGTCACTCAGGTTCTCTTAATGTTCACGCATGGTTTTATATAGTTTTTCAAAATTGTATAAGCTTATCAAAATACACTGTCCATCCATTTATACGTTTCATGTCCAGTATTTTGGAGTTGGTGAGGTCTGGAGAATTACTTTATGCTATTTGAAGAACTATTCCTAATTATCTCCCAGAGCTGAAGTATATATGGGCCTATTCAAATATGTACATTGCTCGGACTAAAAGTTCTGAGAACTGATTTTAAATCCTGATATTGAAAACAACAAAATGTCAGCAAAATGCTAAGTTATGTAGGGCAGTAAAACAATAGACAATACTGTAAGTAGCTTTACTCTTGGAAAACAAGCACTCGTGCTTAGATAAAACAGCCCAACATTTGAAAAACCCATGTTTAGACCGATAACGCTCACGGGTTGTGGATAGCTTTATAAACTGAGGAGCAGAGCCATCCGGTGTTAATAGGCAAAGAGCACTGGTCAGAGGAAGGAGAAAGCACGCCATGGTTAGCATTTAAGAGTCCTTTCTGTTTTCTTTATCCTAACTTCCCCCTGTAGCTTTACGGAGGAGAATCAAACTGCAGCCCATGTGTCCTACAGATAAAGCATATATTTTATACTTCAAGTGTTTAGTTTTCCTTGCATTGCCAGAAACAAGTGCCTGGGAGTGAGGGGTCTGATTCTTAGGAGGCTAGCTGGTTTCTGCTTGAAACCTTTGAGACACCAACATTAACTCCTTTGCTGCCACCAAGGCTGAGAAGTGGGAAGGGGGATGAAAGGGCTCAGCCCTGGGAAAGGAGGAGCTGTCATCATGTAAACTCCATTGGTGATTTAACAAAAGGCAGGGAAGGGACCAGACCTTGGCAGGACAAAGGCTACCCTTTTCAGAGGAAAGCTATTCAGTCAGGCAAAGAGATGACCTTTACAGTTCTCACAAGGTCTGGGAAACATTTGGATTTCTTGGCTCTTTCCCCAACTCTCTTCCACTTTCTCACCTTGTGTGGTGGAGGAAGAAGCGGCTTGTTAGAAAGCGTGTTTAAAGTCCCCATGTCTTTTCTCTAAGCATCGTCCATGTAGGTGCATCATAAACCAAACCCAAAGCAAGCCAATTCTCCCCTTATTCAAACTTACTCAAATTATCTGGGAAGTTACATTGTGTAGCCTAAACACAAGTTAGTAAATGGTGTTCGTTCGAGGAAAGTCACAATAATCCAAAGGTAATGCGTTCAATCCAGCTTGGGTTCTGTGCCTTCTTCGGTATGTACCTCAGAGGTCTCCCATTCACCGGCCATCCAGGCAGGGAAGGCCAGATGTGGACCTGCCTGCTGGCATGCATGGCTGCTGCCGGAAGTGGACGGCTGTTCATTTCCGGCAGGAAAACCCTGCCCGTGGAATCTCTGCAGGCTGCCTCAAGGAGCTCTTGAGAGCAGAAGTGTTTTGGTGCTATCAAGAAGGGCTCATTATACGGAGGAGGGAATCAATTCAGACTGACTTTAATGGGAGAGGGAGTCAAGCTGCAGTGTAGCCCTGTGACAAAGAGAATTTAAAGTGCCCTGTATTTATTATGCTTTTTCTCTTTAATTATGTCTGTCTTTAATATTCCACTGTTAGCGCCTTTAATGTTTTCTCTTCCCCACGTTTTTGGCATTTTTATGATTTGCAGTTTCATTCTAAATGGGCACATGTCATAATGTCATCTAATTTTATTGATTAAAAAAAAAAGGCCCTGTTTCCTGTGGCTTTTGGCCAAGGTGTACTATTACTTATCATTCTATTTTTTCCCCAGATTATGTAGCCTGTGTAATGTAAAGTAAAAGATTGTTTCCCATTTGAAAAAGAGATTTAGTGCTCTCACGCTGTCACCTTGGGGAAGTGAATGGTGGGTCTTAGAGTCAGATTCTTGACATCTAAAAATATCTCTGGCCAATTGAGAGTACTCAGCAAATGTCTGATGGATGGATGAATGATATTAGCAATAATGTGTGTGTGTGTGTGTGTGTGTGTACACGTGTGTATGCACAAAAGCATGCATGTCTGTGCAGGTCCACCCCACACACACCTCCACTGACAGGGTCTCTCACTGGTTTGGAACTCAGCAAGGAAGCCCGGGTGGCTGGCCAGTGAGCCCCAGGGCTTCTCTTGTGCTGTCTCCACAGTACTGGGGTTACCTGTATGCCCAACATAGGCTTCTGGGGATCAAAGGCAAGCACTTTTACCTCACTAAGCTTTCTCCCCAGCCTTTTGGATAATATCCGGACACTCTGCATGTCTTCCCATGAGGAGACTTGGTACTTCTGTGGTAAGTGTGTACGTAGTGTGGTCACGTAAAACCAAATTTTAAATGTTCCACTTTTTTTGGTTATTCCTTCACTGTTTCACTTTTTCTTTATTCTTTAAACTGACAAAACAAAATGCTTCCTGTGTGCTAACTGCAAACGCATCCCCTTCCTCTGCCCTCTTTGTCAGATCTTAAGAGGAGGCACACAGACCTGAGGAAAAAACCATGCCAGTTCCCACACCTCTCAGCATTCCCAGGGTTTATTCCTAGCTGCTAAGAACCTAGTCCACTCCATTTTCAGCAATTAAGGTTATGCCCGAGACTCTCCAAGCAAGGAATAAACTCCCCCTTTCATTATTTTGTAAATACCCGCCTCCCTTGAGAAGGCTGTGGCTTAATTTTTCTCAGTGGCCCAGCCTTGGAATCTTGGCTTCAGCAGATTCTAGCCCCTTCTCTTCTGCTATTCTCCTCTGTGTGAGGTGGTTAAGAGCGACAGAGAAAACAGCAGTGACCTTAGGAAACAAGATCAGCTCACAGCACAACCAGAAGGATTCAGCGAAACAGACTCATGAGCTACAGGAAATGCTGAGAGTCACTCTTAAAATTCTGACCTCATTTATTTGCTTACATTGTTAGTGACTAGGGGCTTGCAAGTGGATGAGACTCTGGTCTTACTTGAAGAAGATAATATCCTTGCAGTGTGTGGAATGACAAGATAGAGCATGAGTGTCATACATAACATTGAACTTGGAAGGTTCTGGTACAGCCAGTGACAAAAGGGCTCAACACCCCATGCCTTGGAAGTGTGTGCTTCACAGAAGGAGAGGAAACGAAGCCAGAGCTGTCAATCACAGGATCTGATCAGTTCTGCCAAGGAGTGTGAACCTCATCCTGAAGACCAAGAGGAACTACTGGAAGGCTTTAAACAGTTCAGTCACATTTGGGGGAGATACTTTGGTCATACCCCGGAGAGGGATAAATTTACAAGAGGCGACACAGGAGGTTGGCAGAGGAATAAAAGGTAGCAGTCATGGTTGCCTTCCTGAAGTGAGTATTGGGAATTATACCCATAGAGGTATATGAGGAGAACGGAGGGATGGACCATGTTGATATACTCGGGTGCAAAAAAGGAGAGGCTGGACCAAGCGTGGCATTGGGTCTCCTGGATCTGGTGAAGGACTCTGAGGAGTCATCTGGGTTGTCTTTGATCTGCAAGTACAGGCTAGTGCTCCTAAAAGCTTCTGGATCGACATCCCTGAAGGCCAGTGCCATCTTCTGTTTCATCACAGTGGACAGCAAGGCAGGCATGTGGAATCCTGTACAGCTTTGCAGAAATTCTGCATAGGACCACAGAGTGTTGCAGGCACATGCCAGGACTATTGAGCAGTGTGAGCTGAACTGAGACTTGTCAGATAAAAGATTAAGATCTATTTCCTCGGGCTGGGGTGATGATTCCTCCAGGATGATTCCTCCAAGTGCATACCTTGTAAGCATAAGGACCTAAAAGCAAAGCCCCAGAATCCATGAAGGAAACAGCAGGGTATTGAGATGCTGGTTTTTAATCTCAGCACCAGGGAGGCAGAGATAGGTGGATCCCCAGGACTCAGTAACCAGCCAGCAGGGCCAGCTTGGTAAGACTCAGGCCAGTGAGAAAGTGTCCCACAGACAAGGCACACAGCGACTGAGTAAGGGCACATGAGATTGTCCTTTTGGTTCCATAGTCACATGGCCACATGGCCACAAGTGCATTCGCACCACATGAACATACATGATACACAGTTATTTCTTTTAAAAAATTTTTTTTAAGTTTATTTATTTATGTTATGTATATGAGTGCTCTATCTGCATGTACACCTGCGTGCCAGAAGAGGGTGTCAAATCCCATTACAGATGGTTGTGAACCACCATGAAGTTGCTGGGAATTGAACTCAAGATCTCTGGAAGAACAGTCAGTGCTCTTAACTGCTGAACCATCTCTCCAGCACCCACAGTTATTTCTTAATGTTTTTTGTGAATAGGTTCAGTCACAATAGTTGTTCTGTGCTGTGTGTGTGCTTACACATTCTCTCTCTCTCTCTCTCTCTCTCTCTCTCTCTCTCTCTCTCTCTCTCTGGATACATGCATGTGTATAATACTTCCTGCAGATCTCCTGTCATTGGAAAGAGTCCTCCTTAGTGCCTCTAAGATGGTGTGGTACTTATGGAATGGATAAGTAGGAACTGGAAAGTAGTCACTAACTCATCTTCAACTAAAGCAAGTCAAACAGCACAGTGGTAATGGTTTGTTTTGGTGCCATAATCTAAACTAAATTTGAACCGATGTCTTAAAAATGAGCAAGTCCACAGCCCATTACCAGTCTCCTGAGATCTATAATCTACTGTGAACATTTGTGTTGACCTGATTATGATTGTGCATGGCTATAATTACAGCATCTGGGAGGCAGAGGCAGGAGGATCAGGGATTCAAAACTAGCCTTGGCTCCATAGCTTGAGGTCAGCCTAGGTTACACGAACACTCTTACACCTCCATCAAAAGGAAAATAAAAATAAAATTATTGTTTTAAATAAATCACTATGAGAAATGTAGCCAGCACATCCATAGTTAAAAAAATACTCACATTAGGAACTCAAAAACACACTATGCATTTTTTCTTAAAAAACAAAAACAAAAAACAAAACCCGTATAGGGGGTAAAATGTGAATGAAAGAAATGATTCATTTTATTGGAGTAATTACAACAGTGGCTCCTGTTTTCATCCATCATACTCATGAAATAAAAATATATTGAGGGAAAAGTAATATTTACCTGGAGATGAAATATAACATATGAGGCAGATAAAAGTCAGTTTTTCTAGAGGAAGAAACTGAAAATGAGCTGCGGCTCATAATTCCCCAGAAACTCATCATTATGGACCAGGAGTTAGGGTGAGATCATTGTGGAACGGGAGCCAGAGTGAGCGCAATCTCTACCCAATATTATTTTTTTTTTTTTGAGGCACAAATGTAGCCAGGAGTGACTCATTCAACAGGGTGCCTCAGAGGTGGAGGGTCCTGGATATAAATGGGCAAAGCTGCAGTGAGGGAAAACGGTAACCTTGGATCCACCCTTGTCATCGGCCGGTGAGTTCAAAGGAATCCACTGCTCTGATTCTGCTCTGTGCCTTGTGGGTCCATACTGCAGGGACTTCAGGTGACTCAGCCGGCTCTTGCATCTGCCTGTCTCTGTCTCTGCTCCCTACTGCAACTATGTAACTTTCCCTCCTGCAGACAGGTTAGCTAGAAGGGACAGGAGCGTGATGAAGACATGTGGACTCTGCTCCCTGTGTTGCCCCAAGAATGGGGGTCTTGGTGACTACCAGATCAGGGAGGAGCTGGAGGGAGCCAGGAAGGAAGAAGTGGCTTTCCCTCACTTTTTGTTTATTTACTATGTGGGTACGTCAGCGTGGCAGGAAGAGAATGAGACTTAGAGAAATCTAGGTCCAGTTTTCTGGTGCTAACCTTCTTATGTGCAGATGTGTTTTAAAAGGAAGAGTCAGATTATTCATCTATCAACTATTAATTGAGTTTTTACTTATTGCTGAAGATCTGGGAGTTAGCATTGAAACTGGGTTCCTACTTTTATGGAATTTAGATCCGGCTTGGTAGTGGCATCTAATAGACCACTGGATGAATGAATAGGAGGTGTGTGACGAAAGGCAGGCTGAATGGGCGCAAGAACGAGCAGGCAAAATTTAGATGTGGTGATTAAGGGGGAACCTATTTGCTATGACTTGTGACTGAAAGGGAACATGGGTACATTTAGCTCGGTGCATGTCTCATAGTTAGCAGCTGATCAGTGCTAACTAGTGATTCCTGTTCTCAGGCAGGCTGTACTCTCTGTCAGTCTGTGTCATCTGTGAAGTATAGGGACTTCGGTTTAGGACATGTTTATAGTCGAATTCTGTATCTGTATATACTAAACAAAATTATTTGCATTTGCAATTTTAATTCCGGAACTAGCTAATCATATTTCAAGGAAAATCAGAATAAGTTAAATGCTTCATGTAGATAAATATCTCACATGAATATCCTGGTCCCCCTTCCCCCCATCGATACATTTAAGTAAACATCTGTGCCCATTGACTTTGTGTCAGGCAGTATTCTGGGTACTGGGGAACAAAGACATAAACTAGAGTCTTGGCCTTCAGGGAGCTTGTGCTCTTCGCCCACTATTGGCTTTAATAGAACCGTCAGGAGGGATTTATATGCTGACGAGGCTCTGAGTTTAGAAAAACAAGTTGCACTCAAGTGTTAACTTTGATGTTTGTTTAGTTTTATAAAATATGTAAGAGGCTTTTCCATTAGTGAATAAGACTTTCAAAAAGCTTTCAGAATCTCATGTCATGAGTAGTTAAATATCACTAAAGGAAAGTCTCAAAGCTCTGGCAGCTCGGAAGCTTAAGTACTGCATGCGGTTTGGATGCCTGGCCAAATTGAAGCCCCTGTTCCCATCCGATCTGAGGCCACACCAGTCCAGCTGATTCATTTCATCTGAAAAAATCCAGGCTCCACCGGACTCCACGTGCACTCTGCATCTCCCCGCTCTTCTGTGGCCTTTGTAAACAACAAAGCATCCTCCGGTATGCTGGGAACAGACAAAGCTCACAGACAGGACATGTAATAGGAATGGGGTGGAGCGCACTTGGGCAAAGAGCTTTATTCTTGAGATACAAGTAGGGGTTAATGAAGTAAATAAGCAAACCATACCCACGACTTAACTTTCAGAGACAATTTGCTGTTTGCAGCAAACTTTACACGAGGACCAGCCAGATGAGAAACTTGCTTAAGGGTCGACCCTGGATTTCCTTCACATACTATGCTGTATGGTGTTCTACCATCATCCTTACTGCTTAGAAGGATTTCACCTTTCTTTCATGTAGTGTGTGTGTGTGTGTGTGTGTGTGTGTGTGTGTGTGTGTGTGTGTGTGTGTGTGTGGAATACACACAGACACACATATAGACAGGCACACACAGAAACCCCTCCCCACAGATACACAGACAGACAGATGCACAGACACACACACACAGACAGGCACATATAGAAACAGACACACAGTCAGACACATAGAAACACACACAGACAGACACATAGAAACACACAGACAGACAGACAGACACACAGATACACACAGACAGGCAGACACACAGATAGACACATGCGCACAGACACACACAGATACACACAGACAGACAGATACACAGACAAACTGACACATACTGACAGACACACCAGAAATAGGCACACAAACAGACACACACATACACACACAGAGACACACAGACAGACAGACACACTCACTCAGACACACAGACAGACACACACACACATACGCACACACACATCATCAGTTGTTTCTCCTGAGTAGATGGGGAAACACTCATGAACACAGGCATCATGTCCTGTTCATCTTTGTCAATCCAGTGCTATATCTGAAGCAAGGAGGCTAAAGGCCATGGATATTTGCCTGAGATTTGATCATGATGGAGGGCAAAGACAGCAGCAGCAACAGGCCCTTGAGATTTAGGGGTGCTTCCATGGAGACAGAATCACACGAAATCCAAGCAACTCTTCTCTTTCAGGGGATGGCACTCCTGATACACTTTGGAGGGCCAAATGAAGTGGACAAGAAATGATTTTGTGCAAACTCTGGGGTGCAAATATCTAGTTGTTTCAGATGTTAAAGAATGTTAGGCTGAGGCTAATAAGCCTTTCACAGCAGCATCTTTTAAGTATTGCTCTTACCTATTTATTTTTGTAATGTGAGTAGCAGGCGCTGTTACTCCACTTTCTAAAACAGGATCCATTGTTTCTAATTATAAAAGCCTTATGTTGTACAGGCTTGGAGAGTCCATGCTGGTTAATCTGCAGGACACTTGAACTATCCACTCTGATTCTACTTCCTGTCCATGTCACCCTTTGGGTCACACCCTTTGATGACCATACTGGCACTATCCAGAGGGTTAGGCCTGAACGCAGACTCATATTGGAAAACACCTACTAATGTTCCATTATGAGTTCACAGAATTTTATTTTTGAGACAGGATCTCATGTAGCCCATGCTGATCTTAACATCCATGTATAGGTAAAGATGACTTTAAATTCCTTATCGCCCTGTTTCTATCTCCCATGTGCTATGGTCACAGGCATGTTTGATGCGATGCCAAAGATCAAGCCCAAGGCTTCGTGCATGCCAGGCAAGCCCTCTGCAGACTAAGTCACATGTCCAACCCAAGTTCACATCATTAAAAAAACCCACTGATTTCTTAGTTTCATGGAGAATTTCTTAATGTGCTGTGGACTACCTAAGTGAAAAACAGACTACTCTTCTCAAAAGTAAATATTAGGAAACTGTTCAGTGGTTAGTGGTCGACAACTTTTCAGAACTTCTTTCCAGAAGAAAATGACTTGTCAACGGTCTGCTTCGGGGGCTCAGGCAGAAATCTGTGGAAACCAGCTAAAGATGAAGGGGGTGAGCCATGGCTCAGCAGGTGAACATTGATTGGGATGTGCGTGGGAACTTGCAACTGAAGGCATGTAAATGTTTCATTTGGATGCTGTCAAAGATCTGGGTTGAGTTTCTGTTTTCTTAGTGGTGCCTACAAAGTCTGTTTTCCCTTACTAGTTGTTCATTTAATAGGAGACAAAGCGGTACATTGGATGAATCTCTCTTTTGAATTAGCTAACTAATTATATCACGTTAAGTTTTGTCTTGTGTGAAATCAACCACTGTAAGTTTTAGATGAGAAATTCTATAAAAATATGTATCAAAGCATTTATAGTTGTATTGGAAGTGTATTTGCTGCAATTCTATTCAATGGTAATTAACTGTGATTAAGGCTTATCCATCCCAGAGGAAACAATAACTTGAGACTCTTTGCGCACACACACACACACACACACACACACACACACACAGAATGTAATTGTTATATATCTTTTGTTCTTATAAAAACACAACTTAAAGAAGAAATGGTTTATTTTGGCTCAGAGTTCCAGAGAGCTAGAGTCTATAATGGCAGGAAAAGCATGGCTTGCAGGCAGGAGCAGGAGATGGCTAATCATATATCTACTCACACACAAGAAGCAGAAAGAGGGTGTAGGGTAAAGCTATAAACCTTCAAAGCTCATGTCCAGTGAAGCACTTCCTCTGGTGAGACTGCCTCTCCTAAGGTCCCACAACCTTTATAAACAATCACCAGTGGGGGACCAACTACTCAAATATATGAGCCTATGGGAGACCCTTCTCATCTAAACCACCACAAGATTGCCCCCCACTCCCATTTATTTATTTTTCCATTCGATTTTCCTGGAATAATTACTCAGAGTAGATGCGGTAATAGTAGATCTCTTTTTTCAGGATGCGGTAAATTACCTGTATTAGAGCAGAAGGCAGCCCCAGAGTCACCCAATGCTGCTTTCCCAAATTCACAGATTCTTCTGGGAAAACAACACAGGCAAATGCAGGGAAAGCAAGCAGTAACTGTTATTGACCAACCAGAGAATTCGAGGATAAAGAGAGAAGTCCAGTGATGGTGAGCCTACCATAGCTGCAGATGAGGTTCTCAGACAGACAGACAGAAACTGAGAATGACTCTAGACCAACTACTGTCTGGCCTGACAGCAATGCTAAAGGAGTCTTAAGTAACAGGTGGCAACAAGGAGGCAGCAATTTTGTAACAAGTCCCTGTTAAGCAACAGAATTGTACCCTAAGTACAGAAAGTTACAATAAAGCGAGGCTTCAGTGGATAACATGGCTCAGCAGTTAAGAGTGTGCACTGCTCTCGCAGAGGCCTAGGGTTGGATTCCCAGCACCCACACCAGGGAGGGGAACAAACGCCTGTAGCTCCATCTCGAGTGGATCTGGTGCCCTCTTCTGGCTTTCACTGGTACCTGCACCAATGTGCACACACCCAGCATACACAAACACACAATTAAAAATGAATGTTTTTAAAAAGCAATCAACAAAAAAGAAATTGGTTAGTATGAGAGACCACATACAGAGGCAGAGTAAGATGAAAATTCTCTAGAATGGTCATGCAGGACCTAACTCCCAGTGATAGTTTGTATTTCAGATCTCCTATTCAATGAAACTAGAAAACAGAAAAGCTGAAAGGTGTAAATACAGCAATGACCAGTAATTATGCAATTTGTTGTATCTTATTTACTTCAGTGTGTGTGTGTGTGTGTGTGTGTGTGTGTGTGTGTGTGTGTGTGTGTGTGTGTGTGTGTGTGTTTCTGGATGTGCGTCTGGGTGTGTGTTTGTCTGTGAGTATGTCTCTGGGCATGTGTCTGTCTGTCTGTTTCTCTCTCTCTCTCTCTCTCTCTCTCTCTCTCTCTCTCAGTGTGTGTGTCTGTCTCAGAGAGAGACAGAGACAAAGAGGCTTGACTCTCTCAGGACTTGGATTGAGTTCCCTTAGAAACAAACCCCAAGACAAAGAGTCTAGGCCACTATCTATACGGAGAGCGGATGACAAAAGACACGGAGTATAAACTAAAATGGGGAGGAGTAGACGGCGTTCACAGTTGTCTCTGGAGAGAGGTGTTCTACTGGGAATTTCTGAAAGGTCAGAGTAAGCCCACCAAAGCTAGAAACAGATGAAATATCTCACAGTTCCCCTTCAGTCACCCAGTGAGTGTAGCCACACTAGGGGATGGATTCCCTGGTACATTTTTACAGCTGTACAGACAGACTCTCACAGTAGACAGGGAGTGAAACGAAGTTGCAGATGCTGGACACCCTGCTCTGGACTAGAAGGAAAATAGGAACTGAAAACCCCTGCTCTGTCAAGGGACTGTTAACATTTCCATGCTGAGGCTCATAGGGCCACAACAGTAGGAAATGGGGACCCCCATCAAACCTTTGACCCAGCAGGATCGAGGTGGGAAGCTTAGAGGAAACCCTCAGAGTATTAAGTAGTGTGACGATGGTCGGTCACCTTTAGTACTAGAGAGATGAGTCAGGCCAGGGCCATCGGCTGTGATGTTTCTCTCCCCAGAGACTCACAGGTTTTCTTGCAGTCTCCTTTCCTAAACCGACTGGTGCATAGATCTTTCTCCTTAGCTCTTTGAGAGATAGAACACAAAATTAAAGCCATAAAATTAGGCACACAAGTGACTGTATTTGCTTAGAAGAGGGAAGAAAATCACAACAAAATTTTAATTTAACAAAGCTTACAAATACCATACTTAAAAAGCCAGAAAAACAAATTTTTAACTAGTTGTCTGATACTCTTCCTTAAAATATTTCTCTTTTCTGCTACATGCTCTTTGATTGCCTCTTCATATGCCAGCCATGATTTCGTAATCCCATTTCCTGTGAAGAATAGAAATATAATTTAGTCTCTCCTCTACTATGTTGATTAAATTTAAAAAGAAAAAATCTACTATTGCTAGTTTTAAAAGGCTTCTTCAGTTATACTACTTACTACTGGAAATGTTATATACATTTTTGGAATTATTGTCAACATTCATGAAAACTCTTTCAAGCTTCTTCCATATATAAGCTATGAGATGAGAAGAAATTTTCTGAGATTTGCATTTGGCTTAGTGTATTGGAAACCTTTCTTTTTCATGATGATATCTATTCAAGGTTCTGTCTCCCAAGCTTTACTGTAGACTTTACTTCATCTCTGGCCCTGTGTGTTTTACTTCTGTGGGAAGGTGTTGAAGGAAGAAAAACAGTCCTATAAATTACTGCTGGTCAATGAGAGCCATAAACAATAATTGGTTCTACACAGAAATGCTTATGATCCATACAAATATAAACCAAAATTAAATATATTAACAACACAATTTTCTTTCAGCGAAATTACAAGAATGCTTATGGTCACACCTAGGTCACCTAAGCCAGGGGAAATATGGAGAAGAATTCAGAAATCAATTGTAGTTAAAAATGGATTGCGTTAGGAAATGCCATCAAGTTATTCAATGGTATGTAGACCATAGTCGGAATTCTCTAGTGAGGGGATTGGACGTTTAGAGCCTATAGCTTTAAAGTCAGCTTGTCTTCCCTCCTGCACTGTTTCTGGAAGCTAACATTCAGTTTTACCTTGAAACATCCAGTCTTGGAGACTAGGGTTCCGGCTCTAATACTGGTGTGTGGTGACCGCATCTTTCTTGGTCTTTCATTGCCCACCCCTTGTCTGCTCGTATGTGGCAGATTCTATCATGATACTTAGAAGCCCTTCCATACCCACCCTAAGTCCTTCTGGATCAACTCAAAGATTTGAGCACCTTTATCCTCTGAGGGCTTGTCACCAGCTGTCCCCAAGTGTCTTTGTGAATGATAAGATCATGGTAGTTGATAAACAATACCACACAAATGGCTATAGAGCAAGACTTGGCTGCTGTACTTTCTACGGTATAGAGTAATTGAATATTATCCCATTAAGCTATATGGAAAAGCTCCTTATTGCAAAATGTTAATCCTACCATATATATATATATATATATATATATATATATATATATATATATATATATATATATATATTTATATATATATAAAAGAGAGGCAGCAATGGGGAAATTAGTGTGCCATAGGTATATACGAAGCCAGCAACAGTCATTTTATCATCAAAGTAACAAGTTACCTTGACTAGTTAAAGAAACTGTCTTCATGTAGCTTGCTCTAAATGGGACATTCCCCCCATATCTCTCTGAGTTTTATTGACCAGTCTTTTCAGGTGTGTGGGCATTCCTTCAGGGGAGGTACATTTGCTGTTAAAACCTGCCCTCTTTATCTTTCTACCTTTTGCATTAGGGAAGTCTAGAAGGTTTAGGAAGCTGTTCAAATAGAGTATCCTAATCTCCAGAAGGATCCTGGTAAGTATCAGAGGCTGCCTGCTCTGCCAACCTCTGACATAGGTCAACACCTTTCGAAATTAGGACCTATCATGGACTCTATCCTCGTAAGTGGTTTGGGAGTTTGAACCTGCTGTCAAGGGGTTTCCCCACTGGCAAATTCAGTTGTGACTCTGAAGTGTAAGACCCACCTTTGCCTGGAAAGAAGCCATTGCAATAATGAGAAATAATAGTTACACACACTAGTGATTTGTGTGGGATTTTTCTGGAGTTTATTGTTTAATAAGGAATATCTAGAATTAAGCATGTTTGAATGTCATTGATGGCATAGATGAAAAGCGACCAACATGTATGAATGGGGTCCATTCATTGCTTTATGTATGTACCCTGGCTTCTGCTGAGACTCCACAAATCTACACGCATACAGATCTCATTCAATTGGACAGGAATGCATAGCAGTTACAATGTACCTGTGAATAGTCTTGGTTACACAAATGATTCTCCAGTGGGCTCAGTATCGGATTCTCTTCTCCAGCAGGTGGCTTAGACGCTTTAGTCTCCTGGAGACATTCCAGAGATCTTCAGCCATGTTTTGCTGAACAGATTTCTTTTCTAGATACCTGGGCCAGTCTCACCACTCATCAAATGCTCTTCACATTCTGTCTAGTCAGCACCTTCCCATTACAGGTGAGGTTAACTTTATCAGGTTTCATCCTCAAAACAGATGTTTGTTTCTGGCCAAAATACTGTTTAAAAAACTTCAGATTTGGACGTGTCAGAGAAACAGATACTTGTGAATGAAAGAGTCACACTGCTTGTTGAGACTTTGCCAAATCAAACTTCGGTGTTCAGGTGCATGAAAGTTTCTTTTGTGTGAAAGTCACGAACCTGAGAGTGCAAGAGCGGCAGGCTGTTCCCTTAGCAAACGTGGAAGCATGTTGGGGATGAGAAGATTTTAAAATCATCTAGGCTCTAAGTTTTCAGAAAAAAAAAATATATATCTATGAGTCTGTTCTTGCCAGGGGTTCCCAGAGAGCTGGATGTGACTCTGGCTTCTTTTGTTTTTGAAACAAAGCATGAGATTCTAAGAAGTCCTTCACACAGGAGTCTCTAAATGCAGCTGTGTTCATCGGTTATTTATAGTGGGAAGGCCTCCACCTGCCTTCTCCCTTTCTACCTCTGTGCCCACCCCAGCCTCACAGTGACCCTATATTTAGATCTGACGTGTCAAGTATGCCCACAGCAAGGTTGTACCTCTGACAAGGATGTCAGGATGTGGGGTTATTTTACCATATGGAAGAGAGATCCATTTGGAACTATCTCACCGCTGTGAGATAAGTCTTTGCTTTATATCGGGAACCCAGTTAGCAGGCAGAGCCTCTTTGACATCATCTTATAGAAAACAAAACATTTTTATGATATCTTAGTGCATATTGCAAAAAAAAAAATTCAGTTCTATCATTGAATATTGTTCACTTGGGGGAAGCAGATTCATTTTATTTATATGTGTACAAAGCAGATGCTTTCATATTTAGGTAAAGATGCAAACTTTAACAAAACTCTTTTTTTTTTTTTTTTTTTTTCCCGAGACAGGGTTTCTCTGTGTAGCCCTGGCTGTCCTGGAACTCACTCTGTAGACTAGGCTGGCCTCGAACTCAGAAATCCACCTGCCTCTGCCTCCCAAGTGCTGGGATTAAAGATGTGCGCCACCACTGCCCGGCTTTAACAAAACTCTTAATCCAGAAGCAACCTTAATACCTGCTTTTGGTAAAGATGAATAAGTATTTGAAGATATATCAGAAATGTCCAAAAAGGAAATCAGTGCTACCATACATGTTATTAATTCCAATAATAGCAGAATATTTGCTAAGCATATTTGACAAATCAGTTAACCACTGTGTTGTCTATCAGTTAGGTAGCAACAGTGCAAGTGGAAAACAAGAAAACAGAGGCTTAAAGTGATAAATTACTTCATGCCATCGTGACAAACAGACTCTTGATTTTGGAGGGGAATGTTTTAAACACTAATTCTAACTGGTTATAGACCCACTGATGTGTTTACAAAAATATACAGAGATATATGTTATACGGGGGTATGGGGAGGTAGGTGTGGGGGAGGGAATGGTGTGTAGACCCAAGCCCAGGCATCCCTTCCCCCAGAGGGACCAGAAGCACTCGAGGGCACAGTACAGAAATAGAGTCTGTTTAGGGCATGGGGAGGGGAGTTAAGAGAGCAGTAGAGGCAGAGAAAGGCAGAGAGAGGGAGAGAGTAGAGAAGTAGAGAGGTGGAGGCCGGCCCTGACCACGTGGAGAGAGGGGGAAGGGAATGGGGAGAGGTAAGAGATAAGAGATGTAAGAGAGAGGCAAGAGAAAGAGATAAGTGAGAGAGGAGGGGGCAAGCAGTCCCTTTTATAGTGGGCCAGGCCCACCTGGCTGTTGCCAGGCAACTGTGGGGAGGAGCATACCTGGCTGTGGAGTTTAGACAGCATGCTAACACCCTTGAGTACTGACATAAAGTTGTTGGTTATCATGGTCTACACATTTGTAGGTGATGTTACCTTCTACACAGGCTAGGTTCTCATTGTCAGTTGAGCTCGATGTCTTGAATCAGATTTAGCCACATAGCTTGCTACTTTCTAGCTGCAGTGTTTCCCTTCCAATTCGCTACCTACTGAAAGCCAGCCAGTCACATAGATGAAGACTAAGCTTGGGAACCAATTCCTTTCAAGCTAAGGTGGTCTCTGTTAGCCAACGTTCTAGTTCATGAGGAGAATTTTCTCTCTTTCTTTCTCTGGGAAATGTCCTGCAGGAGTGGAAACTGCAGAAATGATTCCCGCCAACCTGCAGTATGTGTCTGTGTGTGAGTGTGGGGTCCAAATGGGCCCACGAGCCCTGTAAGGCAGGGGCGCCAAAGGCTGTATTCCAACAGACAAGGCAGGGTGCGAGAACTCTGCCTTCTGTTGCTCTGGTCTGCACGTCCTTACCACCCTAGCACACACAAGTTCCAGCCTCTGTCGGTTAGATCTAATAATAAATCAGCAGCTATAATGATAATATTTTCTTCTCTGAGAACACCCAGCTTATGGCTACATACTTATATTGAATGAAAAACAACACCACGGCCTGGCACCATGGACCTTGTGTTTTATTTTCTTCTTTTTCTTAGGGTGCCACTGGGTGCAGCTGAGGGGTTATAGATGTGATGCCAAGATTTTTTTTCCCACCCCCCCTTTTTTTTTAAAAAAAAAGGGGGGGGAAAGAACAAGTACTGGTATTTGGGGGGGGGGAGATTTTTCTGTAAAAGAAAGAGGAGAAAATTCAGGGAATAATGAATTCATCAAGCTGAAAATGCACGAGGCAGCGAAGCGCTCAGCCTTCAATACTCGGCAAATGGAAAGAGAGCTCCCATTACTGTCCCGATACATGGACACAGCCCCGCTAATCGCTTGGTCATGCTTGGGAGACACTAAGTCATCACAGGCCCTGACATGGTGAGAACAGGGTGCAGAGGTTTGTTGTAAGAAAAAATTGTTTATTTAACATCCATAACCACCAGTCCTCCCTTCTTCAGCTCTCATCCCCAGATAAACAAGCGTTGGTTGGGAAAATGTGCGTGCTTGCGTGTGTGTACGTGTGTGTGTGCATGTGCGTGTGCATGTGCGTGTGTGTGTGTGTGTGTGTGTGTGTGTGTGCGTATGCATGTGTAACTCTACAGTCAATACAATAGAAGATCATAGATGAGGTAGGGATTGTGCAATAAGTGACTTTTTGAGAAGGAATTAATTTATATCACTAATGCTATTTCTTCAGTCCTTATATGTACAGTGGTATACTACTAAATATAAGACGATGTGTGGTAATGTCAATGAGCAGTTGTTTATGCTAGTGCTATTTGGACTGTTTGCGTTATTTGTCCATATTATTGCTCTGGCTCCTCGAGGTGGCACTTGGAGTACATTGTTAGCCCCACTTCACAGAAGAGGAGCAGCTTGATCCGAGTCACCTCGACCAAGAAGAGTGGAGTCAAATATTAAATTGGATGCAAAGCTGGTGTGCCTGACCCCATACCCTTTGTTGGCAAGATGTAGTGGAGCCAGAGGACAGATCATTTGAGGAGTCGAGGCTAGGTTCTCCTGTCAGCATGCATCTCACTGAACACTATGTGTTTAGTGTAGAGAGAAGGCATGAATATACAAAAATCCCCTCTCAGTCATATTTTTGTGTGGGGTTCGGGGGGAACCTTAAAGAAAAAGCACCTCTTTCTCTGGAGATCACTTTCATCTACACTGCCACACGAGCCCTGACTGAGAGGTATCTGGCCTTAGTACAGTCTCAGTGCACAGCATGGTCAGGACCATGCAGATGAATGGCGTGTGACTGAGACAGTGGACTGAATGGATGTGCCAAGATGAAAGGAGACAAATAGCCAAGAAGGGAGTACCTGAACACCCTAGAAACGACCAGCAGTGCAAATGATTGGTTCTGTACTACTAGAGCATCAAACGGAAGACAGTTGAATGGGGACAAGAGGAGCAGCCATGTTTAGTTAAGAGGCAGGGCTATGATGGGTAATTGATATAATGTATGCTGTGAGAATATCTAAGGCGGGGGGGGGCATTACAGTAGTGCAAATCCCATGAAGGGTTAGGCCGTGGAGAGCTTCAGGAGACAGCACAGCCTTGGGGAAGAGGTTGAAGGCAGAATGAAGCAGTCCAAACCAGAGACTGGTGTAATGGTCCTGGATGAATTTATGGAGGCGCGGATTGGTTGGTGCCTTTGAAGCTGAAGATCTGATTAACAATACTATCCCGCTGATGGAGTAGACAAGGCCTTTTAGATGTGAGGAAAGAAGAGACGGGAGAGCCAAGGAATAGGTTTCTGCTTTGAAAAAGAAAACAGTGGTAATATCAATGACCAGGACAGGGAGTATAAAACGGAGTCAGCTCGGAGTGAATAAACAGGGTTTGTCAGTCTTGGAATAGAGGGATCTTCTGAGCTCTACTGTCTGGTGCAATATAGAAGCATAGAACTCAAAGTCCAGCTAAGGACTGTGCTTGGTCAAGCATTGACAGCAGCAGGCTTAAAGCATAGCTCAGGAGTGTTACTAACCACAGCTCGCTCTCTCTCTCTCTGCTCACTGCTTAGCATAGTCAGTATGTATTAGGGCCCCATGCAGCAACAGCGGGGCTAGAGGAAGGAGGACTCAGTAGACCAGCGATGGAGTTACTCAGCATTTTGCAATAGAAGGGCTTCAGCACTAGACACCGGGGTTTTAAATTGAGCAGGAGGGGAGGAAAGGAAAACTTTGTATGGGAGAGACCTTGAGGTTAGTGTTGTGATGTTTGAAAGACTTGGTTGAGGGGCATCTGTGTCAAATATTGCATTCAGGGTTATGAAATTGTGAAGACTTTAGAAAGTCTTTTAAAATGACTAGCAGATCAACGAAGCATCCATAGCTCCTTGGTGTCTCTTGATTCATGCAGCCAGATTTGTTTTGGAAAGGATAGCTCTCTTAAAGAGGAGGATGGAGACAAGAGTACCATAGAGCAGGCAGATCTTGGCTATCTCCTCTAAGAAGGCAAAATGGCCCATGGTTTCCACAACTGAACACCTGGACACATGACAGAGGCATCAAATATGTGCTTTAGAGTATGCACACAGAGCTAACTCCTTTCTGCTTAGTCACTGAGGAGCCTTGCATCCAAGAACTCAGCATACAGTACCAGGTGCTGACATCTTCAGAACTAGAATTGCAGAGAGATTGAAAATGACACATCGGATTCCTATTTGCAGAATTGAACCCATAATATCCTAGAGAGTCATTTTGGTTCTGGAAAGTTAGGAGTTAATATATTTGGCCAGATTACAGATTATTTCCTGGGTGAAAAGAAACAATCTGTGGTGAGCTGGAGAGATGGTTCAGATGTTAATAGCACTGGCTGCTCTTCCATAGGACCTAAGTTAAATTCCTAGCACCTACATGGTGGCTTAGAAATATCTGTCACCCCAGTTCCCAGGGATCCAATATCCTGGTCTGGATTCTAGAATGTGCGTGTGGTTTACATTCACACATGCAAGCAAATCACACGTACACAGAAAATAAAAGCAAATAAGTCCTTTTTTAGAAAATAGACAACCTGTGCTCTTATATGGCTTCTGGCGCCATCTGCACACTTGGGTCTGGTCCTGACAAGCTGGTTCTATAAACGGTGGGTAGTAAATATTTCTGGTTTTGCTGGGCATACAACCCCTATGGCAGATCTGTTCAGTTCTGCTCCTGTCACACAAAAGCAGCCCCAGGCAGCATGGAAGTGAGTAAATGTGGCCTAATGCAACTCCGTTTCTGAGAGCAGGAAGATATGTATTTACAAAAACACATAGGCATGCAATATTAGTGAGAAAAAAAGAAGCCAGGAATTGGAAGGAGAGCAGGGAGGGGCGTATGGAAGATTTGGAGTGAAGAAAAGGAAGGGAGAAATGCTGTAATTAACTTCTAATTGCAAAACCAGGAAAGGCTCAGTGGATGGGTTCCTTGTAGCTCGGGGACCTGCTTGCTGCATAGGCAGTGGAATTGAATTTCCTCCCTAGAACTCACATCCAAAAGTTGGCACGGTGTGGATTACTCTTGCAGTCCCCATGCTGAGGAAGCAGAGACAGGCAGATCCCTGAGTTCAGTGACTGGCTAGTCTGGCCTAGTAGACAGGTTCTAAGTCCCAGTGAGAGACTTTCTCAAAAACAAAACAAATTAGACAGTGCCCTGAAGAAGAAGGAAACTGGAAGCGGTTCCCTTCGGTAGCACCTTGTCCCCTTGTCCCGGCAAACACGGAAACTGAAGGGAAGAAGACAGAATGTGGGCAGGAGATACAGCTCAATGGCAGAGCCTTTGACCAATCTTAATCTACTTAAGAATTTGAGTCTTAGCATTGCACAGCAGACAAACCAAACAGGAGGCAGTGACAGGATCTAAGTCAGCCTACCATAGTTATTTGCTAACCGTGGATTAGGTAATGCCACATGTTTCGGTCTCAGTTTCAATATGTGTCCAATTTGTTAATTATGCCCACCCACTGGACTACTGGACTATGAAGATTACACTTTTTTTGTTTGTTTGTTTGTTTTTTGTTTTTTCGAGACAGGGTTTCTCTGTGTAGCCCTGGCTGTCCTGGAACTCACTCTGTAGACCAGGCTGGCCTCGAACTCAGAAATCTGCCTGCCTCTGTCTCCCAAGTGCTGGGATTAAAGGCGTGCGCCACCACTGCCAGGCTGAAGATTACACATTAAATAATGCCCAGAGGAGAGTCAGGTGTCCAAATACCTGGCATATGCAGGCATGCATGCACACACACACACACACACACACACACACACACACACGCATGTGCACACCACAGGAACTGAAGGAGAGGGCCTAGGCCTAGAGACTGAGACTGAATTGATTTTCATTCTTTTCTTTATTAACATAAATGGTACTGCAAAGAGTACATGGGATGGCTCCATGCACGCCTGTGCCTGCCGTAGGCTCTGGATGCCTCATCATCAGACTAATTGAGATAAGAAAACCAAAATAAGCTCTAATATTACTTATTTGTCCCTCCAGCACTTGCTTTTACTAAGCTTGCTCTCTCTTTCCTTATGTAAGCCGTAAGAAAGGATATAATTATTCGATGTATTATGTCCCGATCTAAACACAAACCTCATTATTGAAAGGTAGTAAAATGGGGCTAATCGGCAGTTCAGTTACTGCAAAGAGAAATTGCTATGGCTGCCCCCCTGACCCTTCTTTCTGAATGAGAACTTCCTTTAAAGTGTGGCCACAATGGAGAGGCATCTAGGGCTAAGCCATGAAGCATGTTACTGTGTAAATGTCAGATGCATGGAGATCCTCACTGAGAAGCTTGTGCTGCCGAGAGGGAAGTGTTAGGACACGGGATCATTGGGTGAGAGAGTCACTCAAGACTGGGGTGTTTTAGAGTAGCACCGGAGTCTGCCTGCTTCTCTTCAACTTACTTTTCTGTGGAACTGGGGAGACCAGGCCAGAAGGACAGTGACCACTTTCATATGCACACTGAGAAGCATTTTCTTTTCTGAGGTGCTAGATTAGTCTTACTTAGCTTAACATATGAGTTATTGGTTAGAGTAACTGCAGTGATTGGTAGCTTACATTGTTGCCTGTGCCCCAGACAGACTCTACCTGCCCTTGGGGGTTGGAGGTGAGGTGGCGCAAAGTCAAGGACACAGACTCCAGGAGCAGCTGAGAAAAGTTGCAGCAAGCTCATCTGAACACTGCTGCAAGCTCCTTGAATACCTTCTATGGTGCCCCATTGGTCCCAAGAAAATATTTCTTCTAAGCAGCATTTACTTAGAGTTGCCCCCCCACGCCATTCTTGCTACATTACATATCACATGTCTTCAGTGACTGACATGTTTTATTCCATTGCACCTGTGAAGCTCTATAGTGGCGATTCTGTTAACCGCATCTTTTGCTGAGGAATCGGCGTTAGGGATCTCTTTTGGTGTTGGATGCGAGACAGTCCGTACTCTTTGGGCCTTGGGGAGACTTGAAGCCAACAGACATCTGGAAGGTGTTCAGATCCATCATGGAAAGACACTCCCTTATAAGTGTCTATTGCTGATTAATTCAAGACTTGAGAGATGTCTCAGTAGGTCATAAGATTTGCTGCAAGGCACGAGGACCTGAGTTCAGTTCCCCAGAATCTGTGTAGAAAGGTACGTATGGGGGTGGGAAGATGGCTCGGTGGAGACAGATTAGATGAAAGATCTGGTCTCAAGGTAATGTAACAGACAGTAAAGAACAAGCATCCTAAATGGCTTCCTGTGGCCCCTGTCTATATGCACCCACACAGATACATGCACAATTATACACACACGTGTACACATAAAAAGGATAGTTTGATGCTGATATTTTGGGGGAAAGAACAAAACTAATATCTTTTGAAAAGGAAATTGTAAATTATTTTCCTTAAAATTGTGTCTGTAAAGACTCTTATAGGGCTATGACATGAAGTAGTGGACCAACAAACACCCTTGGCATAAAAGATCTGTCCTGCTCCCTCGTCTTGATGTCTGCTTCTTAGCCTTCTTGATTAAGGAAGGCTCTTTGCAATCAAATAGATTAGATTCCAGATCTATTTGTCTGTAGCCTTTTCCCTTATGGCTTAAAAGTCGAGCAGCAGGGTATATCAAGTTCTGAATTGAAGCAGATACATTCAGAATTCTATGAGTGCCTCTGTAATGAGCCCTGTGCATTTCCAAAGTGCTTGAGAGTCATTTGTCTCTGACTTCATGGAGACTAGGGCCAGAATAAAGGAAACGGCCTTCAAGATCATCTGCCCGATTGGCATGGCACCTGCGTCACTGTGAAAGAATTTATGGCTCCAGTTACCTGTGCCCAGCTCCTGTACCAGCTTCTGGTGCACTCTGGTTTCCTTCCTTTGAAGATTAGCTTGACTAGCAAATATATGGATCTTCCTTTTGTTTTGTTTGTTTGTTTGTTTGTTTGTTTTTTGCTTTGTTTTGTTTTCTGTTCTAGAAATGCCCTTGATCTGATCGGGTGGTGGTGTTAGGCATTGCCTGGGTGCTGAAGCAATCTGACCTTCTCTCGGGTTCCCAGTTGATGTTTGTGTTTATTAAAAAATGTCTGTGAGGACAGCTTCTCAGAGCGCTCTAGCCAAGATAATAGCATTAATTGGCTTTGCTGAAGAATCAATATGACTAAAAACTGTGTGTGTGTGTGTGTGTGTGTGTGTGTGTGTGTGTGTGTGTGTGTGTGTTTGAGTTTATTAAGAATGACATAAAATGAGGTTGCTAATCAAAACAATAACAATGGTTGAAGCAGACACGAACTGGGAATTAAATCCCATGTGCAGGTCCTTTAAATTTTTTATTTTATTTTATTTTTTTATAAATTCCTTTAAGCCTCCTGAGAAAATTCTGGGTGAAAATAGTAAGGTTATCCCAGACACTGCCTCCACTATCCTTCTGGGGGGGGGGGGGCGCAATGGAGACACACTGCGGGGGGTGGGAGGAGAGAGACCTGTGTAGTACACCCCGGGAAAATCATTGTAAATGCTAATTCTGTGCCCATAGACTAAAACTTTGAAGGACAGGTCCTTGTCATTGGACTCCTCAAGAAACAGCAGAGCAGAAATAAAAATAGATCATTGACCAAAAATAGCCCTTTCCAACTGAGAAGTTTTAAAGGGCTGCAGCCCCCTTTTTTTTCTGTTTAAAAAATTATAAACCAGGCTTTTTATTTTTCACCCAGAGAACACTGGAGGCAGATATGTAGGTGGTTTGTGGTTACAAATCCTGAGAATTGCTGCTGAAGCTAAGTGGTGATGATCTTATTTCTACTTTCACTCTCCTACTTTGGAAGAAGAAAACTCATGAGACTCAGGTCCTTGTAATTGTGAGGTTGGACATCTCAGAGGCTCATGTCTGTCAGGGAGGTTCTTTTGAGAAGTCAATATGGTTAAATGTTAAAACAACTTTTGTTCTTTAAAGGAACAGATTTGTTGACTGTAATAGAATTATGATTATCTACTTCCACTTAAAATTTTCTCCGTGCCTCTGGCCAATGTCTGTGACAGTACATACCCATGCATGGGAAGGAGGTGGCCCGAGGTTGAGCTGTTGTTTTTTTCTTCTTCTTCTATGATGATGATTTAAACTTTTACTTCCTCTGTAAATTTCATGCACAAAACAGTGTATTACATTACACTCCTTCCCTCCCATCTTCCTGTGCATCCTTCCCCCACCTCCTACGGCTGGCATCAGCGTGCAGGATTGATTTGGAATCTAGTCACCTATCCTTTTCTTCTCTAGCACACAGTCATTGACCCAGCTCTGCTCTGGGTATGGACTGGGGCCACAGCCATGGAAGCTCTCGGCTACACACAGCTTACATTCTCTTCTGACCATGACTCAAAAAGAACAATTAGCTCTATATCTTGGTGGATCAAAAAGGAAACAAACAAAACAAAACAACATAAAAACTCCCAAAAACAACCAAACAAGAGAGATGATGTCGTTTGAGTTGTAGTTTTTACTTAAAGAGGCCTACTTGGAAAATGATTCAAAGAAGTTTCATGTTTTATTTATGTTGGGGTTCCAGGTACTGGGAATAGAAATTGGTAATGGTATTGAAGTGGTATTCGCTGAGGGGAGAGCAAGAGGGCTGATGTCTGAGAAGGAGGAGGGGAAAGAGGAAGAGGAAGAGGAAGGCAAGGAGGAGGGGGAAGAAGTGGATGGGGAGGAGGGGGTGGAGGAAGAAGAGGCAGAGGAAGAGGAAGGGGAGGAGGAAGAGAGGATGGAAGGGGTGGATGATGAAGAGAAGGAAGAAGAGGAAGGGGAGGAGGAGGGGGAGGAAGTGGAGGAGGGGGAGGAAGGGGTTGGAGGAGGAGGAGGGGGTAGAAGGGGGGCAGAGAAGGAAGAGGAGAAGGAAGAAGAAGGGAAGGGGGAGGGAGAGGAAGTGAAGGAGGAGGAAGGAGTGGAGGAGGGGGAGGAAGTGGAGGAGGAGGAGTGGAAGGAGGGGGTGGAGGAGGAAGAGAAGGAGGAAGAGGAAGTGGAGGAGGAGGAGTGGAAGGAGGGGGTGGAGGAGGAAGAGAAGGAGGAAGAGGAAGTGGAGGAGGAGGAGGAGGAGAAGGAGGAAGGGAGTGGAGGAGGAGGAGGAGGAGGAGGAGGAGGAGGGCATGTGGGGTCATTAGGTCAGTGTCATGGCCAAGCTTTTTGCTCTGACTAAAATTAAGTCACTTATAGGATTTCAGAAAAAAGAGTCATGTGACTATGTTTCTGAAGGATCGTTCCAGCAGCTCTTGGAGAGTAGATTGAAGAAGGGCCAAAATGGAAGAAGGGATACCATGAGGAGACTGCTGCCTGTTCCAGGGAAGAGGAGAGCGTGGCCTGGACTGCAGAGATGAACCCAGAGCTGGGAGAAGTGCTTGGATTCTGGATGTATTCTGAAAGTTGTGCCAAGAGAATTGGGTGATGGTCTGGATGTACGATGAAAGTTGTGCCAACAGGATTGGGTGACGGTCTGGAAGTGACGTAAGAGGAAGAAACTCTTGAAGTCAGAGACTCTTAGCATACAATTTAAAAAACCCTTAGATAAGGCTGGGCAGGTAGATTGGCCAGACACAAGCATGAGGCCCCAAGCAGAATCATCAGCACATATGTGAAAAGGACAGGTGTACACACAGTGTACATTCCAGCATGGGGCACAGAGACACAGGAGGATCCTTGGGACTCGATGGCCAGCCAGTCTAGCTGACCTGGTGATCTCCAGGTTGAGGGAGAGATCTTGTCTCAAAGATAAAGTAGAAAGTGATGAGGAAGGCACCTGCTGTTGATCTCTAGCCTATGTGCATATTTGCTTGTGCACATACACAGATATGTACACATCAATTAAAACACCAGGAAAATATATACCTGGACTGTGCTTTCAAGACTAAAGAGCTTTTATCTACATTATTCTAAGTGAATATATGTAGTAGAGATTATATCTCATTTTTCATACTATATGGGGAAGGTCTGGTGCTGTTCAGCATTCTGGGCAAACTTACCCAGTCAATGGAAGATCAGGCCCTGAAACTCAGTTTTCCTGCGTGCTTAGCATCTTAAAGTAATCTGCCTGGGTCAATGCCGGGTTGTAGCTTGTACCATCTCAGCATCTTGGTCCTCTGAGGAGCTGAGTCAGTATGAAGCATCTTTGATACTGTCATTGGCTATCACTATGTCATGTGAGTTCTGTGAAGGTGGAGCTGCTGACTTGTAGTGGAGGTAATATGTTCTTGCCCTTGGTGTGTACTTGTCTCGGTGACTAGTGTCTGTTTCACCCAGTTTGGGTCTCTTCGCTTTTATCTGTGACTGGGTTGATTGTTTGTGGTTTTGGGACACACTCTGGATTTCTAGAATTGAGCAAGATTGATTAATGCAATGGCTACCACCATTATTTCAAACTCAGTTGCTAATTAGTCAACTCAATATCCTCATTACCACCATTTTATGACCGTGGGCAACACCAGGCAGTGAGTTAGTGCATCATGTTCTTTGGCATCTTTAGAAAGATTGCCTCAACCCTTGACCTGGTGGGTGGACTCTGGGTTAAAGAGTTAAAGAGACTAACAAATTCTATTCATGGAAAAGTATATATATATATATATATATATATATATATATATATACACACACATACACACATACACGCACACACACACACACACACACACACACATATATATATACACACAAAACAAAGCCTTACCCATTTAGCTCATCATGTGTAGTAACATCAAAACACCTTAACCTCAAAATCATTAGTCTTAAATATCTCAATCAATATGGATTCTCTCAGAAATCAATTTGCAGCTACAAATATGATTGTTTAATAATTCACAAGCTGTGGGCCTCCAGGCTAGGGAAGATTAGTGTGGCAGAAGGTGCAGAGGTGGTTTTTACCTCAGATAAGATTTCAATTAAAAGGGGACAGCGCCTGTGAAATGTACTTTCACGATAGCCATGTCCATCTTTTCCGTCTGTATATATTTTGAGGTGTGAGTCCTACTTGGGGGAAATCAATTTAGTTGTGCTTCATTGTTCTCCGGCAGATAAGAGTTATTTAGCTATCTTCCTGAAGTATGATAAATATTTTATTAAGACAAATCATCGCAAATTTCGGTTTTACTTACTAGATTAAAAACAATAATTTTAAATGGCTAATGACTGGTGCCAACTCACATGAACACTCCTTGCTGCAGAATTGAGGAGGAAGGACACATGCCTCTGAGGAGGCATCTGGTAACTGTTTCCTGGTTTTTCTGCTTGGTATGAAAGAAAGTTAATTTTATTTGGTAACCTTTGCCCAAATGAGCCCTGTAATGGCATCAGTTTGGATGAGATGAATTAGCATGGCTTGTGATTCTACCTCACATGTAACTTTCACAACAGACTGTTGATTATACGTGTGCGTGCGTGCATGTACACACACACACACACACACACACACACACACACACACACACACACACACACTCACATACTTTATTTAGACCTGGTCCTGGCTTCATGCCCACTTTCCATCCCACCATTACATAATGTGGGAACAGTATTTACTAATGGTCCTTCCAGGTTACACTTTAAGTCTTCCTTCCCTGTCTTTTCTGGAGCAACTTCTATGGTCCACAAATCTCTGTAAAGCACTGCAAGAAAAGACCAACCCCCCCTCCACCCCTGCTCAAAGCAGTTTCTCAGCCCCTGACTGAAATGTTCTACATGATTTCATAACGGAATAGATAACTGTTGGAATGAGGGTTGCCAGGGTCACTACTGTACACCCTGGAGGATGTCCTGTCACCTGAATGACTTGGTTCTGCCCCCACCCTGGGCCACACCCCCATGTAGGGCTGGGTGACCTTTCTGTCTATTTGCATAATCTTCCTTCCTTAGATTTATTCTCTGTGCCTGGGTCAGAAAACGGGGCTCATTAATAAACATTTATTGAGCACCAACAGGGTATTATGTTCCAGACATATTCCCTTCCCTGTAGGGTTGGAATCCACAATTTTGGCTCCCAGCAGTCACCTCTGCCCCGATTTTGAGAAGGGCAAGTTATGCAAGCAATTGAAAAAGGACATTCAAATATTTGTATACTTCAAAGGGAGATAGTCCTTCATCTAAAATGTCCTTCTAGATGGTCAGAACTTCTAACTATTCCACTTGTCTCCTACAGCAGGGTGAACTCTGAGTCTCTCCATTCAGATGAGCCAGGATATGGTTAAAATATTAACACTCTCTGATAATAATTAGATTCTCAGGTTAAGCATCTGTGCAGTTAGGTATGAGGACTGGAAAGGAGAGGGGGGACCTCATAAAAGAGGAGAACATTTTCAAGGTCATCAGCATATAATTTTTAAAGTCACTGGGCTAGGTAGCCATTGTACTAAAAATTCGATCAGTAGGCAAAGTTGAAGCCGACACCATGTTGTCGGATGTATGAAGCTTTTTACTGAACCATGATAAATAATTGAAAATGCCTTCAGCAAATTCCTGCCTTAATGGGAAAATACTTTGTCATGCAGCTTTTCAATTAGTACCCACTAATTCAAATTGGTTTATCATTTAGCCAACTGCACATTAGATTTTTAGTGATGCATTTTTCCATCTTCTTCTTCTTCTTTTTTTTTTTTTTCTTTTTGTTTGTGGGTTTTCCAGTTGGTAGTAAAACTTGGAAGGTTCCTCTAGCATATCTCCCAGTAGTTCTTGGCATTTTTTTAAAACCATCAATAAACACCCAGAAGATTATCAAAAGCAAAGCATGACCAGGGGCTCCACTGAACCTGGCTTTGGAGAAGCTGGACCGGGCAGAGTCTGCGAGGCTGGACGTGGAGAAGCGGAGATCTTCCCATGTGACACAGCTTCTCTTCAGACCCAGGGCAGCCCACACATGTAGGCACACCCTATTGCAGATATAAAATCTTGTTTGCAGATTTCTATGGAAAGTCTAATAGTTAAAAATGAGGCTCCAAAACCATCAGCCAGTCAATCAATTAGGTATTTATTAAGCGCTGAAGGTGAACTTATTGTTGAATTAGATCAATTGTTGCAGTCAGTAGAAAATAAAAGCGATTTATCTCTGTATGTCCCCTACTCCCTACCACACTTTGACGAAGGGGAAAGCCAGCCCCAAAATAAAGTAACTCAGACACCAGGAGGAAGCTCTCAGCCTTTCTCCATTCGGTGTTAGTGAGCATCTCCACATCTAGGTCACTTATAGGACAATTTTCCTTTAATCTTTACTGTCTCCCCCACCACTTGAATACAACTTCTTTGATAGTACTAATGATATGTCTATGCCATATTTTCATAGCACAGAGCAACAACTGGTGCTCAGTAGACAGGAAATGAAGGGGTGTGTGAAGGTATGAATGGCGAAGAAACGTTCTTCAAAATTCCCATACAAGGTGACAGAGTCTACAGATCCCGAAGGCTCAGCACGAGCAAGTTCAGGAAGGAGGAAGAGTGGAAGCAGAGAGAAAACTCCTGCCGGATACAGCAGGGAAGGCCAGACATTTATGCTAGCCTGCCCCCAGGTAGAATATATAGGCATAAATCTAACAAAACCTAGGCAAGATCTTTATGAGCAAAACTACACAATGCAGGAAAGAGATCAGTGAACTAAATAACCAGATCATTATTGTATATTGATGGGTAGGCATTCTCAATAGCAACAGGATGTCAGCTCTTCCAACCCTCTTCCAAAGACTCGATGCATCTCCTGTCAAAACCTCAGAAAGCTACTCTGTGGTATTGACACACCCATTTGTAAATGTCCATAGAGTGGCAGAAGACTTGGGCTAGCCGGTGCATTGTGGAAGGGGAGCAGAGTTGGAGGACTGACAGTGAGTGGACTTAGCTAGAAGCGCATGGTAGTCACGGCACTACTGGGCAAGGACAGATTTTAAGACTGATAAAGTGGAGTGGAAAGCCCAGAAATATAGTAAGAGGCCAATTGATCTCCGCAAAGAGGAGCAACGGTAATATAAAGGGCATGCTCCTGCACACGGTTGGGAGAGCAGGCGTCCACATGCAGTAACCACATCCTACTCAGATCTTATATTCTTCCCAAATATGAGCTCGAAGTGTTTCATACTCTTATCTGTAGGTACATATAAGAGACACAAGGATGAAATCCGCAGAAAACACTGAAAGGAGATGCGATTGACCGACCTCTAATGTGAACTTGGGGTAACCATTAGTACACAAAGGATGTGTGTGATAACATCAACAACATTTAAAAAGATACTTTGTGGGGGACACTGTCCTGCAAAAGAAGACGGGAAGGCAGCTTACATACCGTGAGAAAGGATTTGCAAGGAATGTGTCCAATGAAGAACGGTTAGTCAAAAGCTACAAAACCTTAGCCAGTAATCCAATTCAGAAATATACAAAAGATCTGAACAGACACCACCAAAGTAGGCTGACAGACGGCAGATGAGCATATGAAAAGATACCTTACATTCTATGTCATTAGAGAACTTCAGATGAAAGGCAACAGTGGTCAGACTGAAACATGCAATCTTGCTCAGGAAAATTCATGGAGCCCTGTTGACAAGGGTAGGGGCAGTGCTGAGGTCTGTGACTTGAATAACAAGTAGGGCCAGACAGAAGGTAATCGGCCTACGGGCTGAGAGTTCTATCCTTCAATCTTTAGAATACACAGTGTTTGTTCTTACAAAGGCAGCCATACCATGCAGTATGGGGCCGATTGGTTTGGCAACCGATGGCTGCTTTTGTAATGCTCCACAGTATGGTGGTCTTTACAACAGGCAACTTTAGAGAAAAATGTGGGTGTAGGTTTACTCTCAGCAGAAATGGACTGAGGCTCCCTGGATTCTGCAAGTGGAGAATGTAGGGAAGTGACCCTGTGGAAGAAGAGTCCTGTACTCCCCAAGTCACGGATGAGCTATACCTATTAGGGCCTCCACTGTCCATGGCCGGATTCTGCTCTGTTACAGATGACTCTTGGGGATGAAGTAGAACTTGAGTGTGAAGAAGTGATGAGTGTGTCTACAAGAGAAACCAGAGCTAAAGCTAAGGTGTGGGAGAAGCCTGGACCACTTTTGGAGGCAGAACGAACGATGCAACAAACCTTTGTCAGAACTTCGTCCTCCAACCAAATTCTTTCCTTGGCAAACATGACTCATGACATTACATTATTGCCTCAAGTGTGGGTTATACACTACAGTGTCCACATTTTTCTGGAGCTCCTGGGAAATGCAGACTTCTTCCAGTCTCCATCCCAGGCTGATTGATTCTGTATTGCAACAGGGTCTTTGACAACTTAGCACAGTGAACTTTGAGATGAGTGATCTGGAAGGTCAGTTTCTAATTTAGAACTCATGGATTGGAATGGAGCCTTAGGGTATAGCTGCAGAAACAAGAGCCATCCCAGCACCTGCCAGCATCCCAGGGTGCTGTGAACATGTGCGCGCGCGTGCGCACACACACACACACACACACACACACACACACACACACACACACCACACATCATTTAAGAGTGGCTCCCTTCAGGAGTAGGCGTGCATCTGATTGAGTGATCAGTCACCAGGAAGATGGATTCAGGCCATGGGAAGACTTACAACAAGTTAAGTAGGAAATTGGGGTTCTGAAAGTACATAGACTGTGGGATGTAATCCAAGATAAGCACACCCCTGGCCCTGTGAACATCTCCTACTCTGAAATACAGCTCTAGGCTTGACAGCTAAGGTGCAGGGTACAGGTTAAGACCCCTTCTTGTCCTGGCATGATAGTCCTGTTAGGCGAATGTATCTCTGAGTATGAGATTATCCTGGAGATGACATTCAAACTAGAGTTTCTCCAACCAAGGTAGTGATGAGAAACTGGAGATTTTGAGTTAAAAGTTCATCTATAGAGAATGAAAAATATGAGTCTGTTAGCAAGCAGCCAGGGTCATAGAACACCTTTGGGGCTGACAGCTCAAATGGAGGTCTGAATTTTGTGACATTTGCATTGTTTAGAGAAAAGGTCTTTCTCAGGGATGTTAGGGGATTAACCCTTGGCACAGAGAAGCTATGGATGAGGGAGAGATACTGACCATGCAAGTGTACTTTAGGTTACATACTGCTTGACATGTCCATAATACATTTGGCTGACATCTCTGTGGTTAATCAAAAACTAGCTCTCCAAAGATATGTTGTACCTTCTTTCAAAATCTGACTCTCCATCAAATGGAATTTCTTAGGAAAAAAAAAAAAGTAATGAAATGTGATTAGTGCAAATGTCTCTGAAATTTATTGTACTATTAAAATCCTATTGGGTCTTTGTTTATGAAATGTATTTTTCTGTATTTGAGGTTTAGGAAGGCGTGATAATGAGGCTGTGAAGATTCATGGCCTCTTTTCTATGGCTTAATTTAGGCTCTATATCAAATATGTAAAATAACATTATATCTTCCCACCACCTCTGTGCATCATACATTTTATTTTTATTTCCCTGCCGGAGATTTTTTCCCTTCTTTTCTCATTTTATAAATACAGAACTACTAACATTTTTAATATAGACAGCTATTATCTGGGCCCGAATGAAGAGCAAGTTTGGATGATGAGTTTTCCCTCCAGGTCTGCCTCTAGGGTCAAGTACACACTCAGCATCCGCCTTGGCCCATGGCCTCCTTAAACCTGAACTCCACTCTGTACTGCCATTGTCTAACCCCCTCATTGTGAGCATCTCAGCAGACTTGCCCATGGGGTACAGACAGACATAAGCAGGCTAGACATACACTTGGAAGGAGGAGTGATGGGGTTGGATGCATACCTGTGACCTCAGAAGGTAGCATTCTTTGATAAGGGGTCCGTCCAAGCAAAGCATCCCGTGCCTTTCCACACGTAATTCTCAGGCTTGCTCCAGGGTTCCTTTGCTCTTTGCCTGTAGTATGCTCATGGTTTCCCGTGGTTCCAGAAGATAAAGACTAAAGCCCTACACAGTGCCAAGAAGTCTTGTCTGGCCCTCGCTATATCGCAAAGCTTTTCTCTCGCAGGTGCCTTCTGCCCAGTAAGGCTGCCCTGTTGCCCTCTCTTAGATCCTTGGGATTATCTGAATCCACATGCCTATGGTAGTATTCTGGAATCTCCAAGACTTGCTTTGTCTAGTTTGTATGTCTCCCTCTTTAAAATAGCACCCTTCCCCTTTCATCCTCTGGTAGTCCTGCTGGCTTTCCTGTCTCATACAGGTTCTTTGAATGATCCGCTCAGATCCCTTATTTTTGTTGAATAATGTCCTTCTCCCTGTGGAACAGATTCCCTAAGGTGGAGACTGCATTCCCCCAGCATATACTACAGAGCCCTGCTCAGAGAAAACCACACATCCACAGGCACCAGTGGATGCATTTCTGTCTTCTCTCCTCCAAGACTCTCTAAGGGCAGCCTGCATAGTTAATTCTTGTCCTGGTATCATTAAAAGGCCTTTATAGGTCAGATGCTTATTTTTAAAAACTTTATTTGGAGATAATGAAGGGAGAGAGACAGGTCCTTCTTCAAGTTTTCCATGAGGGAGCCAACTAGTGCTGTGGCAGGGAATAGGATGAGCTTTCAAGTCCTTGGAGACCCCAAGAAAGATGGCATAAGTGAATGTTTGGGAGTGGAGCTGGTTAGTGAGCCCACTTACCCCAAACCCAGTTCTGAGTGCCAATATGGCTATTTCTTCTTCCTTCCCTTCCCTTTCAGGCAAGATTAATCCTCTAAAGCAACGATGGTTTGTAGCCTCAGAAGGCTACTCTGCCACCTCTGTTGCCATCTGTACTATGGACACTTCCTGCTACCTAGTGCCTCACTGCTATTTGACAAACCCCATTGTCCTCTCTGAAGACAAACCACACTTACCTGTGCCTTACGGTGTACGAAGTGTTTTAGGTACAGCAACCCCGTTGAGTTTTCCAGCAAGTCAGTGAATTGAATTTCATTTTCTCTCCTTTCTCGAAACAGCCATGAGCAATTATGGGAAGTGCCAAGGGCCTTGTGGCTCATTCATGGCAAGGTAGATCTTGAACCCAGGTGGTTGGGTTTGTAAGCTGCAACATCAGCAGCTACTGTGCTCCTGCAGGAAGAAGGATCCTTGCGTATCACCACTACGCCATGTTCACTGTCACATAATTTCTTGGTTGTTATTTTCCATGCTTTCGTTCATTTGCCCTGTTTTATGTTCCACGGGCAACACTGGGGATGTAGCCCTGAAACAGGACAGCTTTTCGGAAAGCTTCGAAACAATTAGATGTTGATGGTCCTACATTGTGCTCCCTCAGACACCCTGCTGTTCCTCCAGCTTTGTGTTTTCAGCGACAGGATTTGTTAGACTAACAGCAGCTTTTAGAATTGAGCACCCCAAACCTTCTGTGCTTGTGGGAGCCTGCTCTCTGGAGGATGAGGCAACAGATGCAGGACTTTTCAAGCTAAATGTGTAGCCTGAGATGGTTGCCAGTGCTCCTTTCTGTAGCATGCTCTCAGACGGGAGCACATTTTTATACATTCACAGATAAGGATATTTTAGGTACTTAGCTCTATTAAACCCCACCCTCTTCGAATGAAGACAGAAGCTTAAAGGCTCCCAGTGTTCCCAGGTGGGAAGAAATAGTTGGATGACCCGTCCTGAGAGATAATCAACATCAGGGCTCCCATGAGGTTCCCAGCTGCCAGCATGCTGCCTGTCTGAAGGGAAAAAAAACCCAGCTGTTTCTCCAAGTCCCTTCTTTCATTGTGCCACCTCTAGATTAGTGACTTTCTCCTCTCTTTCCTTCTTTTCCCTTCCTTCCTTCCTTCCTTCCTTCCTTCCTTCCTTCCTTCCTTCCTTCCTTCCTTCTTTCCTTCCTTCCTTCCTCCCTTTTTTCTTTTTGGCAAGACATCAAGTAATCCAGGCTAGCTTCAAAGTCACCATGTAGCTGAGGTTAAACCTTGAGTTTCTGACTCTCTTACCTGCACTTGTCAAGAGCTGGGTTACAAGCATGCACCGCCATGCAGGATTTATGTGGTGCTGGTCACTGAACTCAGGGCTGCATGTGTGCGAGGCAAGAACTCTGCCTATAGAACTGCGTCATTAGCCTTGTGTTAGTATTACTGGGACTAAATACAAGACAGAGACATCTTAAGGGAGTAAGAGTTTATTTCAGCTCAGAGTTAAGGGATATAATTCTTCGTGATAGAGGCAGTGTGGCACAATAGCTGGTTCGGCAGTGGTGGCAGTTCCCAGTAATGGCTTCTCATATACCAACCAAGAGGCAAAAAGGGAACCAGAAACAGGCTGGGATAGAACACTCTAAATCCTATTCTTTGAGAATCCCTTGCCCTAGCGATACCTCCTCCCCAAAGCTTCCAGAACCTTCTAAAACAGCACTGGCAGTGGCCAACGAAATGTCCACACACACAAGCCTGTCAAAGGTATTTTATGTCAAAACTGTGGCAAGCTCTTTCTAGTCCTTTGTGCAAGAATTAGAACAAAGCTTTAAAACTTAGACTTTCTGTTCAGGAGTGAGAGAAAGGGGGAAGGAATTTTGTCTGGAGTATATAAATTATCCAGCTATTGTTTAAGAATCATAATCAAAAACCTTCCTAGGCAAGATAATTGAAATAGTGATCTTAGCATGAGAACGCTACTAGGTAATTCTTTTAAAATGAATAATCTGTAGTAAAGATTATGCCACAATTTATTTTGTGTGTGTGTGTGTGTGTGTTTTCTCTTTTAGCTGAATGGTTTTCAATAGCAATTACTGAAGTGTCAATGACCTTCTCCTTCAATGGAATTAAAAAACTTAAATGAAGTTTTACTAGTATCAGTCTTTGCTGTCATACAGGCAGTTGAGAACAGGATGTGTGCTACAACAATGCCACCTATGGTTAGTTGCTTTTCTTTGAAGCAAGGTAGAATTTTACATGGGCTTCAACAAAGAGTAGCCTAAAAGAAGTGTGTTGAGTGTGTTAGCATCTCCTCTTCTAGTTGGACAAAGTCCCAAACAAATAGGAAGGTTGAGGCACTCCCCTTGTAGCTTCAAGACCCTACTTTAAAAACAAATTCCTCATGGGAGAGAAGAGATGGCATCCCATGTTTTCCAAGAGTTTACAGCTTCCTCTCCTGTTTTCTGTCTTGAATCCTTTGATGAATTTTTTTCTTTTGCTTAGATTGAATTTTCAGTCTTTTCTTTTATGGCTTACTTTTTAGTTATTGTAAGAATAATATTCTTTTGATGACTGGATAGTCATAAAAATATTCATTAGTATTGTCTGCAAGGTTTAGAAGTTTGCTCTTTACAGCTTCCCAGGAGGCTTTAATTTGTTGTTGTGCAGAAATCGAGGAGGTGGTTCTTTAAGATTATTCAACTGTCCAGCAGCCGTTTACGGAAGAGTTCATCTTTTCCTGTCAGCTGCGGGATTTTCTTTTGTAGATATAGTTTCCTTCTGGTATGGTCCTGGTGTTAGAGCGCTCCATGGTGCTATTGATTCACCAGTCTCCAACTGGTATATAGCATTCTGTCAAACAATAGCTTTACGATATATTTTGTGTGTCTGGTGTCAGCAGGAAGATGAACAAATGAATGCGATGCATTCCTACAGAGAAGTTTAGGAGAGTGGTGATATTCACGGTGATGGCCGCTAGGGACTCAAGGGTCAGCTGTCCAGTGAGAAAGCAAGAGTCGGCAGAGAGGGGTCCTGACAGCTGCCTTAGGGTTGTCTAAAGAAACAGGAGTGATTCTGTGTGTGTGTGTGTGTGTCTGTGTGTGTGTCTGTGTGTGTGTGTCTGTGTATGTATGTGTGTCTGTGTGTGTCTGTGTGTGTCTGTGTCTGTGTGTGTGTGTCTGTGTATGTATGTGTGTGTGTGTGTGTCTGTGTATGTATGTGTGTGTGTGTGTGTCTGTGTGTGTCTGTGTGTGTCTGTGTGTTTATGTGTGTATGTGTATGTATGTGTGTGTATGTATATGTCTGTCTGTGTATGTATGTGTATATATGCACATATGTGTGTATGTATGTGTGTCTCTGTGTGTGTGTCTGTGTATATATGTATGTGTGTGTATCTGTGTGTTTTTGTTTGTATGTGTATGTATGTATGTGTGTGTATCTGTGTGTTTTTGTTTGTATGTATATGTATGTATGTGTGTATATGTGTGTGTATATATATATGTATGTGTATGTCTGTATGTGTATATGTGTATGAATGTACGTATGTGTGTATATATGAATGTATGCATGTGTGTATGTATGTATGTATGTATGTATGTAGGTTTGTGTGTATTAAAAAGGAATTTGTTAGTGTGGCTTACAAACTGTGGTCCAAGCAGTCTTACAGTGATGTTACCCAAAGGAAAGGCCAAGAGTCTGGTAGGTGTTCAATCCATGGGACTGGATGTTTCAGCAGTCTCAGTCCAGTGTTAGAGTCCTGGAAATCCCTCGAGAGCTACCAGTGTTCAGTCCATGTTGCAGTCTTAAAGAAGTAGGTTCTAATACCAGTGAAGAAATCAGTGCCTCCGCAGCAGGGTAGATGAACTTGCCAGCCAGAGTAAGGGCACATGGGCCAAAAGTTTTCTTCATCTAAGTCCTTTTGTGTGGGCACAGAAGGGGTGACCAGTTTTAGGGTGGTTCTTTTCAACTCAAATGATCTAATCAAGAAAATCCCTCAGTGCTCAACCGCTGGAGTCTTAGTTGGTTACAGATACAGTTTAGCCATTTGCAACTGTAGAGTGGTATCTTGCAGGAATAAAACCAAGAATATTTTAAGAATGCATTTGTATGATAAACTACCAAGGAAATCAAAGAATAGCATTTGCATATTAAAGGTGGTATTTATACTTCAGAGGAGTGGGGCTGGGTATGAGTCCCGCTGCTTTAAGATGGCTTTGTGCTTGGGCAGTGAGCCTTGCTTACATCAGGAACCAGATCCAGGGAGCTCCTTGGACTTCTGCATTTCAAACAGTACTTATGTGATATATAGCTCGTCTTCAGTTTTACTATGGAAAAAAGAAAATCTATTATCCACATATATGCATTATAATAATTTTTAGAAAGCAATGCAAGGCCCTAGAATGTTTTCTGTGTGTTACATACTTCTTAAATGTTCTATTTCTAATTTAAATTAAGTTCACACATATCCCCACCTATGTGTCTATGAAATATTAAGGTGAACTGATAAATATAATAAAGCTGAAATCCCGACTGTAGGAGAGACTACTGATAAGGGTTTGACAACTCACTTAAATATCCTTCACTTCAACTTAATCTGCAAAGTAGGAAAGTCCCTCGGGGATATTTTGCGAGGATTAATGTGTGGCGGGCACTTAATAAAGGACACATTGCCCATTTTATTATTACTTCACTTAGCTGGACCTTTATGCCTGTGTATACTCAGGTGCATAAACACAGTTATAGAGATTCATCACTTTGGCCATTGCTGTGACCAAGTACCAGACAAGAGGCAACCTAACAGAGTGTATTCTTTGTCTAAGGTTGTGAAGGTGCATGGTCTATCTTGAACTGGAAGGCATGATGCTGATGGTTAGATTGTGTCAGAGTGTTTTCTTTGTCTGAGGTTGTAAAGGTACACAGTCTATCATGGACCGGAAGGCACGGTGCTGCTGGGTTTGCTGCTGATTACATTGTGTCTATACTCAGGAAGCAGAGAGCTGACTGAAAGTGGGGCCAGACCACACAACTTCTAGCTGCTCTTCTGTGACCCATATCCTCCAGCAAGGCTCCATCTTCTAAAAACATCCAAAGCAGTGCCACCAGCTGGGGACTAGTTCAGAGATGTAAGCCTATGGGGTATATTTCACGTCATAACCAATGGTCTGGATGTGTGTATAATTTTTTAATTTTGTTCTTGAAAGTGTTTGGCTCACATGTGTCCTAGTTAGCTTGCACCAGCCACCTGACATAGCCTAGTGTCATCAGAGAAACAAATTGTCTAGATTGGTCTGTGAACGTGTAGGGTGAGGGACAGCCCTGCAGACACCATCCCTAGGTAGGTAGGTGATCCTGGGCTGTAAGAAAGCTAACTGAGCATAAGACTTTGAGAGAGCCAGTGAGCCTGCAGCAGCCTCCACGGGTCCTCTACACTCCCTGGTCTGTCAAGAGAGTTCCCCGTTGAGGGGCCATGCTCTGTGTAATTGCAAGCAGACTTCGTTCCCACTCAAGTGCTTGCCCGTACTTTCTTAATGATGGTCTGTGACATAAGGATAAGCAAAGGAAATCCTCTCCTCCACACCGTGGCTTTTAAATAAGGATGAAATTAGAAAAAAGGGTTATTCAAACTCTTTTTAAATCTCATAGATTTTTTAACTGGCTACTTGAAACAGTTGTAAGATTATCATTTAAGTAGGCAAATTTGCAGCTTAGAATTAAGTAACAATTTGTTTATTTAAGTTGATAAATATTCCAGATATATGTACTCAGAGGTTTAAGTTTTCTTGCAGGTAGAGAACCAGGGATGAGCACAGGAGAGCTATCGAGTGAACAGGGAACATTCTTGTTCTCCTTGTTTGTATTTTGGTGTAGAAAGAAAAAGGAAAGGAAGAGGAAAGGGAGGGAGAATAAGAAAGAAAGGTGGAGCCAAAACAAGTGCAGCCAAAACAAGTGCAGCCAAAACAAGCGCAGATGAGTCTTAGTCTCATCTGAATGGTTCTGTGAAGAAGGTAACATTGGAATTGCATACAGAGAAAACTGAGAATGTGGTTGCTATTTTATGTAGAATATTCTAGAAAGACCAAAAAGAAGTGAGAATGTAAGTGGGTGTCTGGGACAGAAAGGTTCCTGGAGGCTCTCCAGGTGTGATGTGTGCCGCTCCAGGTGTGATGTGTGCCCCTCCATGTGTGATGTGTGCTTCTCCAGGTGTGATGTGTGCTGTTCCACGTGTGATATGTGCCGCTCCAGGTGTGATGTGTGCCGCTCCAGGTGTGATGTGTGCTGCTCCAGGTGTGATGTGTGCTCCTCCAGGTGTGATGTGTGCTGCTTTGAGCAGAGAAATGATGCTAGCTGACATGTTGTTTTAAAGTCACTCTTAAGAAATGGATTTGAGTGGACACATTGTACAAGGAGATATAGAAATGACCAACAAGCATATGAAAACATGTCAAAATCATTGGCTATCTAGGAGAGTTAAAACTTCAGTAAAGGAGCATCTCATACTTGACAGAATTATTAAAATGGAAAGAAACATTCACAGTAAAATTCCTGCTGACAGTAAGCAAATGTAAAATAATCAAACAGGATCTGGGCTTCAATCGTGTGTGTGTGTGTGTGTGTGTGTGTGTGTGTGTGTGTGTGTGAGAGAGAGAGAGAGAGAGAGAGAGAGAGAGAGAGAGAGAGAGAGAGAGATCATGCAAATATTTGAAAAACAGGTAGTCAATATGAAATTAAAATTTCAACCCTATGTTGTAAAATCAGAAACCAGATATTATGTCCACCCCCAACCCCCCCCCCCATGTCCCGCTGTATTCTCTTTCTTGTAAATTCCTGAATATGGCAAAGTAAGCTTTGACAACTGAAGCCGAGGATACCTTCCTCTGTCAGTTGACTGACTGACCATAGAAGAAGGGGCCTTCCAGAGTGATAATGTCTTCCACTCGATTGTGATGGGTTTGAGGATGCATGAATTTGTAGTTTATCAAACTTTACACTTTATTTGTGTATGTGCATGCATCTGCACAGTGTATGTGTATATATGGGTGGATGTGGCAGCCAGAGATCAGTGCTGGTTGCTTTCTCAGTTGCTCTCCATTTTGATTTCTGAGACAAGGTCTCCAACTGAATCCAGAACGTACTGATTTGGGTAGGCTGGCCATCTAGAAAACCCCAGGGACCTGCCTATCTCAGTCTCCTTGGTGCTGGGATTACAGCCACACCCAGCTGGTATGTGGGCATTGCAAGTCTGAACTCAAGACCTCTTGCTGGCAAGACAGGCAGTTTCCTGACTAAACCATCTTCCTGGCCCTAAATTTTGTACTTTAAAATCAATACATTCTATTGTAAGCATTGGTTAATACATTTGCTAATAACTGAGTGTTTTCATTTTCAAAGAACAGGCAGGAGAGGGCAACCATGGGCGCAAAGATGCCTGCTGTTATATCATAGTGTTCTGGGAGAGTACTAATGGAAAGGTGAGCAGTAAAATGAGACTTGGCCAAGCCTGGGTGTGTTTTGAAGGAAGAGACAACTGAATTACATGAGAGGCATTAGAGAGTAGATAATAACTCCAAAGTTTTTTTGTCTGGACCACCAGACAAAAATGCAAAATATTAGAAGATTGGAAAATGGGGTAGATTTGACTAAAGGATATAAAGTAGAGTCATTTTTATAAATATTTGAGATTCAGAGCAGATATTCAGGTTAATGTTCTGAGGAGGGAAATGAGCAAGTGATTTCAGAGAAGGCATGCCAGCTAAAGCTAGTCTTTTGGAGGGTTGTCCTGTGTCCATGTAGACAGGAGGATTGAAACATAAAAGGGGAGTTTAAGGATTTAGTGTTTTACTACTTAGACCATGATGATGGTGAGGAACAGTGAACATGGAAGATACAATACCCAGCTCAGCAAGACTCACCAGAAGCTGAGCAAGATTCTCCACACCTACAGCCACCTTTGCTCACAGTGATCTAGTGTTCCCAAAGCCCGCTTATAAACTTGAATGCTTCATAGGATTAAGAAAATATGTAATTTCAAGACTTACAGAATTCTAAAGTTTCGTTTATTTATTAAGATCACTCCTTGACCAAAAGCCCATGACAGATCCAGGATAACCACTCCGTTGACACAGGCGTTGCTCACAAACACTTTTATTGTTCAGTTTTATGGTGTCTTAGGAAGACTTGGCCATTTTCTGTTATTTGTGAATGAGTGTTAGACATGGCACAGGCTAGCTCCTTTGGGTCCTTTAGTCTATGAATAGCAAAGGTAAGACAGGGAAGAGCCATTATGGCTTACCGTTCAAGGGGTTGTACCCATCATGGTAATATAGGCGTGGTAGTACAGAGAGAGGCCTCTGGTCCTACTGCAACCACTCAGCAAGTACAAAATGAGCAGGAAGTTAGGATGAGCATAAAACTTCAAGACCCACCCCAGTGAACCACTTCCTCCAACAAGGCTCTATCTCCTGGAGGTTTCACAGCCCTCTCAGATGGCACAGCCAACCGAGGTTGAGTATTTAAGCATCTCAGCCTGTGGGGAACATCTCACTTTCAAAACACAATATGCGATGACTTCATTTTCAGCGTAGCATCACAAGGCAATCATTTCTGAAGACATTTGGAGGGACTCAGATTTCAGTTCCGCCCAGCCCCAGGTGCTATTGACAGTGGGATCAGATGATTCCGAGTTCCCACATGCTCACCTCTGAGATGGGACACCTTCCTCCTTTGCCTGCCAGCTGGCAAGCATCTTAATTGAGGAAGTGTACAGCAGGGGTCATAGCCACATGTACACAGTAGCCTTGATGATCCAAGGCCTGCATCTTTTATCTTTAGAGCCGGATCGCGCTCCCAGAATATGGCTCAATGCACAAATTGCTCAAGCCATGATGTTTGACAAATTTTATATAAAATCTTTTTTGTTAACACTTGCTTATCTACAGTCATGAGGAGCTTTTGGGTGTTTTCTGTCGAAAATAACATAATTCACCCTGCCTTTGTTTTTCTTGAAAATGCTGAGCTTCGTCATATTAAATTAGGCATCAAGACTTAGGAATAGGACTGAGGAATGGCTTGGTGGTTAAGAGCACTGACTGCTCTTGCAAAGGACCTGGGTTCCATTCTCAGCACCCACAGGGAGGCTCTCAGGATCTATAACTCTAATTACAGAGCATCTGATGCCATCTTTTGGCCTCTGAGGGTACTGCATGCAGGTGGTACACATACATCCGTGCAGGCACAGTACTCATACATAAAATAAAAATGACTAAGTCATTTTTTTTTTTTAAAGAACCCTGAATAAAGGTAGTATTTCTAGGCTACACAGTGAAGTTGACCAAACTTGATTCTGCTGGATCTAGCTCAGGGATAGTTGAGTGTCTTCACAGAACATTCTGGAAAATGGGCATCAAAATGGTGTGAACGCATCTGTAGTGGAACGGAGCTGTGTTATAGTTTCAAATGCATTTTATGATGCCAAGGTATTACTTCAACCAAAAAAAAAAAAAAAAAAAAAAACCCAAACATGCAGCTTTGCATTTAAAATACCAATGAAACTCACGTATACTTTATCTCAGAAGTTCTTAAAGATTTGTATTTGTTTATTATCTTATTTATTGTGGGTATGGGTATGGGCGTTCCTGCTACATCACAGGTATGGAAGGTAGAGAACAAACCTTGGAAGTGAATTCTGTCTTCTCACCATGTGGGTTCTGGGAATGAAACTCAGGTCGTCGGACTTGCACTACAAGGCCCTTATGTGGTGAGGCATCTCACCAGCCCTTGTCTCATAATTTAAAAACATGGTGAAAGGAGTTATTATGATGCAATATGTCTCATAAACTAAGGAACTGAGGTGACTCTAAGCTGATATCCTGATATCCAGAGATAACCCCCTACCCTCTTACCAACTGAGAAACGGGAAGGAGAGTAGAGTCCAAGGAAAATCCCGAGGAATGCTGGTAGTATAATCTAGCATTTGGCTTTTCTTTTCCCATTTTATGTAGGCTATTCAGTGACTTTCATTTTCTTCCAAATGAAAAAAAAATAAATAGTGAGCCGTGTGTGTGTGTGTGTGTGTGTGTGTGTGTGTGTGTGTGTGCACATGTACCTTCAGAGGCTAGAAGAGGGCATCGGATCTCCTGCAGCTGGAGTTATAGGTGGTTGCATGCTGCCTGAGATGAGTGTGCTAAAACCTGAGCTCAGGTTCTCTGGAGGAACATCGAGTATCCTTAACTGCTGAGTCATCTCTCTGCCCCGGAAAATGTGCTGGGTATTTTAAAACAATGCATGAGGATGTTTGAGCTAACTTTTATACAGTTTTAAGGTCTCTTTACATCTTGGTAAGTGGCATGTTGCCTGTACAGTAGTTCTGTGATTTACGATGGCATCACGGCCTTTCAGAGATAACAGTGTTATGTCACTGGATCTGAAGCAGTGGAATGAAAAAGGCACCTGAGTAATTATGGGTCTAGAAGATCTTGCTTTAGTTCAAGGGCAAGCAAACAGAGTAAAGAGGGACAGTTGTGTCCAGGTACAGGAGTCAGGAAAGGAGAGGGAAGCAAGTCCCAGCAGTGAATGGTCATTGGCACAAGCAGAAATCTTACCCTCAGCATTTCCTACTATGCTTTGGGAAATGAAAAAAATAAATTAATGAAAGGGTTAAAAAAAAAAAAAAAAAGCCAGCAAGGCATTGAAACCTTGCACTATTGCGTTCCTGAGACCTGCTTTGGAAAACGGGGTGGGGGGTGTCGCATAAATGGTAGCAGCTGCAGTCATGCAGAGGCAACTGTTCAGCATATGTAAGTGCAGTTGGAAAATCATTGTCTTGCAGAGAATGCTCGAAATTGGTCCCTAATGGCCTTGGTTTTTGTCATATGGTCTTGATTATAAGGCTAAAATTGCATCGCCATGCCTTTAGTGTGAA
>CM052711.1:6944122-6989883 GCA_028551405.1 Uromys caudimaculatus | reverse complement strand
AATGAGTGTCCTTGTGAGCATTCTAGGTTACCCACAGAATGAGTGTCCTTGTGAGCATTCTAGGTTACCTACAGAATGAGTGTCCTTGTGAGTGTTCTAGGTTACCCACAGAATGAGTGGTCATGAGCATCCTAGGTTACCCACAGAATGAGTGGTCATGAGTGTTCTAGGTTACTCACAGAATGTGTGGTCATGAGCATTCTAGGTTTTCCACAGAAATCTTCTCCCTCACTGATTTTCTCACTAATTTCTTCTCATAGTGTTTGAGGCATGGGGGCATGTTGCACAGGTTGGTCTTGAATGTGCTCCATAGCTGACTATGACCTTGAAAGCTCTTGCATCCACCTTCCGAGTACTAGAATTGCAGCCATGTGCCACCATGCCCAGTGTATGTGGTGATGAGAATGAAACCCAGCTACAAGGCAAACATTCTGCTCATTGAGTTATACCCCTAATCTTTGTAACTGAGATTCTAAAAATTGTTTTTACTGTCCTTCAAAATTTTATTAATATTTTTTATTAAGAAATTTTTCAACTTGGTTAATTATCACCCCTAAATCCAGGATTTATTTGGGGGAATTAGAGTTCATATTATTAAGTAACTATCATAGAAGGAATAGAAATTAATACCACACCTTTCTATCTGTCATCTTTTCTCACTTAGAGACCTTGTGTACATGAAATCCAAGAACTGGTTCCCAAGGTCATCATTATAATGTAATGGTTTTGAATTTTTACCAATCTCAGATATGGGGCTTGACAAATAATTCACTTTGTTATTTTTAACACTTTTTAATTTATATCCACAGAATGTTTTCATATATATGTGTGTGTGTGTGTATATATATATATATATATGTATATATATATATATATATATATATATATATATTTATTTCTTGGATAGTATTCAACTCCCTATTACCCCATGTTTTCCTTCATGCTCTTTCCTTCTGCACCATAAATAGTCCCTGTTCTAGACAAATAATGCATTTTATTTTAAAATTAAGATATTGTTTCTATTATTATCATTATCATATTATTATTTGTGTGTGTGTGTGTGAAACAGGGGATGTAGGGAAGAAAGGAGGGAGGGAGGGAGGGAGGAAATATTTGTGTGTGGGCATGAGGCAGCTTTGTTTAGTCATTTTGTTCTTTCTACCTTCATGTACATTCTTGTCAACAGGCTTGCCTGACAAGAGTTCTGTACCCATGAGCCATCTCACTGGCCCAGGTAACACATTTTCAATGTTGCCTTGAACTCAGCTGTCATCATGGTCACAGTCATGGTCAATGTGTTCAAACTGCAACATAACTGCACAGAGCACCTGTCCCATGTCCCCTCTGTCCCTCAGCTTTCTTTAAAAGCACAAATCCAAATGAGCTTCCCTAGGCTTCCAACTCTGCCGTGCCATTTGGGTAGGATCTTTCCTAATGTTTTCTTACACAAATTACAGCTTTTCAACAGGCCTCCTGTGCTCACAATCTTGGAAAATAAATAGGGTTGGATCCTCGCAGCCGTGTTTTCCTGCATCCGGTCTCATTCATGAGTATACTGCAAACACTCTCGTACTCTCTGCCAAGCAGACTCCTTTTTTTGACTCTATTCCCTGTCAAATTCCAACTTACATCAGACCCCCTTCCTCTCCTCTGGTCCTAGTCAATCTTTGGCTCTCATTCTACCCAAACATTTCTTTCGGAATCACACCGTTGTTTTCCAATAGCCCAGTACTTTCTCAAAGCAAATCAAGTAGACTTCCAACTTGATATTTTACAGCCTCTGGGTATTAGGAGACCGTGAGCTGGGAGCTTCCATCTTGATCATTTGTCATGCACTGTACTTTTAATTCCATCATTGCCAAGGATGTCTGAAGAAGCAGGGTTGTGCAGGGTGGGTGGGTGGAGGACCATGTGCCTAAAGGTGTCCTAGTGAACAGACTTTGGCAGTTTTCTGAAGGCAATGCAGACATCCCCTTGAAATGTTCCTTCCTAAGGTCTACATAGTTAGCACAGTCATGCCCCCAAGAGTATCCCAGAAAACAGTCCAGTGCCATCTGGCTACTTAATTGTCCTATACCTTTTACATACATCATTGTACCAGGCGGACACCCAACCAGTCACCTGTTGGTTATGAGCTTTTCCATGTTCCTTCCATGAGGTGTAAGTCTACATCGCTGTTGCTCAGAACAGCTCTTGTGTGTAACAGTAATGAAGCAAAAAGTGTCAAGTCCTACGTAACGGTCTCCTTTATACTTTAAAATTGGAGAATACAAGCAATTTAGTGGGATTTGACCCACCAGCTTCCTTTGACGGATATACTTGGAGAAACGACTTTGGTTCACATTTGGTTAAAACCAACTGAGAAGTTACTTTGAAAACTTGTGCCTTTCTGTCTGTTCCCAAATAAGCAGCAAAGCGTGGAGAAATGCCTGCAATTCTCAGGCTGATGCCTAGTGAGTCCATTGGTCTTGAAAGAATATTTTTGTTTTGTTTTGTTTTGTTTTCTTCCAAAAGCTACAATGAGTGTTACAGTGGGAAATGCTTTGTAACCTTTGCTGGTACATTCACCACACATAAGAGAGGAATAGAAGGTTAATAAATCCAAGGAAACTGAAAGAAAGAAAAGTAAAATAAGACCGAGGACTAGCCCTTTGTTGGAGTGTTAATACAGTCCTGATGGTATATATAGGAAAGTCAAAGACTTGCTAAAGGCTCAGCAGACTATTATAGTTATTAATGTGTGCTTAACTCTATTGCCTGGGAAATTTTATTAAATGCAGTGGCCAAGAAAGTGACCTCACTTTTTCCTGTTTTTTTTCTTCCTCCATTGGGTTGGACCCTTGCTTCGATCACATTAGAGCGATTGCTGGTTCATCAATGAAGCAACCTGAAGTGATGAAGATGTAAGGAAAGCGCCCCACACTAACACTGTTGCAGTTGGAAAGGTAAGGTCCTCCCCACGAGGCTGGGGGATGTCGATGTTCTCTTACAATCTGTGTATGCTGTGCCCCATGCTACACACCGGGGTTAAAGCAGCCCATTGACATCTTCATCTATTGTGTTGTGTCTGTGAGAGTTTAGTTTATAACTAATAATACGGTCAACAGAAAGGTCTGATGCTTTCCTTGTTTTGCCTCTTAAAAATGTAAAAGCAGCATTTATTTATTTCTTTTAAAAGGGTAGGGTTTCAGTATGTAGCCTTGTCTCGCTGTGTACTCTTGGCTGGCTTGGAACTCCTTATGTAGAGCAGGCTGGCCTCAAACTCACAGAGATCTGTCCTGCCTGTCACCAAAATACCAGGAACACAGGTGTGCATCACAGTGTTGCCTGACTCCAAAGCAGCATTTTGAACGCTCCGAGTGCTTCTTTTGTGTCATGTGCTGATGGGTAGATGTCACTGTATGTGGGTGTCAGGGACCATCAGGCTCTTTGGCGAGGCTGTGCCCTCATTGCACTGATGAGTTATGCTGACCTGTAAAATGTGGCTAGCAAGGTCAGCTTGTTTCTGAATTCTGTAGTTTGATAGAGTACAGAGTACAAAGTACTACCTTTCTGTGCATCTTGTCCTGTGTTTACAGTAGGCAAAGCTCTCTGACGATAAACTTACTTACAGGCTCATTATCTATTGAATGCTCTGTTATTTCCATAAATAAAAGTTGACTTTATTTCACTACATTTTTTCAAAGGAAAAACCATAGACGTCGCAGGTCCCATCCATTACTCTGCTGGTGTTCTGGACTCAGTGCCTTTACTTGGACCTGTGAATCACACAGTGGTGACTGTCACTGGAGCTCACAGGAATGGCCTGGGGACCTGCTTCTTTCAGTCTTCCTGACATAGGTAGACCTGAGGCAAGGTGAACACCTACTGCCTCTCCAGGTAGAAGCAGTGATGGAATCCCTGCTGCCAGAGTACCTGCTGAGCACACACAGAGAGTCATAAGATAGGAGTGCTTCTGCAGAAATGATGGCCCACTCTGCCCCCGCTCTTCTCCAGGTGCTTGCTCCCGAGGCTGCTAGGCATGGCGGGTCTCAGAAGATAATCAACAGGTTCTGGCTGCAGTGTGAAAATGGCACTTTCAAACTGAAATTCCTTTCACAAAGGACCTAAGCTTGTTTCATTCACAAATTGGCAATGTTTCAGGGGTGGGAAAATAGATTTCATTTCTTAGAAGCAGATAGGAATGAGGGTAGCCCTAGCTTTGTTATTTCAGGTCAAATTCCTAAAAGGAAGTTCTGATTCCAGACCCTTTGGTCCTATGAATCTGAGGTATGAAATGTTGCTTGGTGTAGTATCCTTTTTTTATTTTCAAAAATATATTTTTACACTTAAATCTACTTGTCTGAAATTATAGGTATTGTTTCAGAAAGCTTGAGTGTACTTCAAATTCATGCTTCATGTGTTCCTACAAAAGGACCAATTATTTGCACATTAAAAGTAGGCTGGCTTTTATAAGTATTTACTATAAGATTGCTTTAAATAGCAGTTCTCGTAGAGATTTTAAATCTGACGAGTTTAGAAAACATCAGTGGTTACTCAGCAGACTTTGGACAACATATCTTTTAATGTGAGGCTGGCAAGAGGGTAGAAATCATGGAAGGAGGTCTTCAGTGAACTGCAGAGACATAAATAGTGTCTGTGTGTGTGCGTGTGTGCGTGTGTGCGTGTGTGCGTGTGTGTGTGTGTGCGTGTGTGCGTGTGTGCGTGTGTGTGTGCGTGTGTGTGTGTGTGTGTGTGTGTGTGTGTGTGTGTGTGTGTGTGTGTACTAATGGATTCACCATGGTTGGTGTCTGTGTGGAGGCCAGAGGTAACTGTTGGCAATCTTCTTCAGTCTCTTTCTACCATATTTTTAAGACAGGGGATCCTTTTGCCTCCATGTCCCCATGACTAAGGTTTCATGCACCTGATGTCTTACATTTGTGCTGGTGACTCAAACTCAAGTCTTCATGCTTGGGCAACTATCATTTTCCTACACTGAACCATCTTCCCCGTCCAGGAATTAAATTTAGAAAATCATTTACTTCTGTGAAGTTTTCCAGAGAAAGACACCTTCATTGTTGCCAGAGTACATCAGAGAAAAAGAAGAAAGAAAAGAAAAAAATCAGGCCAGCTCGACTTTGGAAAAGATAAATAAATCTATTTGTTTGGCGGGTAGCGTTCTGCATTATGCATGTACGTAAAAGTGAGGTTTGCTTTGATCCTGTCTATTAAAAGTTTATTTTTAAACTCAGACTGGGCAGGAATCCAGCAATGCTCTTTGTCCTGCAACACATCCTGGGCTTTGGGTCCCCAGCCTGGCAGAACTGTGGCTAAGCAGGGGAGCTATGGAAGCATGCGGATTGTTGATGGGTGCTCAGGGGTTTTTCCTCCCTTCCTCCCCTCCAGTTTTGAAATTCAAATTGAATGCAATTTTCAGCTCATTTGAGCCAGAATATAGTGTTGCTGAGCTTCAGTGGCTCTTAAATTCAAAACTCATGGGAGGAAACAGATATCATCTGTCACTGGGGTGAGAGAGAGGAGACTACACATTTTATTCAGAGGAGGCAGACCCCTAGTCACTAATTCCGACCTTCCGAGGACTAATCATTCACCAACCATCTGATCAAGTAATCAATGAGACCTTCAAGCCACCCAGCTTCTGAAATCTGGGAGTGGTTGCTCTCCTCTCCTGAGCTCTTAAGAATAATTGCTGGTCTATTTTTGTATCATTGGTATTTTAATACCTTTCGTGTGGCGAGCTGAGACAGAATATCTTGGCAGTCTTTTTTTTTTTTTTTTCCTGCCCTTCCTGGCTGTTTTTATTGTTTCCATCTTTAGTGACTTCGTCAATGTTATTTACTTATGACTGAGAATTAGCAGAGGGCTTTAGGGTGGCTCTGCAGGGACAAAATGTGAGCTAGGTTTTACCAAGTTGATGGTTGGGAAAAAAATAGGCGTCTTTCTCAGGGCGAGCTTAAGTGCCAATTAAAACGGGAAGACCCACTCACAGGGTACTGGAGCCTGAGAGTGTGGCTTATCTGCAGCGTGGATGTTTCAGGAACCCTTGAGAATGGCTCTCTGTGAATTTCTGACACACTGGATATGTGCCCTGGGAATACAAATGGATTTTAGCAATGATGATTTGACGTCCTTCCTCTGATTTCAGCAATGATGTGGGCTGGCAGCCCTGATCCTGATGTGCATGTTACAAGCTTTGCCCCTAGTGCTTAGCTTTGCACATTTAGTATGAGCCAAAATTTCCAAGGGACGATGGGAAGCATTAATTCTTCCTAGGCAAAATTCCCCCCGTGAAATTTTTTATGATACATTAGTTCTCAGTATATAGCCATAACACTTAGAAATGCAAAATGTTTGTAAGTAAGAATATGACCTGGAAGCATATATATTTATATACATATTGTGTGTGTTTGTGTGTTTGTGTGTGTGTGTGTGTGTGCGTGTGTGTGTGTGTGTGTGTGTGCACTTACAAGGCCTCTAAGTATGTGCCAAGCAAGGACCTCCAAACGCCTACTCTCATATTAATAAAGTGATCTTTATTGGCAATGCCCCTGGGCATTAGAACCCTGGGAGCAAATCTTTACAACATCTCCTAAGAAATTGTACCCTGGCACCTCAACCTGCTTTTCCCCTGGTGATGCCTCAGTTTAGCTGTTGGCAGAAGTTGCAGGAATCCAAGGGCTCCTGGGAAGTGATGGGTGTTGAAAATCTGTGTTTGGGTTCAGCACTCATTCTTAGTATTTCCCACTGGATGAGAGCATCTCTTGAAGCACTGATAGCTCCCTTGGGCTCCTGGACAAGAGCAGCTCTCTAGAAAGACAAGGCCATGGACAGAGGCAAGGGACTTTCAGTCCCACCTCTCATCCTCAAGGTAGGAGGAGGAGCTGGAGGTAGAGTCAATAACCTGTCAAAGCTCTTTGGTGAAGACGCCATGAAAGCCAGGAAATAGGATGTCCAGAAAGCGTATGGAGGACCTGGGTGAGCAGGGTACCAGAGCATGGTGCTCTGTGCCCTTTGCACATATTCTCAATGTATCTTCACCTGCTTTTCATCTGTAGCCTTTGTGATATCATTTACTACTATAACACGCAGGACAGAGCGCTTTCCTAGGCACTGCGAGCTGCCCTAGCATATTATATAAGTCAGAGGAGTTCAAAGCAGGCTCTAATTTATAGCCATCAAAAGTTCTGGGTAGCCAACAACTTTGGGCATGTGTATAAAGGTCAGCTCCTTCCTATCGAGTTGAGTCCTAAACCTCTAGGCTATGAGGTGATCTTCAGGGGTGTGTGTGTGTGTGTGTGTGTGTGTGTGTGTGTGTGTGTGTGTGTTTTCAGTAGATAAAGTATGAATGGTAGATGTGTTATCTGTGTGTGACGGGTATGGTAGTGACGGGTGTAGCATATATGATGTATGAATAAGATGTGTGTTTATCATACTGTGTCAGCATTGCATCAGATTGTGTGGCAGTCAATTGTTGACAACTGAAGACTGATACTTGCTGTGAGGATACTGAACATGCAGGAAGACAGAAATGTTTGGTGTTGAGTGTAAGAGAAAGCAAAGGGCTTGAGTATCCTATGCCCACTCCACCTACTTTGACAAGGAATCTATATTTTAAGTTAGTTATTAAATTAGTTAAAAGAGCTTTGATTTTCTATTCAGAAATATCTCTTCCATTAACACATGTAGGCTGTGCTTGCCATATGAAAGACATTTGTCATGCTGATTTGTGGTGGAGGAGATAGTTGTTCTCTAACCTAAGGGGGAAAGCAGATGCTAGAGTTGAAATATCAATCTGTCTCAGATATATACCATATACTCTAACAGTTTCCCCTATTTGATCTCTCAGTAGAGCAAATATACTCTAATCTGGAGTTGGGAGATATGCTCGCAGAAGGCAGTCAGAGAGGCGGATATGAAACTGCTAAATGAATGGATTCTCCACAGATGCTGGAAATACTTGACCAGGAAAAGAGCAACCCATGTTGCCCTGGAAGAGGACACTGTAAGGCAGGCAGAGTGGGCTCAAGTGGACAGAGAGAAGAGACGCAAGTCTGAGGCAGAGGCACAGTAGGTGTTCAAGAGACACCGAATTGTGTGGGATTAAGGGTGATGAGGAATCTCAGCCACGAAACTGCCATTGCATGTTGGTCTAAAGGAAGAGTGTAGCCCTGGTTAGAGAAAACCCCTGGCAGACCAGGCTAGACATCCCAGCTACAGAGCTAGCAAAGACAGTTTTATGGAAACTAGACATCAGGAAAAAAGTATGAAACCAGTAAGAAGAATGGACATGAAGAAGAAGGATAAGAGATATAGATAGAGAAATATCATGAATAATTTGTGGCAAAGAGTTGTTGAATGATCGACATTTTGCAGTTTGTTTTCCAAGTAGAATCACTTTGTAGGTAGGGGCTACTATTAATCATGATAGTAGGACCTAGGTTTGTTTCACAGTACGGACTTGGTGGCTCACAACCATCTATCTCTCCAGTTCCAGGGGGTTTGACGGATGCTTCCTGCCTCCACAGGCAATATCCTTGTAAGTTGACCTATGTAATTTGATCATTCTCTTATAGGATAATAACTTACTTAACTCCTTTATAGTTTATTTTTCTTGCTTCTACTATTCTGCTAGATAAATATTTTTATTAGTATGATATTATAGGAAAAGAATAGATATCTTAAACAAGATTTCTGAGCAAAAGGTGAGTCTGTATCCTCACGTCTATAAACAACTGTCAGTGAACCTTAGGAAATTGCACAAAATAGCTTTCTATCGACATTCCCAGCAATCCATCCTTTAAAACACACGTCACAGGTTTATCATTTAGAAGTGGTATCTTCATCTATTCGTATTTGCACCTTACACTTTTTAATTAAGTTGGATATGTTTTATAATTTTTATTGGTTGTTTGAAACCTTTTTGTTAATTTACATGTTGATATTGCCTGGCCAGCTTGTTTCTATTAAACTAGTTATAATTTTTCTTAATTTTGAAACATTTTTAATACTAAGAATACTAACTCCTTTTAGAAACAAGGCTATTGGGTGATGGGGTGGTCCACATGGTAAAGACATTTGATGCCACTCAGATGGCCTGAGTTTGAACCAGCATCCAAAAGGCAAAGAACTGACTCCTAGAAATTGTCCTCTGACCTTTATTCATGTGCCATGGAAAGCTGCCTTCACACACACAAATAAATAATTAACTTTAATGTGATAAATAAATGTCCTCTTGTCTTATGTTTACCCTTTAATTTTGCTTTGCATGTCTTTTCATTGTAGGATAGTAGTCAACTATAGGTCTATTTGAGGTGGGTATTTGTAATTTCATCCACTCCCTTTTTGATTAGAATAACTTTTTGTGAAAGACAGAATAATGATGTCAATTTTCAATCTTTTATATACATTTTTTCCAATATGATCCTTGATTCCTGTAGGTTGTAGACTAGTTGTAGATGTGAGTTTTATAGTGTAAAAGTATCGCATTGTGTAGTCAGGGCCTGAGTGATGTTTTCAGGGTTGGGGAACCCAAGGGATGGTCCTCTGGGAGGGTGGGGCATAGCTGGGGCTCTTGAGGACTAAGGACTCTGATGATTCCAGCTCAGGGAAATGGCCAGCCAGGCCAGCTTGAGCACTTCAGAGTCAGTAAGCTTTCCAGAGCAGAGAAGATTCACCTTAGGTGGATTTGGTTCAGTGTTAGAGTCCTTGCCTACAGTATAGAAGGTGCTAGATCCCAGCACCACCAAAATAAAGAGATGGATCAATGGAAAATACGCGTAGGTCTTTTTTATTTTTTCAGAGTTGCCACATAAAAGATTGTTGTCTCTGTGGCTAAGAAAAGCTCATAAGAAAAGAGAATGCAGAGACTGGAATTTTTAAAGATAATAATAAAGGAAAAGAGACACTTGTCCCCAAATGACTAGGGAGGAGGCAATGGGAATAGGATATTAATTTGAGGAGTGTGCACATCATCATCTGTGACATCCATATCTCCAGAAGGGAAGTCCTCACATAACCAAGGAAATGATAGGGAACTGGAAATTCCAGTTACCTGGATTTGATCTTTACACCTTGCGATGGTCAGCATTGATTGTTCAACTTGGCAGCATGGCCTCTAGATGTACCTAGATGGAATCCCAGACTGTATGAGCAGCCCCAGGCATCTGTTATTCTTTGCTTCCTGATGGTGACCTGATCTAACCAGATGCCTTAAGCTCCGGCCATCTTGACTTTACCTCCAGAATGGATGGTGCCCTTGACTTGTGAGTTAGAGTAAATCCTTTCTCCCTTAAATTGTGATTCTCAGGATAATTCATCCTAGCAACAGGAAAGAAGCTAAGATGAATCTTACACAGTTGTTTTGAATCAACACATTGTACTCCTTAAATATGTACAATGAGTTAAGTAATGGAATAAAAGAATCCCACTGCCTTCCTTTAGTTCCTTGGGACCAGTTGATAGCATGTTCATCCCAACTGAACACCATCTTCTGTGTTTTAGCAGTCAGTTCTCAATGCTGGCTCTAACCAAAATGGCATGCCCTTCATGGTTCAAACATCCCTACAGAAGTCTTGTGGATTCTTCATATTTTCCCAAACTTGGCAACGATTTGGCAAAAGAAAGGAAAGAAAGAAAGAAAGGAAGGAAGGAAGGAAGGAAGGAAGGAAGGAAGGAAGGAAGGAAGGAAGGAAAGGAAGGAAGGAAGGAAGGAAGGAAGGAAGGAAGGAAGGAAGGAAGGAAGGAAGGAAGGAAGGAAGGAAGAAAGAAAGAAAGAAAGAAAGAAAAAGAAAGAAAGAAAGAAAAGTTGGGTAAGGCATCGTGTTCCTTCGGCTGCTAGTTTTCGGCTTAGCAAGCAATTTGTATGGGACCTTGTGTGTTTGGTTTGTGGTTTCCCCTATCTTTGACTTCTAGCTCCCCACCAGCCCCCTTCAGGGTTTCTAAGACCGCAGCTATGCTCCAGGCTTGCCTTACATGTCTTCTTCCTGCAACTGTTCCTGACCAGTTTTTCAAGACGGAATTTGGCTGCTGATGGCACGTGAGTATGGTTTTACACCTAGCTGGAGATGACTCCTCCTGTTGGGCTCTATCCCTATATGTTAGCTAGCTTAAACATTTCTGGAAAGACAATAACTGTATTCTCCTGTGCTTGGTGATCCTTTCTTCTTTACCACAGAGAAGTCCCTTATTTTCCCTAACAAAGTCTACATAGTGAGTGCTTCTGTTGATAGGGACACATGTACAGAGAAGGCAGGGACAGAGGGGACGTGGTCCACAGACCATGGAATGAGAATCTAAAGTTTTTCTCTGACGTCAGAGGTGGGGGCTTGAGAAGACAGTGATTCCAAGGGAAACTCAGGACAGGTGGCAAATGCTCATCAGATGGATAATGGATCCCATACATGGTGAGCAGCAAAGTTAGAGGGAGACAGAATGAAGTGGAAAAGAGTTATGTTGAAGGATGTCTACAGGGAAACATGAGAAGAGAGGTAAAGGGTGAAAGGGGAAAGGGTGAGTGTGAGCAGGGAGAAGTGAGTCAGAGAAAGGTTCCTCTGAGGGGATGTGAGTCAGAAAGGAAGATTACATAATGAACTTGGCAGAGTCTCAGAAGTGTGTGTTGGGGGGGGGGGGTGACAAGGGGCTGCTATGGACTGGAGAGGGAAGGTCTTTCCTGTGAGCTGCATAGTAGCTAATGATGCGGATGAGATCAGGAAGATGTGCGGGCATGAGCAGGGGTGTGGGTGGTTTTCAGGGAGGGTGAGGACAGTGGGTGATGACATTGTTGGCAAGCTGCTGTGCTTGGACAGGGTTCTCAGGCTGAGCATCTTTATAATTGAATGCCTCGGTGAAGAGGAAGCTGGGGGATGGAGTCCAAGATTCTCATTCAGCTTTTATGGAAAATTGTCTAATAGGCTTAATGTCATTTCTCAGTGCACCCCCTCCATGAGCTACTGTGCCCCCTCTTTAGGCTGATGCATGCTTCTTGGCTCTTTGAAGCTTCAGCCAAGCTAAACCACCTCTGATACCTTTTCATTCATTTTTGTTATTCTCGTCATTGGGAATGTTCGTCTACATACTCTTTAGTTTTGACCCTGCTCCTAATGGAAGCCAACATTCCAGTTTAGAAAGCTTCCCTTCCAAACCCTGTGTCCCCAACCCACTCCCACCTTGGCACCCCACCCATGCTCACACACGTCAGTCCTTCATTATCTTCTGTGCATTCACTCAACACTTTTCAACTATTTGGGATGCTCTGTTACTTCTGACCTGTTCCCTGTCCCTTCTAGATAATGAGCTCTAGTGTGTACTATCTTCTGGTACTCTCCGTGACACAGAGTAAAACGATCAGTGAATATTTAGGAAGAAGAGGACAGTCTTAGGTGTCATCACTCATTAATACCATCTACTTTGTTTGATAGACAGGGTCTTTCAATTGCCCACAGCATGCCCGTTAGATTAGGCTAACTGGCTTGTGAGCCCCACAAGCCCTTCCGGATCCATCATTCCACTGCTTGGATTATAAGCATGTCACGATGCTCCCCATTATTTTTGAATGTTCTGGGGATTATATTCGAACCCTCAGGCTTACAAGGCATACACTTTAGCAGGGAACCATCTTCCCATCCCAGTGTTTTCCCTTTATAGATAAAAGTTATGAAATTCTGTGGCACTGATTCCATTCACATGGGGTATGATAGGAGCACCCATCTGTAAACCTGCGTTGTCATCTCAGCTGAAAACTCAGAGCAACACCTCTGAGTTTCTCTCTAGCCCTTGGCATGCACCATGCTACTTTCTGTCTCTACGATGATCACTCTCTGGGTGCCACATGGAACTGTACCTGGCTAGTATTTGCCAGTCTTTGTCAGCTTCATTTCACTAAATGTATCTTCCACGTTTTTCCATTTTGTCATAGGTATCAGAATCTCCTTTTTTCAAGTGGAACGATATTCTATCATGATTTGTTTCCCCACTCATTTACTGATGGACATTTGGGTTGTTTCCCCAGGGGGCCATTGTTCTGAGTGCTAAAATAGCCCATTCATCATGTAATGTAGTCTCTGAGGGCATAGTTAGGGCTGGTAGCTCCAGAAAGGAAGGACAGAGTAGATGGAGGAGTCATCTCTGTGCCTGGCAATGTCCTCAGAAGTGACCAGGGGGGCAAGAAAAGCCATTCCAGTTAGATCATGATGGACTTAATGTGAGGAGGTGGGATATAAAGTTCCTGTGACGGTAAACGCAAAGAGTTGACATCAAGGGGCACTCCGTCCACTCACTCTACTCTGTTCTTAAAGTGGGAGAGCAAGGTGGATGCAGAGGGGTGAGGAAAAGCGAACCAGCTGAGGAGAGACACTGTGGGCAGGAGGTGTGGAAGAGGGGCGTGGTTACAGTCTAACAGGGATTCCACGGGTACAGGGCTTCCGTGAGTACAAGGGAACACTGTAATGAGAAGCCAGCTGGTCTGCACACAAGGCCTTTCAACCTGCTGCCTGAAGAAAGAGCTTGCACTACAAGATCTGCCACCTTATAGCTAATGACAATATGAGCAATCAGATCCCACAGGGAACTCTGGGTACCAGTCACTTACACTGAACATTTTTTTTTCAATTGGACTAGTTTGGGCTACTTTGTTCTCTTGACTTCCCAGCACCTAGAAAAGGATCATTGAGCTCATCCCATGAAACTTCCCCAGAGTGTTGCTGTTAATGATGGGAACTGAGTGAGTGTGTGTGTGTGTGTGTGTGTGTGAGTGTGTGTGTGTGTGTGTGTGTGAGATGTGTTTGGGTATCCACAGAGACCAAAACAGGGCTTTAGTTCCCCCAAAGCTAGAGTGACAGAATCATATGAGCTACCTTGTCTTGGGTCCTCTAGGAGAGTATTCTTAATGGCAGAGCCTTCTCTAGCCCTATCCCTGGCAGCTACTTAGCTGTGTCCTAAGCTTTCAACACCCCATGGAGTGGATTGTCTAGCAGAATTTCTCCTGGTTTAAAGGGTAGGAGACCTAGACTTTATTGGACCCTCTTAGAAGCCACACTCCTTCTTCACCATTCCTTGCCCATGTCACAGTCCGGATGTGAGATTCACAGCCACGCCCTAGATTGAAAAGACACTCTAAACAGGAGCCTATTGCGAGCCAAAGCCACAAAGCTCTTGGCCTCTGTCTAACAGCAAGCATGTAACTGTAACTTTAACTTCCCAAGGTATTTCCTCCCCAAGACTGGGCTGGCTGCCTTTTTGGAAGGTTTTTTTTTTTTCTTTCTTTCTTTCTTTCTTTTCTTTTCCACTTCAGACATTTGGTGCTTTGGCCCATTTCAAGCAGCCTCTGATCCTCTGCCTCTGCTTCCTGCCAGCCCCTCCAATCTACCCTTGGGGAGTCTCACTGGTCACTTTGCTGAGGCCCCCTCAGGCCAAGAAAGCTTCCTCACTTTGTTTCTGCTTAACCCCTGCCCTTCGGGGTGCCGAGGGGCGGACTCTGGGCTGCCTCCCTTGTAGTCTGTTCTTGCTTGCAGGTGATTAGCAGGTGGCTTCTAAGCAGAAAGGAACTTTGCCCCGGGCTTCACTCTCCCATAGGCTCTTGCCATTTTGCTACAAAAGAGAAAAATGGAGCCTTTGAAGAGTGTATATACACTATTCATGTACTTTTCAGAAAGAGAGAAGTGTCTATAAATTTCCAGGATTGGTATTAGATTTTCACTTTGTTATCGGAGAGCAGAACTACCGGGTTATGGCTTGGATGGCTTTTGGAATGAAACGGAGCCAGCTGCCATTTCTAAGCACCTAGTCTTTCAGCAAAGCATATTTGAAAATTCCCCTCTCCACACTAACTCCCAACAACTTGTACTCCAGTGAGCCACTGTGGCCGGTTAGTACAGTGACTGGGGCTGGTGTCTTGCTGAGTGCTCCTCTGGGGGAGCTAGCTTTCCCACCCACTATGTTGAGCACTGCTGATCTGCTGCTCACTGACCAGAGAACAGCTGTCTTCTTGCTGTCTTCTCTGCCTCAGTCCTCCAGGCCATTTGTCACCTAAGCTGCTGCCTGCAGATTCCCCCAAGGGAAATATCATATGGTTCTTTCAACAACTGGAGCCACTGTCCTAGCACTAAATGAAACATGATACCCCCACCCCCAAAAATCTCTGAACTATTAGGGACAGTGTGATGTTTCCTCGGACCCCCAAAGTTAAACTAAAATAAAGGAAACTACTCTTTTCTAAGCATTTCAATTGAAAATTTGTATTACATTTATTTGTCTGTGGTATGTGAGTATGTGTAGACAACTTTCAGGGATTTATTAAGGTTGGGGTTACAAAGTAATGCTACAACGGTAGAACTGTGGAGTGTCCCTGGGGGTGACTGCTGAGTTCTGGTCTCAACATGTTTATATGACAACAGTCATAAAAGCTGTTTGGTCATCTCCATGCAGGCACAGAATCAAGAGAGTCTTTGTTTCCCAGAGGGAGTAGGGGTGACGTGGAGTTCCCTAATGTCCAGTAAGATGGGTCAGGCAATGGCCTTGTCTCTGTGACCTGGGATTCTTTAGAAAGGGGCAGATAGTAAAGAAGAGAGCATCAGAGTGAGCTGAGAGAGCTGCTGGGTGGAGCCCATATGGGAAGACAGTGGCTCTTATTAGCTATTGAGCGTGGCAGGCTGGGGGCTACCTAATATACAACCAGAAGCCGGACCTTGGGCACACTGCATTTGTCCAAGTCACATACCTGCCCTGCCATGAATAAAATTCGACTGGGTGCCTTGCAAACATAAGGACCTAAGCTCCTTCCCTCAGATAAAAAAGTGGGTACAGTAACAACCTCTTATAATCTCAGTGCTGAGGAGGAAGAGAAGGAGGAGGAGGAGGAGAAGGAGGAGGAGGAGGAGACAGGGATCTCCATGATCTGCTGCCCAGAAAGCTTGGCCTGGTAATCAATCTCCAGGCTAAGAAGAGACTCTGTCTCAAAATCTAGGATGGATGGACCCTGAGGGGCAACACCAAAAGTTGTTGACTGTCCTCCATGTGTACCTTCATCTTTGAATACATGAATACATGCACACACACACACACATACACACACACACACACACACACACACACTCTGCACACTTGGTACAGCAAATGATACCAACAACAACAACAACAAACAGGCTACCACATTGGACTTCCCTGGGTTTACAGTGCTCTTTGAATTGCCATGGCAACAATAGTTTTAATTATAGAGAGCCAAAAATGATACCTTGTATATCAGATGTGGCTCACTTGTTCCCTGTGGACAAAAGTCTGATTGGGGGAAGCTTTGCGTGGATTTTCCTCCTAGGCTAGATTTGATTATCTGCTCTAACAGACAGGTCTTTTGCTTATGAAATGCGTGAGAACAAACTGAAATTTTACAGGTTGAAGGGCCTGACAGACAGAGGCCCCTGTGACACCACACCGGAATTCGTTGTCCAGGAGACAGCCCTATTAGCTCAGCTGGCACCCTTGGGAGCCTGGTGAGAAGCTGCCCCAGGACCCACTTGGGCTGTTGTTTTAGCCACTGGAAATCTGTCCATTAAGCTAGAGACTTGGGTGAAGTATTATCTAATAAATATCCTTGACGATATTTAGGATTAGGCTGGGGAGACAAGCAAGGAATTTCATGGAAGGGGCAATCTCAGAGACACACACTTCACAGAGCTTTCCTGAGATGAGCTTTAGAAGGGACCCTGGCCTCAGGGCTCACCTTCCAGCCTGTTCCCCATCTTTATTTCTGATACTGCTTACTCTTTGAATTTCCCATCATGTTTGTGGAGGGACCACAGCCTATCTGAATATGTCTGGGCTCCCTCGTTTCCAAAGCTCCTGCAAAGCTAAATAATCTCCCCCTCAGGTAAACATAAATCACTGTCTACCTTCTTTGCTCCTTGAGTAGACCTTCTGATGTATTCATTAATTATGGCCACTGCCTGGTGGCGCAGTGATGGCTGAGTTGTACCTGTGAGCGAGTGTGAGCATCTTTCCTAGACTGCCCCATTCCTGACACTCAGCCTTAAACTCCCACTTGGTGTTAAAAAGGTCCTTCTTCTGAGAGATGGACTGCCAGATGGTAGCAAATCAGCGTGGGTACATTCATGAAGTTTCCAGAAGGAGAGCAGAATACTGTTGTCCTTAAAACCTGGCACAAGGCTGGAAAAATGCCCTGCAAAGACAAGGCAGGCAGAGAAGAAAGATTGGTGTGCAGGGTGGAAGAGAGGGAGGGAGGCGAGAGAGACAGGAAGGGAGAGTGAGAAAGAGGAAAAGAGAGAGGTAGAGAGAGACTACAGACTGACACAGAGGGGAAGGAAGGAGGGAGAGAGGGGGAGGGAGGGAAGGGGAAGGAAGAGAAGGAGGGAGGGGGAAGAGAGAGAGGGAGGGAGGTGAGAGAGACAGGAAGGGAGAGTGAGAAAGAGGAAAAGAGAGAGGTAGAGAGAGACCACAGACTGACACAGAGGGGAAGGAAGGAGGGAGAGAGGGGGAGGAAGGGAGGGAGGGAGGGAGGAGGAAGGAAGAGAGGGAGGGAGGGGGAAGAGAGGGAGGGAGAGAGGGGGAGGAAGGAGCTAGTGAGGCTAGCATGCCTGTTTCTGGGTTGGTCACCACAGCATCTCCTTTTTTCTGTTTCATTACTGCCCTGGCTTCATTCCTGCTCTGGATTCCTTTAACTGGATCCAATCACAGCACAGGCTCTGGAAGCCCAGGACGCCCAGGACACCCAGGCAGAAACCGCTTAGCCACAGGCATCATGGTTCCGATTTCTAATTCTTTCCCAGATTACTTTTCTAGAGAGAAAACAAAAAGTTCCCATTTTTGGTAAATCTTGCTTAACTAATGACACAACCTCCCTGTTTGCTTAGCTCCCACGTTCAGGAAGCTCTGCAGCTCCAATTTTGATTTCGGAGTTCAGGCATGTTAATGAAGTCTTTGTATGAAAGCAGAGGGGTTCTGTTTCTTGTTTGTTAGTTTAATGAGATTTTGTGTTAAGAATGGCACCATGAATCTGTCAGAATTAGCTTGGCTGCATGTGTGTAGCTCAGCAGCTTTGAGACCCTTGAAATGTCTGTTTTTAGGACACCAGCGGGGGGCTAATGAAAAGGCTTTGTTGATTTTAACGAATTGCAAGCCACTGTAGCCAAAATAAATATAATCTGCTTTTTGGATTAGTTGTCACAGATGATTTTGCCTACTAACAGTGATTAAAGAATGCGTGTGGACCAGAAGCCTCGCCGTTCTCCAGTGACTTTGGCTAAAACAGCAATAAACAGAAGTAAATAAAGACTTAGGGTATTAGTTATCTTTAATAAACAGCGACACCAAATGTACAGTGTGTAGGCGTGAAGGGAGGGAGGTGGGTCAAATACCTGTGTGGCGCATGTGACTTCAGCTCTTGCTGCCACAAAAAAGCACAAACAACAAAAGATTACATCTTTGATTATTAGAAACTAGAATGGAGCCTAGCTAGTGTGGTCTGTGCTGCTGTAGCTCTACCTGCTCCTGGGGTGGGTAGAAGCCCAGAGTCACCTCCTGGTTCTCAGGGACTCTCAGTGACGGTTTGGGCTCATCACCATTCTGTTCCCATCTTCCCTTGGACTTGGGGACCAAAGTTGAAATCCTGCAACTATAGGATTAGAGTCTAAATCTGAAGGCAGTGTTAATTACTTGTGTAATTATTAACCTTCTTGCCTGGTAATTCTACCTAGCTAATGAGCAGGACCGTGGAGCTGCCTCCATCCCTCTGTACCCCCATTGCAATGAAAAGACTATCCTTCCATTTCTCCAGGGAGGTCTATGAATAGGGTTTTCCTCCACTGCTGCTTAGCCGTGCCCCAAAGAAAGAAAGGCTGTGGCTGAAATCCTCCTTGGCAGGGTGTATGTGCACAACCTGCAAGACGACTTCTGTAGTCAAAAAACGAAAACAAAAACAAAACAATGAAAAACAATCAAACAACAACAACAACAAACCATTCCAAAGCAGAGATGACAGACAACTCCTGTTGTTTCTAACTGTAGCAAATGCTTTAAGACATCCTTGGGATACCTTATTACAATTACAAGCTGTCCTTAGCTTCTTGTCCTCCTCCCAGGCTGGTATGGATACAGTTGTTGACAGATGCAGAACCAGGTGTGTTCAAGGTCTGGGAAGGGATCATGGAGCTGTCAAGCCATCGAGCTTCATGTGTACTCCTGGTGCCACTCAGATTGACTGACCCCAGCAGCATGCTCACCAACCTGTACTTGCAGGGTCTTAAAAACTAATGGCTGTTGCTTGCCCAGGCCCTCTCACATGTCTGGTGCTGTGTACACCTGTCCTACCTTATAGCACATATCTTTCCCTGGAAAGATGCCGTGTCTTGTGGCAGCCTTGCCTTTAAGGAGATAATAGGATGAATCAGGAAGAGCTCCTGTCTCCTTATAGTTTCTGGTCTGGTAGAAGATGCTAAGGCAATACACACGATAAATTTGAAAATAATGAGTCAGCCCCAGGCTGAATTACGGAGAAGGCAGGCAGGGGTTGCAGTCCTGAGGGAGGTGATGTCCCCATCTAGCATGTATGCTTGGTTTGGAGCTTTGAAGGCAGCAGCTGTGGGTCTGGGGAAAATACAAAGTGAAGCAGAGAAACCCCTCCCCTACCAATAGAGCCTAGTCTGTGGCACAGAAAAAGCAGGCTGGCCTGCAGACAGGGGACAACAGCAAGTGTCAGTAACAAGAGTCTGGCTGGGTGTGTAACCACTGTCAGGACTTTGTGAGGTTGAGGGAGAAGCAGCACATGACACCTGTCATTTCTGAAACCCTAAAGGTCAGTGTCTTTGTCCTCATGTCAAGAGTGGAAGACTCAGGTAAAAGGCCACCTGGCTAAGCGGCAGAGGGGCACTGAATTGCTCCACAACACTGACTGTTCTCCGCCTCCCAGTAGAGGACCAATGGGGGATCTACTTGATGCCTTTCTTAATGTCAAATGGAAAAATCATGTTAAGGTCACATTTTAAATGATACCTTTGAATGGAAGTGTTATACATTATGTAGCAACTGGTCCATTCAGCATGAATTTGCATCCTTTGGGTTGCTTTTCATGTATATGCATGGACGGTGAGACTCTCTGTGTGTATATTTGTATGTGTGTGTGTGTGTGTGTGTGTGTGTGTGTATGTGTGACTTCAGATACTTTCCTTGATTGAGCTACACATTATATATTGAGGCTATATCTTTTACTTGAAAAGCTTGGAGCCCTCCAAACTAGCTGCCTTGTTGGGGGATTCCCTATCTCCCCATCCCCTCTGCTGAGATTACAAGATGGCTGCCATGCTCACCTTGCCTTTATCTCGGTGCTGGGGATCTAGATTCTGGTCCTCATGCACCCTTCTCTTTAGGCCCCTCCCCCAATTGCAGTTTTAAGTTCATTTTCTAAGCAAGTTAGCAAAATAGATTGCATCCTGTTAATTTCTATGAGAAGCTGTTGAAGGTTCCAGGTGAGACTTGAACCTGCTCTGCTGCCAGCCTCTGAAATGTCTGTGGTTCTTAAGGCTGTATGTGGCTTCCGTGGCACTGGGGATGTAGACATTGAGGTGCATGTAACTGTATGTTCTATGTTCCATTTGAGAAGCAGGATGATCGCACATAGGGCTTAGGGTTTCAGCTGACTGTGATAGATGTAATGTCACTCTTCTGCCACTGACTTGCTAGGTTTTCCTATGAGTAAGCAATGGGCTACATACACTTAACTTACTTATCTAGGTCACCCTTTCTTTCTTGTGTTCAACATCTGTAAGGAGTGAGGCACACATGGCCCTCTCCTGCCCTATTCAGCAGGCCCTAGGCCTTGACCTCTCCAGGACAGGGCAGATGGCCAAGTGTCTGCCAGGTGCGACTGAAACCCAGAAACTGGCACCACTTTGCACAGAGCAAGCCTGGAGGCCCCCCTGAGATTCCACTCATCTTTTGAATTTATTTTACAAATCCTGTAAACTCCCACAAGGTGATGAGATGGGTCTATTCTACATCGGCAATTTCTTTCACAGTAAACTTGAAAAGTTCATTAAATGTTCTCAAGGAACACTTATAATGATCACAAAGGCCACGTCCAGGTGGGTAAATACAAGCACACATTTGTACAGCTGGACAGATGTACACACGTGTTCATGGCATACAACCAGAGTCCAGCTGCCTGGATTGTCTGCGGACATCTGCTCTGAGTTGGTTAACTTGATCAGCTCTGTTTGTGAGACTTTAAACGTCGCATTGTGGTTTGTGAAGAGCCATGGCTGGCTGAGATCAGTATCAAGTTCTGCTTAAATTCTTTCAAATTAAGCAAACACTAGGCTGTCAGGCGTGCTCACACGGGTGATGCTCACACCGGTGTCTCCCTCTCTAATAACCTTGGATTTCAACCTTGCATTTTCCATGAAGGAAGTACTCCTTGCAGAGGGATGATATTCAAGTTCAGCTTGTTTCTGCAAATGTTTTTTCTAATATACATCTGAATTTCTCATATGCTACATGGACCTACCCTCCTACATTTCGTTAGGGCTTAGGTGGCATCTGCCATCATTTCTATGAATAACATAACAACGTGTAGGGATACTCAGTCATAGACTTATTAGAATAAAATTTAATACAGATGCTGTGTTCATTTTCCATGGAAGTCTGACTTGGGTGTCTGGCATTTTGAAATAAGAAGAAGTAATTATCTTGTTATACTACTATACCTTGACAGGTGGGACAGACCTGAGCAAAAGCTGGGTTCTGCTTAAAATTCAAATTAACACCCAGGTCATCTCTGTGCTCCTATGGAAACATGATATTCCTTCTCTCTGCAAGACTAATTCGCAAGTGGAATGTGAGTTACTCTTGTCTGATTTCTCCAGAAGAAACCTGGCTATGTTGTTCTGAGCTCCTCTTTGTCCCTTACCTCTTGCATTCTTTAAGAGAAGAATAAAAAGAGTGTGCTCTGTGTTGGTAAGCTATTAAAGAGGAGAACTGTTTACCAGGAAACATTGTTAATCCGGCACATGGTTTACACTGGCTGGTACTTAAATATCAGCTATTTTGCAGTCTGACCCTGAATGTTCTAGCCATGTGGTTAGAGTCCTCACCAAAGCCTTGGCAAGAGAACTTTTCTCAGCTCATACCCTGAAGTACTGTTTCTAAAGTATCTTAGCACTTTGACAAATTTCAGGGCCCAGTAAATTTTCTCTACAGAGGATGGGACTAGGAGCCTTGACTCAGCAGTTGAGATCAGCCAGCCTGAGGCTCCTGAGAAGAATCCTGGAACCAGAGCAGATAAGCCTCAGTGTATGTGTGTGTGTGTGTGTGTGTGTGTGTGTGTGTGTGTGTGTGTGTGTGTGTGTGTGTGTGTGTGCGCGCGCACATACATATGCTTATGGCTCATTCCCATGGCCTCCTTTGTTGCTCTTTATAAAGACTTTTATTTTGAAATGGAAGGTTATGGTGGCTTTGGCTATCGTACGTCTTCTCAGACTATACATTTCACTATAATCCCTGTTACTGCTTGTACATGAAATGTTGTATTATTCATTTAATACTCTCAAATCTGAGATGGAATACAGCAGGGGGGGAGGCTTCTTTTTCTTCATATAATGGATTAACAACATCTAGACTTTTATTGATGGGTCTGGAACCAAGGATATTAGACTTTCAGAGCCATATAACTTTAAATATAAGGCTTCCAAGTTTACCTAGCACCGACGTTTATAGATTTTCTTTTCCTGTTAGCTAACACTCTGCATTGTTACAAATATTATTAAAATCCAGAATAAGCTTAGTTGAATACAAAAATCTGAATCCTAAAAAAAAATTACTTTTCTCATAATGAAAAATCTCATAATGAATAAAAAATTAGTAACTGAGTGCAGGAGGAGGGTGGGAAGAGGTTGGATGGAACTTGAATTCCAAGAGGAAACTGAGCTCCTAAGAGCTGGACACACAGAAGCTTGCAGCTTCTGCCCTGTGGGAAGACCCACCAAGTGTCCTACCCTTAAAGACAGGTGACAATCAGATTGAACGCCCCCCACTACCTTGTAGACTCAAGGTAGAATAAAAGAGCCATTGAAAGAAACTGCAAGTCACATGTGGGTTTTCTCCTCCCTGTGGTAGTGACTCTCCCTAAGATAATTGAAATAAAGAAGAGCATTGAGGAAACATATTAAAACTGATCCCAGAAAACAGGAGTTTCCCCAGAGTAAACAAAATGAGCTGTATAGAACTCGGTGTTTGGAACAGCATTACAAATGCCTCAGTAGATTTTAAATGAGGCAAAACATGTTCCAATATCATTTAAAAATAACAGCTTAAAAGGGCTCATATATAAAGACATAAAAGGCATTTTGACATTTAATATGAAAACAGCATTTTGATGAACTGGGTAAAAATGAGTCAGAGACATATGGATTACATATTTCTTATAGTGTGCCCGCATTTTAAAAATGAGGCAGGAAAAAAAATCTGGCAAAATATTTTTGGGGAATTTGCTACATATAACTATATTTAAAAGGAGGTGAGGATGAACTCCAGACTGCTGTGACTGCTCATGACATTGAATTTGATAACTTTTAATTTGTGCCTCCTAGATTCCTGTGAAATAGCTCAATCTGTCCATGTGTTCTGGAAGTAAGGAGTTAGAGAAACTCTCCCAATTCCTTTGGTCCTGAATCAGTCACCAAACACATATCTGCAGGCCATGCCAAATGCCAGACCCTGGGCTAGACTCATACAAACTGGGAGACCTGCCTTGATAGAAGGGGTTTGTACAGTTAGGAAGGGGCTCACAAGTTTCTGGGTCCAAGAAATTCCAAGTGCTTTGGGATGGACCAAGGATCCTATCTGTGGAGGAGAGGGGCTGAGAACGGAAGTTCTTGCCCTGAATGGGCAAAGCCGTGAGTTTGATTGCTAGCCCTCTATAAACTAGGCTGCTAGTTCCAATCTATGATCTCAGCATCCAGGAGCTAGAGGCAAGAGGGTCAGAGCATTTATTGTATACAAAAATCTTTCTATACCATAACACAAGCACTGTTAGATATATTTCTATTTTGTAAAATTAAATTGTGTGTCTGTATGTGCACACATGCAAGTGCATTTGTATGTGCATGCAGGCTTGCTTGTACCATAGTCCATACGTGTGTGTAGGTTGGAAGACAGCTCCTAATACCTGCCCCTGTCCTCTGTTTGTTGAAAACAGAGCCTCTTTTCTTGTTTATTTTCTTTCCCCTGCTATATGAACCAGGCTTGATGACCTAAGAGCTGCAGGGAACTCTCTTGTTTCTACCTCTTGTCTGCCTACAGGAATGCTGTGAGTTCCAGCTGTGTACTACAAATCTCCCCTTTCATTGTTTCGGGGTTTGAACTGAGACCCTCAAGCTTTGATGACAAGCACTTTTACACACTGAACCGTCACCCTAGTGCCTGCTTTTCTATTTTAGATGATGACTAAGCCAGCGTGACAGCCATACATGTACATCTGGTGTTCCTCGGAGTGTTGACACACTCAGACATATTGGTACCTTTTAGCATTTCCGTTTGAGTCGATGGACTCTTGAAACTCATCTGACTCAGGATTCATTTGAACCAATAACTGGTGGCACAACCGAGGCTTATTCGGTGCACATCTCAGCATTAAGAAACGATAGCAGCTTCTTTTGTCATCTTTAAGGCCTGGAGATGCCCTGTAAAAGAAACAAATGAATAAATCCAGTTACTTTGTCAGAGAGACCATATGGGATGGAGAAGAAGCACAGAGAATGTAGGGCCAGAGAAATCCTCTCAGCCAGGCATTGCTCATCCACTTGACTGGACACCACGAAGCCACAAACATCAAGAAGATAAATTCTGGCAGAGACCAACCCAGATTGTATAGCCTTGGGAACCAATATAGTGACAGCTGTTGATAGCCAGTCAGCTTGGCTAGCTAACTAAGTTGGGTAGCAAAGGAAGATGGGGACAGTTGCAGCTCGGGATATGAGTTCAGGTCACTGTGACACAAGCTTTTCCCCACTGTGAATGCTTTTGGCCAGAGTGGAGTGCAGGCAGGAATCTAGTGATGGTGAGCACAGCTCAGAATATTCCATCTGCATCTGCCCAAGCGAATGGGAAGAGAGAAAACTAACACAGCACACTTTATAAGTTACAAAATATACATGTATTTAAGGATATGTAAAAGGTGTGGCCTCACTAGAGGAAGTATGCTTCTGGAGGTGGGCTTTAAGAGCATACCTCTTGATCTCTCTCTCTCTCTCTCTCTCTCTCTCTCTCTCTCTCTCTCTCCCCCTCTCTCCCTCTCTTCCTCCCTCCCTCCCTCCCAACATTACCTCTCTCCTTCCCTGTCCCCCATACCCTAGCTCCCTTCAGTTGGCATGAAGAGACCAAGTCAGTTGGCACCAGTGAAGTTACTGAGAAAACCATGTGCCACTCTCCTGTCTTTTAGGAGCATGTTTGTGTTGTAGAGAGGAAGACTACATTAGTACACACAAAGCTCTGTCTGCATGCAAAGCCATGGAAATGCATACCTGACTACGCAGAGCAAAGTGGACAACTGTTACAATGCCACACAACCCAGATATTGAGGTAGACTGTTCCAGGGAGCTTCCTCAGAGATCAGAGAAAGACCACCAAGCAGTCACCTCATGGTAATGCTGAGAAAGCCCCCAGAGCCAACTACTTCAGCAGATGAGAGGCTTGCAGTGTGCTCATAGGTACTGATGGTATGCTATGCACCCCCCCCCACTTGACCATCCCTAGCTCCTGAAGGGAACAGCCAGGAACTATCCCCTTATTGGTATGCAATGTGACATTCTTTATCCAGACTCAGATGATCTTGTGAACTCTTCACCAGGGAAGACATCTGTTTCCCTTGACATTCTTTCTTTAGAACTTTTAGTCATCTGTGGTTTTCTTTCTCCATCCGGGTGTTTGTGCGCATGTGTATGCCTGTGTGCATAAGCCCACACAGCTTCCTCTGCCTTTCGGCCCCAACTTGGGCATCCACCTGTAATGTAACATCAGAAGGGAAAGATGAGCTAGAGCTAGAGCTAGAGCTAGAGCTAGAGCTAGAGCTAGAGCTAGAGCTAGAGCTAGAGCTAGAGATAGAGATAGAGATAGTGATAGAGATAGAGATAGAGAGAGAAAGAGATATCAAGGGACATGCCACTAGTTTTTAAGCCCTTAAAGCCCACCCACGGCCCACAGCACACCTCCTCCAGCAAGGCCACACCTTCTACACCTTCCCAACCAGTGTCACCATCTGAGGACAAAGTGTTCAAATATCTGAAACTATGGGGGACAATTCTCATTCAAACTACCACATGGCCCCATAGTGTCCTAGGTAACCAGGAAGACAAATCACATGGTAGCATCTAGGAGAAGTGGTGAGCTCCATGAACCACAACCAGATGAAGCATCTAAGTCCAAAATATGAAAGCTGATTGAAAATGGTGGTTGTCCTTTTAAAGGCCCTCATGAGAAGGTGACTAGTGCTTCTCTCCCCTGAGGTTCTCCAAACTAAGGGCCCGAAGACAGTGTGCGCGTGCGTGTTTGTGTGTGTTTGTATGTGTGTGTTTGTGTGTATGTGTGTGGGTGCTTGTATGAATGTATATGTGTGTTTGTGTGTGTACATTTGTACGTGTGTGTGTTTGTGTATATGTGTGTTTATGTATATGTGTGTGTGTGTTTGTGCATGTGCTTGTGTGTGTTTTTGTGTATGTATTTGTGTGTGTTTGTATGTGTTCTTGTGTATGTATGTTTGTATATATGTGTAAGTATGTGTTTGTTTGCATGTGTGTGTATGTATGTGTGTACTTGTATGTGTGATTGTGTGTGTGCTTGTGTGTATGTTTGTGTGTGTGTGTCTGTCCGTCTGTCTGTTTGTCAGCGTGATTGTTTAGTCAACTCAGGAATTCCTCGATTACGTCTCCAACTTAGGTTTTGAGACCCAGCCTCACTGAACTTGGATTTCTGGACTTGATGAGACTGACAGGCCAGCAAGGCCCTCAGATGGATTTGCCATTCTTCACTCACCTACTGTTGACATACCAGGCATGTGCCATCATCACATTGAGCTTCTTACCTGTGCGCTGGGAGACAGGTCTTTTATTGTCAGAGACATCTCTCCAGTCCCAGAAAGCAGCATTTTAAAGACAAATCTCTTCTGTCTGGGAGCTTTGGACTGTGGGCAGGCAATGGAAAGTTTACAGCTCCCGTCTGTCACAGTGGCCAGTGTCTGATGCAGGATAGGAGATAGTGAGCCCTTTTCCCTTGGCCACCATGACCATTCTGTCATCAGAGTGGCAGGACCAGTGATAATGGACACTCTTCTGTCTTGGTAGAGGAATTGTCAAGAGTAAGCATGCCCCGGAGAAAAAAACATTTCTTGCCGCTGCTTCAGTCAGCCTATCTGGAAATTGTACAATTGAGTATTTTGGTAATTTTGCCTGATAATTAGACGTGTTTACATGGTCAAAGGCCCTCTCTCAAACTGAGGCATTTTCTGTGAGCATTCTTTCTGGGGAAAGCTGAAAGTTTTAGGAAATTGCAGGGCCACTAATGGTTTGAAAAATGACCTCTCAGAGATGCATTTAAGTTATAGTAGGGAAAGAGAGTACTTTTGTAAACAACATTTTATTTTGTTTGTGTAATGAAGCTCATATAATAATCAATATTAAATATGTGAAACCATGTCAGGGCAAGCACATATATGGGCACACTACTAATATGGATTTGAAAAAGCAGATTCTTATTTATGAAATAGCACAAATATTTTTTAATAAACCCAGCCTGTGAGAGGTGAGTAGGGACTGAACCTTTGGCTGCCAACAGATTCTCTGTCCTCTGTTGGTACCCAAACTCATGGAAGCTGCAGTGCAGAAGGATGGTAGACAGTTAAAGAGGGAAGGGAATCTCGATTCTTAGAAAAGTGGGCTATCCCATTCATCTCAATCAAAACCTATTGGAATAAACTGTGTTTTATTAAAAATTTAAATTTTTTTGTTTTTGTTTCTTTCTCTTGGGAGGAGGGCATGCATGCCACAGCATGTCTGTGCAGGACAGGGAAGAATCTGCTGGAGTCTCTCTGCCTGTACCATTTAGGTCCTAGGATTGAATTCAGGTTGTCAGGCTTAACAGCAAGTGTCTTTACCTCACAGGTCCCTGAGTGAGCTTTTGATGTTAGAATGTCTATTTGAAAATGCACCATTGTCACATGCTGTGACTAGCACAGGAAAATAGCATGTAGTAGTATTTTCCTCCTCTTCTCTCCTCTCTCTCTCTCTCTCTCTCTCTCTCTCTCTCTCTCTCTCTCTCTCTCTCTCTCTGTGTGTGTGTTTGAGATAGAGTTTTTCTGTGTAGCCCTGGCTATGATGGAACTCACTCTGTAGACCAGGCTGGACGTGAGCTCAGAGATCTCCCTGCCTCTGCCTCCCAAGTGCTGGGATTAAAGGCGTGAACTACCACCGCCCAGCTTTTTTTCTCCTCTTCTTGATTCCTAAAATATGAGAACATTTTACAGTCATGGAAGTATAAAAATTGTACAATGATGGCTTTAACTATAAAAATAGCAAATTCCCCAGGCTTCTTCCAGATTGCTAACCATCACAAACAATGGGGACCTTCAGCGTATAGCGTTTTACACACCAGGGGAGTGTGATATGCACCATATCATTTGATACTCATTTCTACCCCTTGATGGTAGGCAGTGAAGACATTATCCCTAGCTTAGAAACAGGAAAGCATCAGTATCATCAAGAACTATGGTGTAAGAAGGCTCAGGAAAGCTTAGCATCCCCATGCAGGATCCCAAGTCTCCTGGCTGCAAAGCCTCAACCTGCTGGTTGGATGGAATATGAATGTTAAAAACCCTAATTATTAAACAGAAGATTGTAGGTTTAATTATTTGATGTCACTGGAAAAAGCAAATAAAAGATGTCTATATACAAATCCAAATTGTATGCATCAAGCCCATAGTCATAACTAAATAATTGTTATGATGCTGTTAATATAGAGAAATACATGGTTAGCTTGCAAATAAATTTGTGGAGAAACAGGCACAGGAAAAGTTGACTTGAATGGTGGCATGGCTGTCCACAGTTTACAAATGTAAGTCATAGCAGGCAAGGAGAAGTCTTGCTGCTGTGTAGACTTTCACTGAATCTGGCTCCTGTCACATCTCAATGGCTGTAGGATGCTGGGAAATTGGTCCCACAGTGCTCCTTCATCCCAACCGCCTTAAGCCCCACCCTCCTTTCCCCTTTGTTTTCCCAGAAAATCCAGTCTATCCGGGATAGGACTCACATCGGCTGGTGAGGTGCTCAGACCCACTCTGTACCTCCAGCCTGTAGTTTGTCTCTTCTGTTCACTCTGTGTTTTGGAGTAGTTTGAGCAGAAGTTAGAGATTCCCCATCTGCTCACTTCCCTCTGCACAGGCTCAGCCGCCCCCACTGTCAGCATCTACCACTAGTATGGTGAGTCTGTTTCCATGGATCAGCCAACATTGATACATCTCCGTGTCTCAGATCCATGACCTGGTCCACATAGTCTGTGATATTGGACAAATATATGATAATAATTATCCATCATTAAAACAATTTGATGCTAAACAGTGAACTTTTACATAAAAGAGATTCCCAGCCCAAAACCCTAAAATCTATCTCTTTACCTTCTGTCTTCTAATACTATTTTATTTTTATTTTTACTATCTTCATAATTTGGTCTTTCTAAAACAACATGTCCTTCTGACTATACAGTAGGTAGTTAGTAGTTTCAGACTGGCTTCTTGGTAGCATATATTTAAGCTTCCTTTATGTCCCTTTCATGGTTTGGTTGCTTATATCTTTTTAAGCACCAAATAGTAGTCCATTTTATGGATATACCATAATATGTTTTTTCTGTTTATCCATTTATTCACAGGATGTATCTCCTTGACCACTGAAGGATGTCTTGGTTGCTTCTGAGTCTGGGCAATTATGAATAGGGCTGATATCCAATCCACATGCAGGTTTCCCTGTGAACACTTTTATCTCCCATGTCAGTTTTGATTGTCTTTCTGAGCTGTAAAACAACAATTAAAATACCAATTAGGTAAGATTATTTCTGCCGATTAATCAACGTGAAGAAATGTGTGTAAGTGTATAATACATAGAAATCACTAGATAGAAGGCTGTCAATCCCTAACACAGCCAACATGCAGAATAGCTAGCTATTTGCGGCTAAGCACATGGCTGCCTTTACTTCCGCATGTGTTTAGGGTCCCACAGTGCTCTAGTACTGAACCTGGTAATTCATCTTCCCGGGGCTCAGGTCTTTGCATTTTCAGTAAACTCCCAGACTTGCTAAGGAGTGATTCTCCACCCAGTGTGGCACACTCCAGGCCAGTTCTGTCCCTATGTGGATGGGGTCATGCACTTCCTCTCAGAAGCAGGGAAAGCATTGCGCCCCATATCCTGACATCAAGCCTATAATAGCTCTATGTCAAACTCACTCAATGGCGGTCTAGTTAGTAAAAATGCCAAATTTTCATCTTGTGTCCAGGCCTATGGCTGTCCCCGAGTTAATGTGAATTGTTCTGGCAAGGTCAAGGCCTTGTGACAATGGTGGAAGTTTCAAGGAAGGTGGCGGTGACAGATTCTCCTTTAATTCATTGGAGTGCTTGTAATAAAACTAATGAATGGAAAGGACTGAACATTCTCAATTAGCTGCAGAGAACAGAATCCTAAAGATAATTAGTGGCTGAGATGGTGTGTAGTTATTTTAAAATACTGTTTCTGGTTTGTAAAGGTCTTGCTTTAGTTAGCTTTGGAATCAAGCCTGTGGGAGAAGAAAACCTGCAGAGTGTGTGTGTGTGTGTGTGTGTGTGTGTGTGTGTGTGTGGATGCATACATGTGTGTGGATGCATGTGTGTGTGCATTCATGCACATGGATGTGTGTGTGTATGTGTGTGTATGTATGCATACATGTGTGTGTGCATGCATGTGTGTGTGCATTCATACATGTGGATGTATGTGTGCACACACACATGTTGATGTGTATGTATGTATGCATGCATGTGGATGTGTCCGTGTGTGTGAGAATGTGTGTGTGTGTGTGTGTGTGTGTGCGCGCGCATCTGTGAATCTGTGTGTATGGGCATGTGTATGTGTGTGTGCAAGCAGAGTCTTTGTATTTCTATACAAAACTATCACAGAGAGAAACATGTTTGTAGTGCTTGATATTTGAATACGTTTTTGTTGATATTAACGTACCCCTCACAGTGACACTCTGAGGTTAACATTGTTGTTTGTGTATTTTAATGGGAAAATAGACTATTTATGGTTGAGATTGCTCCTTTAAGTTTTCGTGTCAGTGAAATACACCAGAAATCATGATTCTCACCCAGGGCTCTTTATGTGTCTGGAGCTTATCACTTTGGTTTATGTATTTATTTTGTCTGTTGTTGTCAACGTGACACTTTGACCTTTTGTTGAGCAAGTCTGTTGTATTGCTATGCCTTGTGGTTTAATCACATCTCCTTTCAAGACCTCAGCTCAACACACTTGATTTCTGCCAATGCTTGCTAAATACCTACTATCTTGGGCACCTTGTGTAGACATTTGTACTGTGTTAGGGCTCTCTAGAGAGACAGAATCGAGGAAGGAAGGAGAGAGAGGGAGAGATTGTGTGTGTGTGTGTGTGTGTGGTGTAGGATTTATTAGATAGGCTTATGCGATATGGATGGTGTAATCCAGCAATGGCCATTTGCACACTAGTCAGGCAGCACTCAGGAGCTGCCCTCTCCACGCACATGCATTAGCAGCCCCAGTCTGCTGCAGTAGGCCTAAGATTCCTAGAGAGCTGCTGGTCTTCAGTCCACACTCAAAGGCTGAAGCTGGGGTTTGGTGTCAGCCGAGGATGGCAGGGACAGAGTGGGTGTCCTATGACAAGTGAGGCTGTCCTTTAGACCTCTTTATACCTGTGCAGCCACGGGAAGGCGTGTCCCACACACTTTCAGTTCATCTAAGAATTATCCTCACAGGCTGCTCAGAGGTGTCGCTTAGTAGATCCCGTTGACAAATGAAGATTAGCCATCAAAGAGAATAAAAGCACCTGGGCAAACTCTGGGACTACGTATGGATCCGGGCAGTGGCAGTCCGTTCCCTTGTAGCTTCCGTTGTGTGTTTTTATAGTGCATCTCCTACTAAAGGCTCCTTGAGCCTTTGACCTTCGAATCCAGGAAGATGGCAGAGGCAGTGCTGAGAGCTGCACTACTTGTGTTCTTGAGCTAGACTGCACAACCATGGATGTTTCTGAGATTATGATATTCATGTCTACATACATTTCACAGAATTGTCATGGGTGCCAATGAAAAAACTCATCATTACCTTGGTTTTAAAGGTTCATCTTATGTTTGCTGTGTGGCTGCCAGCCTGCATGACTGCATATGGGTTTGTGCATGTGGTTGCAGCACCCAGAAGAGAGCATCAGAGCCCCCTTGGATCTGGAGTTGCATATGGTTGTGATTTCTGGAAACTGAACTTGGGTCCTCTGCTAATACAGTACCTGGTCTTCGCCACTGAGCTGTCTCTTTAGTCTGATGACCCTTGTTTTAAAGATGAAGAGCCCAGTGCTCTACACAGTCAAGACATGAGCCTCAGTTTCCTTACCTGCAACATAACCTAGTCCAATCACTTCTCAAAATACCCATTCCTATGTTCCCAAATCACCCATGAAGGGCATGTATGTGTGAGTTCCAGACATCTGGCTTCAAATAGCTGCTGACAACCAAGACATTTGCTTTTAAATCTCTGCCTCAATTTTAGTATGCATGTATACATGTATTCTTTCCACAATATATATTTTGATATAAAAATATCCCTCAACAACCAGAAAGTAAAGTCCAAGGTACAGAGATGCCTCATTCCTTTTATCTGGGTTATATAACGTCTAATGGCCTCCTCTCCTGGGCAGTAACCACTATGATTGAACAATATTAAATGACACAAGCTTTGACTGTTCTGTGTGATCCTCTGATTTGTGCAGAGTTTTATTGGTTGTCTCTCTTGACTCTTTTTCTCATTTTGTCAAATTCATTTTCTATTTCTATAGCTCAAGATGATTTGGGGGTATCTCTCAGAGGGCATCATCTCAGTTACTGATCTGTGGCTGTGAAGGGACACCATGACCAAGGCAACTCTTACAAAAGAAGGCATTTTAATTGGGGGCTTGCTTAGAGTTTTAGAAGGTTCATCATGGAAGCAGACAGGCTTGGTGCTAAGCAGCAGCTCATGGCTTTGCATCCTGAGCCTCAGGCAGCAGACAGAGAAAGATGTGAGGGAAGACCGGGCCTGGAGTGACTTTCGGAAACTTCACAGCCCAGCCGAAGCTACACACTTCCTCCAACAAGGCCACACTTACTTTAATAAGTCCTCAACATCTAAACCTTCTCCAACAGTCCCACTCTTTGGTGACTAAGCATTCAAATATATGAACCTATGGGGGCCATTCTCATTCAAACCATCATAGACATACAACACCCTAAATGTCTCAAAGTCAGGCTGAAAAAGAAATCCCATTATACTATAGGAAGATTAAGCTGTGGCCTCCGCTGAGGGAGATGCCTATGTTATAGTGCTCTGAGTTCTCTAAGGAACATGGTTGGTTGGCTTTGAAGTTTCTTCACAGTTCCCACCTCCAAGTGTTGCCCCACCTTTGTGATGCACACTGAAAAGAGGCTAGGGGGTCCAACCCTGTTGTGCAGAGGGGTGTCTTCTTGGGGTCTGTGTAAGGTGGTCAGTCTCTTATAGCTGGTTACAACACTCCCAAGAGCCACATTCTGCTGAGTGCTGCTGGCTGCTGGAGCTGGGGAACCCAACACCACAACAAAGAGGAGTGGTGTCAGGTCTCCAGCCTCATCTCCTGCCTACAGTTCCCAGTGACTACAACTGTGACCGACACTCTTGTTTCTTGTCTAGCCAAATAGCATTCTGGATAGAGTTGAGAGAAATGTATATTTTCAATGCAATGTTTTTCTCATTAGGAGAGAACATGAGATTTTGGAATTTTAATGGTAAGGCTATTTAAAAGTGTGTGTGTGTGTGTGTGTGTGTGTGTGTGTGTGTGTGTGTGTGTGTGCGCGCGTGCATGTGTTTCTGCTTCTTGTGGGTCAGGTTTTAACATGAGAGAAGTGTAAGCTTGCAAAGAGGAACTTACAAAGGTTGATCTTCATCTTCATGCTCCCTTAAACCAGTGTGAGTGAGACTCACAGGACAAGAAATGTGTCATGGGCTTGATTCTCATCAAATGCACTTTGGAAACCGTAGATTTGGAATGTCAGGTTCAACACTTTCAAAAGCTGATTTCCTGGAGTTGGGCTCTGTTGGAGCATTCTGTTTTGTATACACGGTGTGAGCATATGATTCTAAGTCAGCAAGTATCACGGTACCCAAAGATCTGTTGCTAGCAGGAACCAGAAGGCCTTGAAGCAGGGATCCGCCCTTTGACTCTTCAGGTTGGTCTATGGCAGCAACTAACTGTACATTGCTTTATTTCAAAATACTGTCACACATTGCTGTGAAGCTTTTCGTGCTCCTCATAGCCCTTTTCTGGTTCCAGACGTTTGATCGCAAAAGCAGTCTCTCCCTCCTAATGCTGTGCAGGTTGATAAAACAGTTGCCAAGCCGGAATCCCTAAAGAAATTATTAATTACCTGGTTAATGGGCATCAGGCTGTGGGAGTGTGAGATTAATCACCAGCCATGGGATGAGTTGCTGAAGTGGAGTTTGGTTTTTTGTCTCCTGTCACTCGGTAATGGCTTTTCCTTCCTTCACCATCAGGTGAACAGGTGCAGAGCTGCTGTGCTCTCGAGCTCGGAGTCAGGAACAGCCGGCGGCCAGGCCCTGCCTTCCCGCAGCCCTGCTGCACGAGCAGTTTACAGCTCACAGTGCCATCCGCTCAGTGTTCCACTGGTGGAGAGTCTCCCACGTGACGGGGCCTCTGTCAATGGCTTCAGTTTTCAAGATGAGTGCCTATGTCCACACACATACACACACTCACACGCATAGCTGGTTATAAATACATAACAAAGGAAACTCAGCCGTGTGTCTGTGTGCTCTCCGTGAACCTATGTGTAGCACTTCTCCTTGGTTCTTCATTTGGAAAGAGCGTGTTTATCTTTAAAAGGACAACAAACCCAAATCTCATGATAGGTCCATCTCTGAACTCTCTTCGGACAAGCTTCTTCTTGCAGTATCTGATGATTAATATAGAGCCACCCAACTGTTCAATGTGCAGAACGTCAGAACCTGTGGTGTGCTTAGCCCAAAATAGGACATCCATATTCTGTCCCTTTATCCCAAGGCTCAGGGTTCATTCTGGAAGGAGTGGAGTGATAGTAAGGGTCAGAGGTAATGGGTGACTGCAGCAAAGCAGTGTGTTCAGGACTTGAACTCACAGTGGCCATGACTGTATGTACAAGACCTGCACAAGACCAAGCCAGCCAAGTCCCCAGCAGGCTTGGGGAAGAGAGTCATAAATTTCCATCCATGGCTGAGAAAGAGGGAGAATCAGTTTGCTTCTAGGAGGAGGCTTCTGAGAAGCTGCCAGTGCCTAGCAGATGACCCTATTCTCATGCACATATTGGTAGCACAGAGTAGACTCAGTGCATTTAAAGGCACACAACATAGGGGTGGACAAGTCGGGGGGGTTTAGGAGAGCAACTAGAGTGGATTTGATTAAAACACATTAAATGAATATATGAAATTTTTGAATAATAAAAACAACAACAAAATAAAACCCAGAACTAAGAGGAGAGTGATGTGTTTAGTAACTTATAGGTGACACAGAGACATCCCACCCTGGTCACATCATAGCAGACACCATGACACAAATATTGTGGAATAGCTCTGCTTCTTGTTCATCATTATCTCTTTTGGCTGCCAAGTGACATGCTAGGAAGGCCTTCTATTTCAGGTCACTAATGTGTGATGTGTGTGTCATCATTATGGCGAGGGTGTGCTGAGAGTGTCTACCTTCTGGTTCTATCGTGTTATTAGCTTTGGAGTTTATCTCTCTGTGAAAGGAAGGTGGTAGGGAACAGGGAGCTTTGCTGACCATCTGTGCAACAGACTCAAATAGATCAGAGATGTTGGAGGACCATGTGGCTCTCGTGGGTCCACCGCGGAGTCTGGCCGGTTTGTTAACCTCATACCACAGGCTAAAACTTTGCTGGAAGAGTTCTACTTCATGAGGATGCTAAGCATGTAAAACTATTTGCATTCCTAATGACTTCACTTATTATGTTTAGCCAAGGTTTGACAGTTTTTCACTTCTTGTGTGAATGGGTAGAAGGCAGAGCACATACAATGAAGAAATCCTCCATTTTTAAAATAAGCACTCCTCTGAGATATAAAGCTCAAGACAGTACATTGTCTTAAAATTTCCTCAAATAAACAAATATCCGTTGGAAGTCTCCTAATGTCCAACCACTGCCACCCAGGCTGGAGCTATGAAAGGAAGGAGACAATCAGGGCCATATACCCCCTGAGCTAGAGCATTAGTGTCAGAACTCTGTTATTAAGTAACCAAACAAAGGCAGCTATGTGGACTCCCGCCTGGCAACTAACTCCCTATGAGTGTTAGGAAGAGAAGGATGTGGTGGATAGATCGTTAAAGAAGGGTTAAACTTTAAGAACAAACCTTTGAGTCAATGTCTGAATAATTAAAAGGGGCTGACCAAGTAAAGGTGGGAGGGCGGGATGTTCTTGACAGACCAAGAAAGAGCAGAGGTCTTGAGACAGGAATGAGCCAGTCTGAGCAGTACAGGGAAGCCTGTGAATGAAAGTGTTGGGCATGAGACTGGCAGATTCGTGGATGCCTTTCCTATTTAGCCTTGAAGCCGGAGGAAGGAGTGCACAGTACATGCTGGGAGTGGTGGGCAGCCATTCTCATTTGTCTGCAGACAGCATGTTTGAAACGGTAGCCCTTCATCTGAGTTCAGTCGCTGCAGTGGTTCTTGCCACTTTAATATGTTCAGCTAACCCACCTTTAATAGAGAACAGAAAGAAAAATCCATCCTGTTTTAGATTTGGGCAGCAACTGCTCTTTGAGTAGAAGCTGATGCTGTGTTTTGCTGCTTGTCATGCAAATGGATGTCCCTGGCAGTCCTTAGCCCCGACCCTTCATTTTATTTGGGGTGAGGAATTTTCCTTGAGTATTTCAAAAGAGAGTGGAAATCTATTAAATGTATTCCCATGTCTCTGCTCAGTGCTAAGATCTCAGAAAATGCTTAACATTCCAGCATGTCTGTCTTGCTGTCAACTTTCAGGTGATGGCTAAGTTTTACAGCCAAGTAGAATGTAGATGACCCCTTTGTATTTCTAGAAGATGAGCCCGCCTGGAACAGCTTTGAGTGGCTGGCATCATTCGATCTGCTTGGCTTCTAGAATTCCATCTCTGGGTTGCCTCTGATGGTTTCCTGAGCTCACAGGCTTTGGTAAGCTTAGCCCCTCCCCGTTGTAAAGAGATAAGGGAGAGATAAGAATCTTCAGCAGACAAGAAACTGTTTCAGCTAACAGCAGGCCCTGAGTATACTTTTTAATGATGTTTAATTTTCATAATTTCATCCTGTATTTCAGAATACCTAGAAGACCCCCATGCCCACTACAGTTTAGCAGAAAGTTTGATTAAAGCGCTTTCCCTGGGCAGATCCATCTTGTCGGTGGGTGGAATCACTGGAGTTCATTTAGGAATGTAAGTTACAGCCTGCTAGCCAGGAGTGGGATGGTTGGTATGCATATTTTTCGAAAAATTAAGACATCGAATCTGAGTAATTATTGAGGGAGGGTGTCTGCATTTGCAGTAAATGCTAGAATATGTAGCCTGCCCTTAGTTTTGCAGAGAGTTACTGACAGTGTGGCTAAGGTCTATCTGCTTTGTGTTAGAGGTTTCGGGGAAGTCATCTTTACAACTCCTACAAACCTGCAAGGGATGTGTAGTTCTTACCTTTGCTTTGTGACAGAGGAGAGCAACTGTCCAAAGGTTCGGTATGTGCCACCAGTGGAGATGTGGCTCTAGGCTCTACATGATGGACCCAATGTCCCTTTACCACAGTGTTAGTTCGTGTGAACAGCATGTGACTGGCACTTAGTTTAACCAATATATCCACCGTTGCTAGCCTCTGTTCCCTAAGGCACTTCACAGTGTTCTGAGTGGAGTTTTCCCTTTGACATCTCTGGGTATTTCAGATGCTGCTCAGGGTTCCCCCCGGGTAGGCAGGCTAGCAGGGGCCAGAAGGATTTTGCTACCTTCTGTCTCTGCTGGGAACATTCCTCACCCTCTCTCCTCCTCACAGTTGGCAAGTGGAGTTAAAGCAATTGTATCAGACCCATAATCTGACATGGTCCATTCCCCACGCCCCACCCCACTAGTTGCCCTGTTCACACCCCCCCCCCACTGTTCTGAAAAAACACAAAGCAAAACAAACAAATAAAAACCCTTTCCTGATTAAAGGACGATCAGTCCAAGTGCTAAAGAAGTCATAAGCTGGCTAATTTCTCTTGTAGACATTTCAGATTTGCTACAGTGTGGCATGACATAGCACTGCTAGCGTGCTATATGACATGACATGTGCCTTTGACACATGAGAACTAAGATACACCAAAAGAGCACACAGGCCTCCAGGTTTGTTTTGCAAAGTTAAGAGAAACATATGCACCCACAAAAACAAACAAGCACACACAGCCAAAAACTGATGGTTCTGTGAAATCAGACTGTGAATGTATCCGCTGATTCTGATGCTCTGGCTTCCTTAGCCAGTGGGACCCAGAGGGGACAAGACTCTACTGTGAATGGCAAAGGCCTTAAGAATGGATCTTCTGTGGAGGTATGCAGAATAGACACCCCACCCCAGAGGACTAGGGAGGCGGTTAGTCAGTGCTTTCCCCTGCTCTTGTCTTGGACACCGGAAGACAGAATTATTTGCTGTCATGTTTATGTTTGACATACTCTGGGGCACAATACAGGTCTGATACAGAGGAAAGAGGGATGATTCTGAAATTAGAAGTCTGAGAGACCAGTTCAGAAATTAGCCTAGCCTTCTGCAGAGACCGCTGATGGATCTTAGGGAAGGTAACTGTCACAGATTGTCTTGTGGTGCATGTAGCCACAGTACTAAATTTAGAGAGCACACCTGCATTTTACAAAGAGGAGCCATGACTAGAGTTCTGTGCTGAGGAAAGGCCCTTGGAGTTGGACATAGAGTCCTGTGTGTCAGCTAAGGGGATGTTAATCACTCCTGTTAGGTAAACTGAATATCCTCTTGCTTGGAGAGCTTTATAAACAAAGGGAATTTCATTTCCAGTCTCAGACCATACCTGTCCCATCCTGCATTCATGCATGTGATTGATGTGGCCTCTGGCTTTTCTCCATGTTAGGCATGTCCTTTTGTTCCCATCGTTCTTTGGGAGTGGGAGCACAGTCATAGGCTTACAGAGGAAACTCCAGTGACGGCGACTTGGGATTGTTTATCAGCTGGCATTAGTTTCCTCTGTCTTAATATCCATGAGCTTGTGAGACACATGGGTTCCCATGTGACTATTTTAAACTTACATTTATTTATGGTGTGTGTGTGTGTGTCTAAGAGGACAACTTGCAAGAGTTAGTTCTTTCCTTCTACCCTATGGGTCCTACGGATTGAACTCAGATTGTGAGGCTTAGCCTCAAGCACTTCTACCTATCAAGCCATCTTGCTAGCCCCTACATGAAAAGTTCAGATACTTATCTCACTTGGCAGTGGAACATCCTCAGTGGTCTGCCATTTCTAGTCATAGTCATTATCCAAGCTTCCTGGGAACTGATGTGGTCACATGACCCAGAGTGTCTCTTGAGTGTACGGTTTCCAATTTAAAGCAACACACTCATTCAATGTATTATGATTATCCCTGAGCCCTTGGTGTATCGAAAGGTGATTGAGTCTGTGCTTCAAAGTTTTATTAATATAATCTACTCTTGCTTTACTATTTAAAGTGTCAAAGTGCTTACATTTTAGAACTGTGTGATAAAATAGGACGCTTACATGTCACATGAAAGTTTGACAATACGTGTTATACTTAGGATGAGGTTAAACATCAGGTCAAAGTGCTTTTCCCCAAAGAAGACGGAGCTGCTCACACATGCAAGCATTTGAACATCCACACCTTGAGGTCATAGGTCATCTCTTCAGTTCTTGTTTGTGTTCAGACTATTGGTGGGCACAGATTGAACATCAATGTGAGTAGGCCAAGTCTTTTCCTGCCCTTCCAGAGAAGTAGTAAGCACACCATGGCAAACCTGAGTGGCCAAGGATATTGGTTGTTTTTGGTAAAATCATAAAAGGTCAGGGTTGAAGACCTCTGGCTTGCTATTTCAGATGTTTCTTCTGTGTCTACTGGTCACCGAGGACTGTGCCAGGTGCCACAAATGCTCATTTATGGGATAACCCATACCCGAATTTGATTGATTCTTCAGACCTCACATAAGAAAACCAGATGTGGTTATGCACACCTAGAATCTCACTGATGGGCAGTTGAGGCAGTTGGATCCTGTGTGGCTCATTAGCCAGCAGATCTAGTCTACTTAGTGACCTCCAGGCCAGTTGAGGCAGCTGGATCCTGTGTGGCTCAGAAGCCAGCAGATCTAGTCTACTTAGTGACCTCCAGGCCAGTAAAAGACCCTGTCTCCAAAAACAAAGGTAGATACCGTTCTGCATAGTGACTCCTGAGGTGGCACGCTGGCTTCCACACACATGTATGTGCACTCTGCATGTACATGGCCACACACACATACCAATATACACACAAGTAGCTTAAAATGACCACAATGTTTTATAAGTAGTATCAGGAAACTAATGCCCTAAATAGATCCTCTATGTTTGGCTCACTGGAGAGATCGTTCTGCTTTCCCCTTTTCACTCACCCTTCTCACCCTCCAGGATCTGTGCTAAAGTCCCATCTCTGTCACATTGTGTCTGGGAAGTAGATGATTTGCATCTCTTGTTCGGAAATCTGGTTTTAATTAGCAGATGAATAATCCACAGTGCAGGCGAGGAATACCTAGTGTGTGCCTGGGGCCTAAGAAGGCCTTAAGAAATCCCTACTATGTTCCCAGAGTCTAGGAAGGCCCCCCTCAAGGCTGAGCTGCTACAAAGTGACAGGCTGGGACTTTTCTTGGACTCAGCTCTCTCTCCTGGGCTGCCAGGTTTCCTGAGGGTGGCTTCTCTATCACTAGAGAGGTGATATCTCACATTTTAAAATGACTAGGCTCTTCAGAAATTGTGCACCCCACAAAAAGAAATGATTGCCAGGTTTCCAGAAATGGAGTGGAAGCAATTAGACTCTCGGATGACAATTCGGGAGAATGTCACCAGCCTGCATGTTGGGTAAACAAAGCTTTTTCATGTATTTGAGCCCTTCACTGACTCCTAGCCTGACTCTGCTCCCGGTTCCTACAGGCTTTATTGTCACGGTGTGCTCAGGGAAGGCTAGGTGAAGGGCTAAAAGTCTCTATAATAGACATCTGTTGTTTCATTTCGAATCTGTGTGCTCCCAACACTACAAAGCCTTCTTTCCCCAAATTGCAGTCAACAGACCCATTAGCAGCTTGAGTTAAAATGCAGATTCCTTGATTTGCTTTAATAAAAGATTTTATTACATGTATGTTGTGTGTATGTAGGTCAGGGGACAGCATGCAGGACTCAGGTCTCTCCTTCTACCATGTGGGTCCTGGGATCAAACTTAGAGAGTCAGGTTTCGCTAAGCCGCCCTCCTGGCTTTTAATTCCTGGATATATTATTTTTAAACCCAAATCTCTCAGGGTGCCCCAGGACTCTGCATTTTAAAGTGCTCGTAAGATATCCCTAATGCCTTGAGAACTATTGACCAGGACAATGTTATCTAAGGCAAAAACAATGGTGAGCGGTCTCCAAAATGGCTCCAACTCACAAGGGCAGGTCAATGGTTTACTCCTAGATACTTTTGTAAGGCAAACACGGGAAGCCTTCCTTGTTGCCATCCCTCCCCCCACTTCTTCCAGAGTAACTTCTTCAGACTTTTTTCCTTTTCACAGCAGCTGATCAATGAACTTCAACATAAAAGATGAACTTAAAGTCCTCTCATCTCTTTTCATCCTCCTCCTCAGCAAATACTCTTTTATCTTCTCAGACATTCCAAAATGGGGGAGCCGAATGTTTCTGCAACAGATGCACTGCTTTCTAGGTCTCTAGGTAACATTTCAACCTGTGTAATGTTCGGTGCACAGCATCTTAAGTAATATTCCAGGAAATATGCTCTTGCTTGTTAAAAAGGATAGGACCCCAGAGATGTCTTTAAATATGCCTGCAAAGTGAGAGGTGCCAAGAGAAAGATAATACGGCTGATTATAGTTATTTACCTTACATTTTCATTCGCTTTTAACTGGGTGTAATTTAGGGGCATGAAATCTCTTATTGGAAGTGTGTTTGCATTAAACAGCTCTAAGCAACCATGAATGTGCAGAAACTGAAAAATTGACAGACTGGGTTCCTAGAATCCCAAAGTAGCATTGTCGTAATAGGCATACAAACAAATCGAATAAACACGTTTTGCTTCAGTGCTTTAAAGAATATGGTCTTTGGAGTAATTTGTCTTTTTAAACTGTCATTTCTAACCTTTTCATTACCTATCTCTAGTCTGCAGCTCCCTCTGACAATCTGTGCAATTTCCCAACCAGCTGTTGGTGTACCAGCACTCAGCGCTTTGTTTTTGCTTCCCAGAGCTATCAGATCAACCCATAAAGGGAATTACCTGGGAGTTGTTGTTTCCCAGGTTTGTATTTAGCAGAGTTTTTCGTTTGTTTTTCCTGCTGTGTTTTTGTGTTCTAAGGATGTGTAGAGCATTCTGGAAACATTACCACAGCCCCAAGTGCCCTCCGCCCAGGCCAGGACTCAGAGGGTGATTCCAATGGCGCTCACTCCTTTTTCTTCCTAGATAACAATGACCAGCGGCTTTGCTCTGTTGAAATTTTACCTTGAGATCTTATAGGTATGAGTGAGCGTGTGCATAGATCACCTTTGGGAGGGAATGTGTGTACATCACCTACGTTTCAGCGGTCTTGACAGGGTGACAGAAATCCACCACTTGCATCTTGTTCTCCGTGGTAGACAGTGAAGGCTACACGACATCAGGGCTTCAACTTGGGCTCTGCAAAAGCCTGGGAAGAAGTGGGCTTCCTATCTGAAGTGGGATATTTCGTCCCTAATTAAAAGCAAGCAAGGAAGCCTTCTTTGTGTGGTTCCGTCCAGGGTGAAGTTCTGACTTCCACCTGGACATGCTTTATAAACACTAACTTTTCTGTCTGATGGTGGAGGTCATGGCTACTTGCCAGGGTGTCACTAGTCACCAGGGTGTCACTAGTCACCAGGGTGTCACTAGTCACCAGGGTGTCACTAGTTCAGCTCTAACACTGTATTTACTAACTGCTCAATCACTGGATGGAGTCCACTCCTCTAAGCTTCCCTTCTGCCTGAGGAGCCAGATCTTTTCATTGAGAAGCCCCTTCAGCTTCCCAGCACTTGCTGAGGTAGAACATCTCATCCTTTGGAGGAAACTTATCTCCCAATTAAAGGAGACAGCCCCAGATAAAGCCTTCCCCTGTTCAAACTATGGTGTGTATCCATGATTGTGAGAAGATGACAAAATTATCTAACACCCTGCAGCCATTGATCTTGGATCCAGAGACTAGTAGGTCTTAATTAACAGGCCTGACAAGCTTGCTCTTAGGTAGATGGCAGTCATATTTTTAAAGTGAGAAATAAGCCCAAAAGCTTTCTAAATACTTACCCTGGCTGGAGAGAAATTGAGAAAAGGGTTTTATTTGCTACCAGCAGCCATGATTTGATACTCTACTCTCAGAAAGATTAAATCAGGTTTACCTCTCCAGGGAAAGATGTACTATTTTATGAGATACAACTAGAATGAATATCTGCCTAAAGATAATTTATAGAACATATTTCCTGTATGGGATGGGTGTTCAAATCAGCTTAATTTATGGGATGTATCCTAGTCATTGAAAGATATGAGTATAGGGAGTAGGGAGTTAAAACAAGTGTGGAGAAGATAGTTGTACCCGGCTTTGAAAAGATGCGCGCACACACACACACACACACACACACACACACACACACACACACCACTTTTTTTTTTTTTAATTCACGAGGACTTCAGTTGGTGGAGGATAGCAGTGGATAAAACAGACTAAAAATAAATAGCTGTATACTACTTTATTAAGCGGCTGTGTGGAGTGATTTTCCCATTGATTAGTCTCAGGGCTAATGCTGGTTCATTCCTCATTTCGTTGCTAATTAACATCCGCGCTGTTCCTGACCACTTGACCGCGTTCTCTGGTGAACATGCGCTGGCTTGGAAAGTAATTGCTCTCTTTTTCTCCTCCTCCCCCACCTGCTCCCTAATCCCCAGCTTCTTCCTCTTTCCTTCTTCCTAAAAAAAATAAAATATTAAGGTAGGAGGGAGAGAAGATGGGCTTGCAGTGGTACCCAGGAGAGACGAACACAGCCTCACACGCAAGCACTTGACGGAGAGGCTGGGTAAATACAGATGATTTGCCCAGCCTACTCTATGAACTGGCTAGTTTGCTTTGTTTTGCATTTGTCTGGTTGATTTCAGGCTCTTACAGAATATTTACAGGACAAATTGCCTGACTCAGGGAGTTACGACCAAAGACCTTTGAAAGAGAAATTGAGCATTGGTGTCAAGGCATCTCTTTTTGAAGACTGTGTACCTTTTGGTTCTCGAGTCTGTGGAATGGAATTTCCTGCCAGGTTGCAGTTTGCTGGTCTCACCCGAGTTAGAGTTTTTGTGTGGGGGTGATCCACAGTCAAGCAGAATGTAGGTTATCATCGGACCAGAATACTCAATGTGGCAAACTGGGATTAGCATTGGGAAACACCCACAGTAGAAACATAATGAAAACCACTCCCTTCTGTCTCAGAAGGGCATTATCTGTAGAACCTGAGGCCAGTGTGCATGTTGGGAAAGTCTTTTCCAACACAGTTGAAGGACCCATTGCTTTGAGTCAATTCACAAGCATAGCGTCTCTCTTAATCAGATCAAATACCGTGCTGCATTAGAGGACAATTTGAAGTTCATTTTGATTTTTGCAATATGTCTTTGAGCTAATCAAGTAGGGCTCTTCCTTCAGACTCATATTTTAGAGGTAATCATAGACAGGGGTAGTTACACTCCCTTAGCTTTGCAGGATACTTTTTGGCCTTAAAATGTTTTCCAACCTCAGTGTTTAAATCTTACTTCTGTAAGATCAGAAAGGCCTTGCGGTGGCATTGGGCTCCTTTAGCCTACCGCTGAGGAACAGTGCATGAACTCTGCCTAGGACATCAGATCCCTCACTGAACGAATGAAGAAGCATCTAAAACATGATGCTATGCTTTTTTTTTTTTTCTGTCTTTAATTTTATTGTCACCTTCAAGATTCACATTTACTCACAGTTTCCCAAAGGGGCCTTAATAGTAATATTAGACACTCTCTTGAATTTTTGACAAATTAGCATCACCATCATCATCATCATTGTATCATCGTGTCTGTGTGTGTGTGTGTGGTGTGTGTGTGTGTGTGTGTGTGGTGTGTGTGTACATTTCTGTGCCACAGTGATCATGTGGAAATCACAGGATAACGCACGGGAATCCATTTATTTCTTCCATTAGTTTTGGTTCTGAATTTGGAACTCAAGTCATCTTTGTGGCATCT
>CM052711.1:6841622-6939122 GCA_028551405.1 Uromys caudimaculatus | reverse complement strand
TTGCCAGGCTTCCTGAAGGAAAAGTACTTTTAAAAAGTAGACCTTAATACTGTCATCAACACACTAAGACTTATTATGTTGTGTAAATATGAAGACCATGAATAAATATCACCAAGAAATAAGCCAAAAGTCTCTGAATTTAGTGGATTATCCCTATTGAAACTTGTCTTTCTGGAGAAGAGCAAACTGTTTGCAGTTTTAAGAGCAAGCGGCTGCTACAAGTGTAGAGATAACATGTTTCTTATGAAGTCTTAGGAAATAGGAAATAAAGAATGCCCAGAATTGGATTAGAAATTTCTGCAGCTGTAATAATGAATTGTTACCATGAGAAAAAGCCCCTAAATTAGAGGAGAGTGGCTGCCTTTCTCAGTAAGAGGCAGCGTGGAAAGCCCTTCTTGAATTGGAAGTAAAATAAGGGGAAATTGCATTGTTGCAGGCTAATGTGATGAAAGGACCCCAGTAAACTGTGATCGCACAGTTAATAAAGCCTAGAGCTTTTTTTGGAAGGCAAAATTAGTTGTTTAGTGGTTAAAAAAAAAACCAAAAAACAATCACAAATTGAGTTGTCTTCTTTAACCAATCAGGCAGAGAAGCCGCCATGATAAGGAACACGCGGTGTCAACCAGACACCTCACAGTGACGACTTTATTCTGTTTTAAAAAGTATTAAATAGAGACCACAACCATTTTGAAGTGTGAAAAACTTAACTTGCTACGGCTCTGATGGAACCATTTTGTTCTCTTAATATAATAGGTCTGTGGTGAGATGTGAATGAAGGTAGGTGTGTCTTTTTAAACACAGATCAACGGGGAGGAGTCCCTTGTGGTTTATTTGAAGAAGGAAACCTAGGCGATCATAAGACGGGGCGGAGAACACTGCTTGAAGCAGAACTGTACAGAGCTTGTGGGTAAGGGGAGTCCTGTGTTGGAATTAGAAATGCAGGGTGGGTTCCATCGAGAGATACTGTAGCTACACTCCTAATTCATTCTTAAAATCATAGTTTAAGTAAAGTAATTCCAAGAACTTAACAAGTAAACCTTTGATATTATCTCTATATACAATGAATGTCCTGTTTATGGCGCACGAGTTAATCTAACCATTTTTTTTTTCTTGACCTAAATCAGATATTTACTAGGGCTAGGAAATCTTGGGATTATGAGCCTTGTGTGCTGCCAGGTCTTGTTCAACAAGTTCCTGGAAGCTAAGACGGTGTCTTTCCGCAGAAGAAATGTGAGAGGTGACAGGCAGCTACTTTAGGAAAATGTACTTAACTGGTACATAGCTGGAAAGACCTGCAAGGCACCTCTGGTGCCACGCCACAGATCCAGGTGGCCATGGCGGAGCCCAGGCTGTGGGATGGCCTAGAGCCGAGTCTGAATCTTTATTTTCGAACTCATTGACGTCAGGCACGGCAGGTGTTACTTGTATTTAGATTCTCGGTTTTCAAATCTGAAAAAAAATGAGGGAACTTCATGAAGAATGTAAAAACCAGCCCCAAAATGTAGAAGATAAACCTCAGGTTGGCTGATGTGGAGGAAGGGAAAGGATTCATGTTATGCTTAGCTGGCTGGCCATTCACACGGAGGCTACCCGTCCTGGGCTTACTGGGAATTCAAAATAATAATGAACCAATAAATATATTCAGAAATCCATAATGTTCGCTTATTGATTAGGCGGAGGCCTCAGACAGCGAATCTCTAGGAAGGCATTTATGTAGCAACAGAGCATAGGCTTGTCCTTAAGGGTACTGATAATGGGTGGAAAGAAATGCCTTGGGAGAGCACTGGATGAGAGGAAGGGTCTAGCGCACAGTGGGAAGTCAGAATGAGGAAAGGCCGGGAGGGGAAGTTCTCCATGGAGCCTTACTCAGAAACTTGGCGATCCAAGTTAGAGGTGGAGAAGGTGAAACTGCTCAAGTCAGTGCTGCCCTCTGCCCTACCTGCCCCTCACTCTCCTTTTTGCCAAGTCTTTTTTTGTCCAGACAACCTTGATGGCTCATCTCAGCATCTGCCTAACGGTATCTGTGTGCGCATTTGTGTATCTGTATAGTTAATATTCTTTGCATGCATTGCATATTATATGTTCGTATACTCTGTAGATAGTAGTTACCATATATTTTAATGAATGATTAATTGAGCACATATTTAATGGATGCATAGATTTTTCTTCTTATGGTTAGATAATAAGGAATCCTCTTCCTCTTGCTGTCTTGTACCCAGTGTCTTCCTCTGAGCCACATACCATGTCCTCATTTCTCCCCCCCAACTTGTAGTGGGCACCTCTATGTGTGTGTGTGTGTGTGTGTGTGTGTGTGTGTGTATGCACGCGCACACAAATGTGTTCATTTGTATATACACTTATACATATATTTGCATGTGGAAGGCAGAGGTTGGCATCATGTATCAGGTTCCCAGGCACCTTGTCTTTGAGACAGATTCTGTCTCTGGGACCTGGAGCCCATTGATTTGACTAGTCTGGCTGGCCAGGGAGCCCTGGGGCCTCTTGTGTCCACCTCTCCAGATCACATCCCACTAAACCTTCCTTACTTTTTAAGTGGATTTGGGGATCAAACTCAAATCGTCTTGCCTTCATGCTAAGCACTTTACCAACTGAGCTGGCTTGCTAGCCCGTAACAGGACTTTCAAACAGAGTGGTTGATCTTTCTTCTTGTTGAGGGGAAAGGGCCAGTGGAACACAACTTATACGACTCTATCCTCTTTCCTCCAGCTCAAAACCAAAACCTGTGGCATGCGGCCATTCTATTCCTTGACTGCCCAACTGAACAGCTATCATTACCAATAAAAACAATTAACTTGCTGCTGAATGAGTCATCTGCCATAACAGCAGATACAAGCTCCAATATAGTCGGAGAAGAGGTCAGTACAGAGAGTGGAGAGTAAATCTTCACACATGCCCAACGAGGAGAATAATGTCCGCTTTTTAATTCTGATTCTTGATGGAAGGTTCCAGCCCTAGACTGGAGAAAATCAGTCCAGATTCTGCAGACCCAAGAAGCAAAGGCATTAGTGCATGAGAAGCCCGTATGACTATCGCAGAGACTGATCTCAGAGAAACTCGGAGATGTTTCGAGAAGCCATGTCACACTTAGGCCAGGGCAGGGAAATAGATTTTTAAATAGATATAAAGTTGCCAATGACTGGTGCAACAATCTCTATGTGTTTCGTGAAGTAATTGTACTTTTGCCTGGTATATCGGGTATACAAAAATGAACTAGACTTTGTTGGCTATTGAGTGCAGCACCTGCTCCACTGTCTGTTTTCTTGGCATATGCACCTGTAAGGCAACATGCTGCGTTCTTCCTATATAGTCATAAAGCCAGAGCCTTATATTTCAGTCCTAACCCAAATTGACAATCCCAGGTTCCCTCAGCAGAGCTTTCAATGATTTGCTGATGACACTCTGGAATATTTTTCTCACAAGAAAGTAAAATTTTAGGGCAATGTAGTCAACAAGGCAAGAACTTTGATCACGGAGATTTATAAAGACATTGTAACTTTTAAATGCGTACTTTCCATCTAAAGGACTATGGAGGGGATTTAAAATATGGCTATTTAATTTTTAAAAATTACATAAATTAAGCGAACAGCCCATTAGCGGGATGCCATCGGGATCACATGGCTAATTCAGATCGAGTTATATTAGCTAGCCTGCCAGATTTGAATAAGAATTAAGAAATTACTATTCTGTAGTAGTGTCGGCCATTGATCCTTATTTGCACTGATATTCTTCACAGTAACTACCTGGAACTGACTCTTCTTACAAGCCTGCCCCTGAATCTGCATGATGCCCCCGTGAGGGGGTGGTGGGGTGGACTGGCAGCCAGGAGCTAATCAACTTGCCTTTGATGGAACCTCAGACTGCAGGGACCTTTTGTTGAAACAGGAAGCTGAGACTCATGGGACCAAACAGTTGTGGTGTGAGCAGGCATGGAGCTCACCATTTTGTCCACGCTGCTCTGCTGAACTTCCTGGCTTCTTGGAGCAGTGAAACCTCTCCTTCACTTTGGTCACCACAGATCCCATTCCACAAGCAGTATGTGGAAACTATTAAGGAGCTGCATCGTGGCATTGATTTGAGCACCTCAGAAACAAGCCCCACTAAGGAGTTAGCATGCCACTGGAGTGATTCCCTTAGCAGGGTCTTCTCACTCCGTATGCTTTAACTAAGGGAAGAGACTGATTTCCCTCAGTGCAGGCTGCTGCTCTTAGCATCGTTTTTATTTGGACAGTGATTTCAAACGTGTGACTTTCTAAAAAAAAATCCTAAAAATATAAACGTGTATTTCTGCCTCTTGGACTCTGACAGCTGACAGATTGTGAAAACGATTAGATTTCTTATGAAACTTAGAGATAAATGCATGATCTGTTTCGGAGGTATTATAGCTCCTGTGACACTAGAAGCTGTTATTTGACTTTTGCTTTATTTCACTGCCCCAAGGCCTGCCCTCCCCCCCCCCCCCAGCCATTCTCACCATTGTGACCGATCTTCTTGTTTCCAGCTCCAGCTGAAAGCTAACCGTCTCTCTAGCCTTTCTTCACGTCTCATAGGCTGATTTCTCTAGGTTGAACAATTTCATTCTTGTGGCATTCCATTTTGGTAGCCTTGCTGGGACTAAATCTGTCTTCTGTTTGTTCTAGAATGTACCATGTCATTGTATACATCCAAGGCAGTAGGAATTGCATGCTTTCCTCCTATCAAAAATCTTTGACTAGGGCCTGGAGAGATGGCTCAGTGGTAATGAGTTTGTACTACTCTTGAGGGGATGCAAGGTCAAGTCCCAGACCCGAGTCTGGTGGCTCAAACCTGCCTATAGTTCCAGTTTCCGGGGGATCTAATGCTTCTGGCCTCTGTGGCACACACACACACACACACACACACACACACACACACACACACACACACGTGTTCCTACCCTATGTTTCCTTCACACATGTACAGAACTAAAAATAAGATTATGAGTCTGGAGAGTCAGCAGCAGTGGTGAAGAACTCTTACAGAGGAGCCCAGTTTGTTTCTCAGCGCCCAGACGGAAGCTCACGACCATCCATAACTCCAGGTCTAGGGTACCCAACACTTTATCCTGATTTCTGTGAGTACCAGGCACCACATAGTGCACAAACATACATGCAGGCAAAACACTTATGCACATAAAATAAATCTAAAACAAAACAACCCAAATCTTAAAAACAAAACAACAACAACACTGTCTGTATTCTACCGCTGGGAGTTAGTTGTGATCATACGCTTGTCTGGATTAAATATCTCGCAGGAGAGCACAACCCAGGGTTATGTCTGTGAAGGCCATGGAGGAAGACCCGTCTTGAAGGTGGGGGGCGTCATTTGCAAAGGCTAGAGGGTATTGTATAGAATCAAACAGGGAGAGGGAAACCGCATCACACAAACATTCTGTCTCTGCTTCCTGGCCACCAGGAGGCGAGCTGCTCTGCCCTGCTGCCCTTGGATCATGTGGGATTGAAACCTCTGATACCAGGAGACAAAACAGGTCCTCCTTCTCTGAAGTGGTTTGTGTCAGACATTCTCACAACAGTGGTGACATCACTCACACGAAGGCTCTGGATGCTTGGTTCCTCCTCCCAAGGTACTTGCTTCTATTTCAGTGGCATTCTGATTTGTCATTGGAGGCTGGACAGTTTAGGAGCTGATAAGCCTTACATTTGGAGCTGGAAAGACAGCTTAGTGGGAACATCCTTTGCTGCTCAAATGTACCGACGTGAGTTCGAATCCCCAGAATCCACATAAAGCTGAATACAGTAGCATATATCTGTAATTTCAGGACTCCTACAACAAGATGAGAAGTGGGGACAGGAGACTCCTTGGAAGCTCAAGGGCAGCTACACATGGCAATGACCAATAAGAAGGACTGCCTTAAACAAGGTGCAGTGTGAGGATCAACAGTTGAGGTTGTCTTCTGACTTCCATACTCATCCTATGGCATGAGTGTGCTTTCAGTCACACACATATGCACACATGTGCGCACACACACACATACAAACACACACACAAACACACATACACACACACACACTTCCAATTGTATGCAAGGCCTTCCAGGCCATCTGACGAAGGAGGAAACCAGGACACGCATCACAGAGTTTCAGCTACATAGCTGTAACCTGGATGACCTGGGTCCCTGGAACACTTCAAGTCTCAGTGACTGCTCTACCAGATAGTGATTCTGATTTCAAGATTTGTTCCCCTCTCACATGTTTGTGAGGGAGAATGAGGGCATGGTTTGGTGTGTACTTGTGTACAGCATTATAGAATTGTCTTCAGAGGTTAGCGCAGAGCCATTTTTGTAGGACTTTTGTTTTAATCTGTGCATAGCAGGCTCACTGAATGCAGAGGGCTCATCAGTACAGGTTTGAGATTCTGCACTTTGAAAACATGACAACAGATGTTAATGTATGGGGCTATATAAGTCACTTACCAGATGGTTCACAACACATCTTTCCTATTAGATTTATACAATAAATCTTCATTCCCCTTGAAACATTTGCTGGAATGTGTCTATAACTTTTTATCCCCTTTCAATACATTCATGCAGAGCACATCTGTGTCCCTACACATCAGACGTGATTAGTCCTGTTTTCTTTGCCTTCACCTAGATGACAGGATTGATCCCTCACTTTGGGGACATGTAGGAAGCAGCAGGAAAAGTTATGCAAAGATGTCAATGAGGAGTGTAGGTGCACAGAGAAAAACTTTGTCATCATTGGCTTGTTTCTGCCCTTCCTCTCTCAACACCCCCACCTCTGACTGCAGTCCTGTATACACTTCTCTGTAATATCAGAAGCCCATCGGAAGGTGTGCGGCTATTCATGAGCAGACAAGATAGAATGCACATTTGCTTGCTTGCCTCTCCTCGCTCTCTCTCTCTCCCTCTCCTTCTCCTTCTCTCTCTCTCTCTCCCTCTCTTTCTCCCTCTCTCTCTTTCTCCTTCTCCTTCTCTCTCTCTCTCTCTCCCTCTCTTTCTCCCTCTCTCTCTTTCTCCCTCTCTTTCTCTCTCCCTCTCTCTCTCTCTCTCCCTCTCTTTCTCCCTCTCTCTCTTTCTCCCTCTCTTTCTCTCTCCCTCTCTCTCTCTCTCTCTCTCTCTCTCTCTCTCTCTTTTAGACTTATTTTATCATTTTTATTACTTAAATGTGTGTGTGTGTGTGTGTGTGTGTGTGTGTGTGTGTGGTGGAGTGCACATGTGTCCACGTGTATGAAGAGGACACATGAGGGTGCCAGGTCCTCTGGAGATGGGGTTACAAGAGGTTAGGAACTGCTAGGCATTGGTGCTAGGAACCAAGCTCAATCCTCTTCCCAAGCGCAGCAAGTGCTCAAGCCTACTCTCCGCCTCCTGTTAGTTTCTCTAGGAAGTGACTTTTGAGAGTTGGTACTGCTTAATAGCGGTAATTAATTTCTTCATTTGTGATGCAAACCTGTCAAGATGTATAACTTTCAGGGCAGTCTGCTTTCTGTAGCCCCCCATACGACTGGAGGCCTTGATCTAGTGAAGAAATTACAGAACACATTGGAAAATATTGTGAATTTATTTAGAAACTGTTCACCCTAAATAATTCTTAAACAATATCTTCTTTGGAACATTTCTCCATACTTGTCATGAGAAGTATTTAATGTACCTAAGAGTAGAAGCATTTGAACTCTGCTAGCTTAATGTATGCAGTTTTTCTTTGGCATTGTATTGTAGAGATTTTCCCTGTGACTCACTACAGACCAACTCTGTTTTAACTAATATTTAGTTTTTTGTCTTATAAATTAGAGAGAAAGCATTTTTAAAAGCAATAATACCTCAGTACGCGCTTAATAATAAGAGAGCAGCAGTGCTTTTTATCTTTCCCAAACAGATTTTTTTCATGGAAATTTTTATTATACATGAAAATATATTGGAAAATTCTAATTTTTTGTTTGTGGAGTTACACCTTAAATTCTTAATAATATATTTTCCTCAGCATATTTGGGTTAATATTTTCAAAAGTTTAAAGAATTAGTTGGTTGAATATTCCCTAAATTGATTAAGAAATAGAATATATTATGTTGGCATTATGAGAATAAATACTAAAGTCAACAGCATTTCAAAAAAGTATTTTACTGATTAATGTCAAGAATAACATTAAAATTATTATTAGAAAATTGGGCTGGAGAGGTGGATCAGCAATTAAGAGTACATCGTTCTTCTTGCAGAGGACCCATGCTCAGTTCTGAGCAGCCATGTTGGATGGCTCACAACTGTCTGTAACTCCACCTCTAGGTGATCTAATGCCCTTTTATGATCTCTGAGAGCGCGCGCGCACACACACACACACACACACACACACACACACACACACACACCAATACCAATAACAGCAATAATAAATCTTTTAAAAATTATCAGCAAGTGATGAGGGAGACTTGAAAATACACCAGGATTAAGTTACTAAAACTTTGCCTGAACAGTAATTAGGATAGAGCCTGAATGATTATATCAAGTTCCTTCCCATTACTGAGCCTCACATTCCTCACTTGTGAAACATGAAAAATGCAGATTAGATTACCCCATCATTTCTTCTGGCATTAATTTACCAACTTTATAAATATTCATGCATTCTTCTGAAGTATTTAATACACATGAAAATGGTCTCTTCTTCTAAAGTCATTTGGCCTTATTAATAATAATCATAAATATATACTATATTGATACTGAATAATTTCAGATTGATAGCTATTAATACAAGCCAAATGCTCCAAATTCCAAGATCCTATTTAGGGATATTTTACTTGATTTTGTTGGTGCCTACATGATAGTGTGATATAAGAGTAGCTTGCTTGAAAATGTTTACTGAAAGCTGGAAATGGACTTAAAATTTCCTCATGCTCCTGCCTACAAATCTTCTCCAGTGCAATGTGGACTGTAACCCTCAAACCGTGAGCCAAAGTAAATATTCCTTAAGCTGCTTTTTCAAGTATTCTGCTAGTCATGAGAAAAATAACCAACCTGCGAGGGTGAACACTTTATTCATAAAATTCCATAATCATGCTGGCCTTGACTCCCTATGGACACAGCCACCAAAGGAACAGAGGGTGAAAGAAGGATCAGAGAGACCCAACAGCAGAGCAGATGTCCCGAAGTCACTGTGCTGTGTCTGCAGTAATGTGGCCTGGTAGCAGCTGGTGGCTTTTCTAAATAGCCTTTTCTGGTTTGTGTGTTTGTTTTTCCTCCCTAGAGAATCAGCCAGCCATATTCTCATTTCATAAAACTGGGGCAGCCCGACGGGGGATGCTCACTGCCCCCCAGCCATCTTCTGGATAATAATATCAGTAATCAGACATTGTCAGAGCGACTGCGGAGGGAGACGGAGCGCAATGGTGCTTTGTTTGCGCGTTCTTTGGTGATTGAGTTGAGGGTTCTGTAACTGTTTACCAAAAAAGTTGTTGAGCTTGTGAGTGAGCCCTGTAAACTCTTGAACTCTATGTTATTTTGAGGGGAGACAGATGGCAACGCAGATTGGCTCAAGAATTATATAAACGGACTCAATTCTGCTGGCTATACAGTCACCTATTTGCCTTTGAGCTAAGCTTCTCGTGCTGACCATTGTTCCCCTTACGGAGTGAAGGGGCTCCCATCAGTACCCGGGAAGATGAGGGAGCAGTGTTTCTGAGAGTTTGAAGCAAGCCTGGGCTGCAGGAGACCCTGCATCCACCCCTCCTCCCCCCACCAACAAATCCCCATTAGCTCCTCATGCATGTGATGTTTCCTCTGAGCTTAGCTAGCGTGTTCTCTGTGCACCTTTATCACTGTGCTTTAATCATCTCTTTATGTATTCGGTGGACTATTTTACCCCAGGCAGTATGCTGTGTGATGGGAAATATAAAGACAAATAAGACGGAGAAAAATCTAAAATAGACATGGAAGAATAAAGACCCCCACACATTATCGGCGCTTTTAGTATGATATAATTTAGTAATTTTTTTTCCTTTTACAACTCATTTTAAATATTTTGAACAGGCAAGAGACCAATAGAACAGAATAAAAGCACAGATAAATTCGAATTGTGAAAATGTAATACTGCCGAGGCTGCATAATGACATTTTAGTCAAGGACAGACTGCATACGTGACCATGGTCTCGTGAGAAGTTTCCCGTCACCCACCTGTTGGTGCATCCTACCGCAGTATCTGAGGCTATGCTGACAAAAGCAAACTGCTGCTCTTTGTCAGCTACTGGGAAAAGTGGAGCCCCAGAACAGCACAGAACACTCGTGACTATAATTTTCTTTTGAGACAAGGTCTCATGAAGTCCAGACTGCCTTGAACTGATATAATTGGGGATGACCTGGAACTTCGGGTTCTCCTGCCTCCTCTTCCTGACTCCTGGGATTACAAGTATTTTCCTGTAATTTACCTGCTATGTACAATGTTGGGAATAGATCCCAGGACTTTATGTCTGCTAGGCAAGTCCTAGAAAGACAAAAAAAGAATGTAGTCATAGACCTATGTAGATACCCCTGGATCCCTAGTCCTGAACAATGTACAATTGAGGATGGAACTTTAGGATTTTTGTTTGTCTCTTTTTCAAGACAATTTCTCTGTGTAGCCCTGGTTCCACTAGATCTCATTTTGTAGACCAGGCTGGCCTTGAATTTAGAGATCTGCCTGCCTCTGTCTCCAAGTGCTGGGATTAAAGGTGTGCACACCATGGCTGGCAGAACCTTAAGTTTTAAGATGTCCACCATATCCAAGAAAATGAACTGTAGAGCTCTGAGCATAGAAAATTGTTTACAGGGATTGTATACTAAACCCGGCAAACACTGATGTAAGCAGTTATAGTCAAACACAAATTGAGAGACGCAGCCTGTGCATGAATCAGAAAACTCACCAGCATAAAGATGTGGACTCTTCCCGGTGCGATCCACAGATTTAATGACATTTTGATACAATTCCCAGAAAAACCATATTACGATATAGACAAATCAATTCTATGGAAGAACTTTATTACAATGGGAAATTGTAATGAATGCAGTGATTGGGGAAAGGAAAAAATAAAGACCTTATGGACTCCATACGTCCTGACTCTAAGACTCAGTGTAGCTGCTTCCGGTGGTGGAGACCATATGGGATTTTGATGGGAGCAGAGGCCCCTCACAACAGAAGTAAAGTCCACAGTGAGACCAAGTGAATATTGACTCTAAAGGGGCCTTTTTGTCCCCTCCCCTAATAGACAGTGGTTACACATATATACCTTAGTAAGAAACGAACAAGTCTCTTTATATCTTATGCTAAAATTGCCTCAAGAACTCAAGATGGACCAGCCATAAGAAAGTGAAATATAAAGTATAAAGCCTGAACTCAGCAGGACTTCCTCACGACCTAAGGTTTGGGCCAAAGGTTCTTAGATACGGAAAGTCTAACCTGGAAATGAAAAATGAATTGGTCTTCATCCACTGTGGAGAAAATGAAAAATGGGCCCCATCCTGGACCAAAGCACACCTGATCCAGTGCTTGTGTTAAAAGCAAATGAAGGCCCAGGCTTGGTGCTCACTTTGTACTCGCTCAGATGACTGAACTCACGTGCATCACTGGTAAAGACGTGAGGTGAGCCAGTCAGAAAACACTTTGACAACACCCTTGTAAAAATTTAATTCTACAAGCTGGGCAGTGGTGGCACATGCCTTTAATCCCAGCACTTGGGAGGCAGAGGCAGGCGGATTTCTGAGTTCGAGGCCAGCCCGGTCTACAGAGTGAGTTCCAGGCCAGTCAAGGCTATACAGAGAAACTCTGTCTCGAAAAAAAAAAAATTAATACTCCAAAACATATGCGTGAATGTTTGTAGCAGTGAGTCCATCCACAGTTTTTCAAAACTAGAAGCAGGCCAAATGTCTTCCAAAGTAGCTGCACAAACAGTGACAATTCATTCATGAAATGGAGTACTACCTGTCAGTGAAAAGCAATAGCCACAACAATGTGGACAGAGCTTTAGGCTGAGGTCCAGAGGCCATCTCAAGAGGTCTTACAATGCATTGTGCCAACGTAAGAGACAGTATTGTCATGACGGAGTCCGACGCACAGCCTTGGGATAGGGCACTTTGGTTATGAGGGACTACCAGAGGAAGCTGGGGAGCAAACAGAGGCGGGATTTTTCTGTGTTCTGATTCTCAAGGTAATTATATAAATTGATTTATTTTTATACTTAAATGAATCCTGCAATCATGGAAATTATACTCCGACTTGGAAGAAGTTAGGAGATTGGGAATAAACAAGTAGCTAAAACGGCGTTGGTGTAGGCTCATAGAAGATTCCGAGAGAGGGCCTAGAGCCTTTATTTATTTATTTTACAATCCTAAGATCAGTTGGTTTTCAATATTTTTGTAATAAAGTAGATTCTTCTGACTTAGCAGAGACCCATACAGCTATTTTCATTTAGGGAGCTCAGCAACCCGTGCAAACTTTTGTACTTCTCATCCACTTAGAGAAGCCTTTCTTCACTCTCAGTGTGGGCAAATATCGTCAGTCGCCATAGAAATGATTGTGAGCCTAGAATGATGGAACTCGAATCTGTGTTCCATGTGCAGTTTATCGGGTTGTCTCAATTAGTTGGCACGTACAAGACTCTTCATAGCATGGCAACAGGTAATGTTCTTTTCTGCCACAGTTTTACCATCTGGCCCTGTCAGGATGGTTACTCTGGCAGCAGCCAGTAAGTATCCTGAAATCACATGGCTTTCTCACAGTGTGGGTATTGCCACACATATCTGAAAGGATTTTGGAGAAAGGAAGAAAACAAACAAACAAAAAACCCAGCAGAGCCGTCTCAGTTTCTTATTTTAAACTAAGCCCGTCCTGTACTCACAGTTTGGACTCTTATGGAGAACACGACAAAAACCTGTAATTAGTAAAGTTATAAATACATAAGGCTAAAAAAAGTCTACGGGGCAGAAAACTATAAGGGAAGAACAGTGCTTGTTGCATGCTCTCTTTGTAGTGGTAGAGAACTGCATCCATAAAAAAACAAAACAAAACAAAAAACAAAACAAAACAAAACCAAAAAAACCCCCAAAACCAAAAAAACCAAACCAAACCAAAACAAAAGGAGAGGATGCTGGTGGTCAAGGGCCCTCTGGGGCCCTTTGGGAAGACAAAGACTCCATGAAGCCTAGTTTTTCCTGCGGCCCTGGGGTCCTAGTGAATCACTTTCCACATTGTTTTAGCCCAGCTTAAAGCAGATTTTCCATAGAAGCTGAGGTATGTGCCTATGCTTTTCCTAAAACTACGCACTTCACTATTATTAAGACATATGTATTAACATTAAACTGTACTATTATATAGCACAATACAAAGAAACTGACACTCATCTCCTATTGGGTGTGGACTCTTAAAAGATGGCCGCTCATAGCATTGTACAATAAAGTTCGTGAATTCACTGCATAGTTCTCACAGAGGACTGTCTAGTAAGCAGGGCTTGCTTCTTCACTGAGTGGCTTACGACATTATGTTTCTGAAGGTTGTCTGGGTATGCCTCACGGCTGTTAAATGGCATGGTCACAGAGTTTACATATACCGAGCCAGAGTGAACAGTAACAGTTTCTGTCAGCACAAATACCAGGGCCCCATTTCAAACATGGTCTTTGGTGGTGGATTCTAAATTAAATCAAGCACTGCAGAATGTCCTACCTTCTTCCAGAGTTCTTCACTCATAAATCCCGAAGCTCTGGAGCAGAGACCATATAGTGAAAAGGTGTATGGATTTGGATCTTAAGAATGCTGACATTGTCTAAGATAGAAATTCTGCATGCAGAAGACACAGGGGACAGCCAGCACGGTGGTGCACGCCCGTGATCCCTGTACTTGCGAGGTAAGGGTGAGAAGATCAGTTCAAAGCCATCCTTGGCCACATAGCAAGTTCAAGGTCAGCCTGGGCTACATGAGATCCTGTTTTGAAAATAAAATAAAAAAACACTAAAAAGAAAAAAGATTAAAAAAAAAAAAAAAAAAAACCTGAGCTCCGACGCTCAAAAAGAACGACGCTGTGAGGAACTTTTCATTATCAGCCAGGAAATGTCTTTTTTTTTTTTTTTTTTTTTTTTAAACAAGTGCTGAAAGCAGTTTTGGGAATTGAACATTCAACTGGATTATGTGTTTGACATGCACTGGAATTTTGTGTGATTTCAACAGTGAATACCCTTTCAAATAATACATTGTTCCTGTTAAAGATATTCTAGTTCTAACCCCCTTTTAATTGTAACATAAAGTTTTCAAAGACAAAAATGGACGAAGGCCAGCAGTCCCATACATCTGTGAAGGCAGGCAGGGAGCTCGCCCACTCTCCACTGCGGCGGGCTTCGTAAATGTGTTTCCGAAACCCTTAAGGTAAGATTAAAAAAAAAAAAAAATTGGACAATTGTCAAGGATGGTTGATTTTTAAGACTTAACTACCTGAGCAATGTTCATTTAAAATAACATATGAGTCTCAATCAAAATGATCTAAGCTTAGCAAATGGCTGCTTTGTCCTTCCTTTTCAAGGAAGTTCTGAGGTGGTAGAAAATTGGTAAGAGTGAAATTTCTTTGGCTAATGTTCTTTATTTCTTTGTGGAAAATTTTTTTTTTTTACTGCAATAGCTTTTTTAAAAAAATCAAGCCTTGGGAAAAACTGCTTAGAAGAAGTTTCTCTAGTCAACGAGTCTGGTTTTTCACCCCCTCACTTCTCCTACTACAGACCTACCAAGGAGAAAGATGTGGCCAAAGTTTCCCTTGCCTCTGCCCACCAGAGGTTTCTGTCAGAATAAAGACCCCTTTAGACAGCTTCTGACAGTACTGAGTAGGCCTAGTGATGGCCTACAATCTTGAAGTTACGAGCCCATATTTGGGTCAGCTACTTTTCCTGTCTGGGGATTTTGCAATGCCTCTGCCTTGCAAACATAGCCAAACTTCTGAGAGAATCCTGGGTAGTCTCCTAGAGTGATAGGCCCTTAAGCCATGTCTTTGTAAATAGACAGCCCCTTATTCTGTCCACTTGAAGTGATCTAGTTAGTTACATACCTTGAATGGTTAATGTGAATTGTGAACTTGACAGAATCTGGACTCACCTGGGCTATAGACCTGTGGCCAAGCCACTGTGCAATTAGTCCAAATGGTATAGGAGAATCCATCTTAGTTCTGGGTTAGACCGCACCCTGAGTAGGGGATCCTGGGTAGCATGAACTAGGGAACATGAGCTTAGCCACTGTACCTATGCATTCTTTGCTCTCTGCTTTCTAACTATGGATATGATGCAAGCAGCTACTTCAAGTTCTTGGTGCCTTGACCCCACACCAAGATAAACTGTGAGCCAGAACAAGCCTTCTCTTTTTAAATTAGATTTTGTTGGTATATTTTATTACAGCAACCGAAAAAGAAGCTAAGACACCTCCTTCCTAGCTTGAATTTTGAGAGCATATGTACAGAACCCCTAAATGACAACTAAACCCATTGGAGACATTTGACATGCTTCTCACCCATGTTGTCTGTATTCCAGTGTATTCATGACTGTTTTGACAACAGGACTGGGCTGTAGTTTCTTGTTATTGATTTGTTGATTTAAGGACTAGCTGCCTTCCAGGAAATTGCCATCAAAAACTATAAAAGCAGATCATAAATGTGTCAAGTTCTTGCTCAGGATTGGGGGAACTTGATTTTTCCTATGATCCAGTCTGGCATAGAGATTAGGTTTCTCTAAAATTATCACCCTTAGAGAAGCTAATACCTCCTCAAAGAGTCTGTATGCACATATATGTGTGTATACTAATTATTATAACTTTCACCCACATACATCAACAGTTATAAATGACATTCTAAAGAATACCATGGGCAGCAGTACAAATTCTTAAGCTTAGGTCTCAGTCAAAATTCTGATACCTGGCCTATCAGTTCCTATTGGTTCTGTGAATAAGAAAGTCTGGGAGCCCGGTCTATATGATCCATGTTTTCTTTTTGAAAGACTTTATATTATTTTCTCATTAATTAAAATGTCTTAGGGGTTATGGAGATTGGTCAGTTGATAAAATGCTTGGTGTACAATTATGAGGACCTGTATATGGGTCCCACGTGCTCGTGTAAATGGCAGTGTCTGTAATCCTAGCACTGAGAAGGGTAGAGACAGGTAGATCTCTGGAATTCACTGGCTAGCTGGTCAGGTTCAGGGAGCTTCAGGTTCAGTGAAAGAGCTACCTCAGAAAGCAAGGAAGTTAAGTGACTGAGGAAGACACTGACCATCACTGACTTCTGGCCCCTTTCCCACACCACACACACCTGCATCCACACATCCACACACAAACATGTACTGCACAGACAGATGGCTACGTATGCACATTTTACTTCAGTAGCTAACTTGAAGCTCCTGTGGAGACGTATGCCTTCTTCACTATTAGCATCTCTATCCAACTACAACAAATGCTCAACGCATTTGCATCACAAGTGAACAATTGGCTCAGTCTTAGTATAGCTGTACATCTGTGAAACCACAACCTAAGGATTATGGACAAGTATCTCTTCCCCAAGCTGTTGTATACCTCCTTATAATCCTTACCCTGGCTCCCCTGGAGCCCTCCTCCTATCTCAACATGGCCTCTTGCTTGTCTCTGCAGGTAGATACACATTTCCCAGAGTTTTATATAATATATTCTTTTTGAACTCAACATCATTATAATAGCATCTATCCATGTTGTAGCCTATATCAATAGGTTTGTTTGTTTGTTTGTTTGTTTGTTTGTTTCACTGTTGAGAACTTCATTGGTTGAATGGATGCACCGTCATGTGTTTATTCCGTGGATGTCTGCATTTTATCTCATCTAGGTTGTTAAAAGAAAAACAAAACAAAACTCAAAGTATTTTAGACCATTTGTGTGTGAGTCTTTGTTTACACATGGGCTTTCTTTCTCTTCAGGGAAAAGCCTAGGAGTGGGCAGAATGTTGGGTGTTTTGCTTAAGTATTTGATCAAAGTGACCTAAAACTAAACCAGAAAATTAGCACCAGAAAAGTGAGGTCAATGCTGTGACCTACCTGACCATATGGTTCAGAAGTGCAGGAAACTGGTTTACAGGAAGCATTTGGAACAAAAAGAGAGGCAGGTTAGGTAAAGTCACCACAAGCAAAACTTTCTGGTGGGTTCTCTGAAGACTGTGATGCTAACTAGAATCCATTCAGTTGAACTACACTCATGAGGCAGAAGGAAATAAGATAATTGAAACTGGGACCATTAAATACAGACAAAGGAAACTTTCCGTTTTTTTCTGTCCTGAACTTTTGTAGGAGGTAAACTTAAAGTCAATAAACTAATCTTATAATCTTGTTAAGGAAATGTCAATTGAAAAAATGTTGTTTGCTGGTTTTTGTTATGTATCTTCTTTGAGGTTTCTTTTAAACCTTTTGTTTACTTTTGTGCTATATTTTATATGTCCTCATTTTAAAATTCTGATGGGTCTTTTCACACATGAGGTAAACACTATGTTAGACTTTATAATATATGAGTATTCTGCCACTGTAATCTTTTAAGCCTTTCAGCAGTGTATTTCAAAAGCATTCACTTTTAATTATTATGAAGTCAAGTTTTATAGTCTATGAATTTTGGCTTTGTTGTGATACTAAAAGAAAACATTCTAGCTCATTTAGACTTTGGAAGTTTTCTCCTGGGTCTCATGATGTGTTTTGTGTGAGAAATGTAGAGGCAATTGTATTTATTTTTTTATCCAATTTAACAATCTCTATCTTTTAATTGTAATATTTAGACCATTTATATTTAATGTGATTACTAGGATGGTAGACTTAAAGCCACTATTTGGTGCTTTATCCCAACCTGTCTCGTCACCTATTTGATTTCTTCTCTCTCTCATTCTTTCTTTCCCATTTCTTTTAAATTAATTAAATAATATTATTGTGGTTTTATTTTGTTCTCATGTTGGTTTTTGACTAGCTGTAGTAATACTGTTCATCTTTTACTTATTGCATCTATATTCAGACGACATTATACAATTCACAACAGCACATTTTAATGTTTCTTGTCTTGAATTTTATACTGTTCCTCAATTATTGTTCTCAGATCACACATTACCATTACTGTTTGTTTAAACAATAAATTACTTTTTAAAGGGAGGTAAATGGAAAAAGAAAAATATATGTTAGCTCATTTGTTTACTGTTTGTGGTGTTTTTCTCTCAGTGTAAATTTGGGTTCCCTTTGTATCTTTGCTTGTTTTAATTTTCTCTTTTGTTTTCTTCTTTTCATGTGTATATCTGTGTCATGTGTGCATGCATGTGTGTGCATTAGTGTGTGTGCATGTGTGTGTGTGTGCATGTGAGTGTTTGCAGAGGTCTGGGTTTGATGTTGGGATTCTTCCTCACTAATTCTTCATCTTGCTTTTTGGAGACAAGATCTCTCCTTCAAACCCAGAGCTCACTGATACAACTCAGCTTGCTGCTGGAATCCTCTGTCTTGACCTACCAAGGCTAGATAGAATTACAGGAAGCTGCTACATCCATCTGGTATTTGTGCAGGTGCTGGGAATTAAAACTTAGATCCCCAGGCTGACACAGCAAATGCTTTAACCACTGAACCATCTCCACAGTCCCTGAATTCAGGCATCTATCTTGTCCCATTTTCTTTCTGGTGTAATAATGTCCTTTAACACTTTTGTGCAATAGGTAGGCTTATGATAAATAATTTCACCCCATGTATCAGTAACAGCATATTCTTTCTGCCTTTGTTTTTGCAAGGAATTTAAAATTCTCAGTTGACATGTATTTTTTTTTCTCTTTCTTTCATTACTTTAAGTATGTTTCCTGGCTGTCTTCTTATGCACGCCACTTTTGATGGGGAACGATGCTCCTTCTTACCTTCATGCCTTTGTGTCTGCTTGCTTTTAAGATTTCCTCTTTATCATTGATTTTGAACAATGCGATTATGATGTACCTTGGCATCGTTTTCTTTGTGCTTCTTATGTTGAGGTTTCTGGAACTTCATTGATTTTATAAGCTTATAAATCTTCCTTGCTTAAACGTTGGAAGCATACAAAACACAGTTATTATATTAGTTGATTTTTCCATTGTTGTAATAAAATGCCTAAGTTTGGTAATTCATAAAGTAAAGCCATTCATTCAGCTCATAGTTCTGAAGACAGAAAGCCCCAACAGCCCCTAAAACAACTATCAACAGTTGTGGCAGAGTCATCCTGATTCTCTGACATCATGGCAGTGTCATTTGTGGGATAGAGATCTCAGAGAGACAGGTAGATGCGACTCACTCTTAGAAAAATTGTTCTTATGGAAGCTATCTTTGAGTTTCTAGATCTGTCCTCATCTGACCTAGCAGTGACACTTTTAATGATGCCTCCACTGTGAGTAAATCCCTCTACTTCCAAAGGTTCTCTCCCATCCTTGTTTTAAAAATATTTTAGTTTAACCTTTTAAAAATGATATGCAAATGTGAGTCCAAGTGCATGTGGAGTCAGAAAGAAAGTCAGAGGTCAGAGTCTATGGAGCTGGAGTTCCAGGCACCTGGTGTGTAAGTGCTGGGAACCAAACTCTGGTCCTCTGTAAGATCAGTATGAGCTCTTAACTGATGAACCACTTCTCCAGTCCTCTTCCACCTTCCAGTAATGCTGCACAGGCACCCCATGGTGTGACACTATTTCTGGGGAGACATAAACAGATTCTATTCAGGAGCAGACAACACACCAAAGTAAGGATACCACTAAAGCCTATTATATTGTAAGTTACTTACAGGAATATGGGTGAGGGGTTATGTACAAGATCAGAAATGACTCGAAGACAGTCACATCACCAAAGCCAACCCCAGCATGGGTGAAAGGGTACAAAAGTTGGAAACCTGGAGTATGCTGCACAGCTGAAGGCAGCTCAACAGGTTGGAGAATGTCCTTTGCAGGTAGCTCAGGTGGTTGGAGCCTTTTCCGCTCAGATCTGTTGGTCTCTTCTTTCAGGCAGCTTAATTTGTCTGAAAGTATCACTTAGAACTTGTTATTGCTTATAAATGTTTAGTGAAGGCTCCTAGTGAATCTGATCAGTTTTAGGGACTTCCTGAATCCTTTCATGTGTCTACTTCCTGGGTATAAGGAGTTTCCCCAAGGATAGAATGTTTCCCTTTCCATTAGAACATCCTATTCTTTTACCTCCTTGTTAACATCCTTAATGAGCTTCCCTCAAAGAGGAAAAGTTTTAACCTGAGAGGAAACTTTTACTCAACTAAACCAGGGAGGGCCTCAACACATGAAGCTTGAGGGTGTATTCAACCTGTCTAAACCACAGCCATTATAACTGTTCTGATGCCCTTGCTTTCTAATTCTAACGTCTAAGCAGACTTGACATTAAGTGGTTTTTCTCCTCATTAAGGGCTATTTTTTCCTGATGGTATTCAATACCTAATAATTTTTGATTACCACATGGAGAGTGTTCTCTATTTTTGTGAATTTCTGAGCTTCTCTCAGAGATGCTGTTAAATTACTCAGCAATAGTTCAATTCGGTAAGATCTTACTTCGAAGATCTGTTTTGTAATCTGGAACACCTTGTAATCTGGAACTGAATACTTTCAGTTCAAAACTCAGAATTACCCAGGAAGCATGGTAACGGTCTGTGTGCTCACTCTATGAGCCTCTTGAGCCATGAGACTTCTGAGTGATGGGAACACTCTTCCTAGCCTTCTGGGAGTTTCAGGCATTGGTGCCTCCAGCCTTCCTTTGCAGTTCTTTCTGCAGCCCTGGCTAATTTCCTTACGTGCACATGCTAATTAGCATTCTGCTGAACACTTGAAGGGAGCCATCTGCAGATATACACATGCTCTCTGCAGCAGTGACTTCTCAAGTTCTCTGTCCTAAGAACCTTAGCTCCCCACCCTCTGGAGACCACTTGGCTTTGATTCCGTACTGATGGTGTCTGCTGGGCCCTGCCTGCCTCCACTCTATCATATGCTTAGCATGGCGGGAAGTGTGGTGGCACATAGGCAGACATGATGCTGGAGAGGAGCTGAGAGCTCTACATCTGGATCTGCAGGCAGCAGGAAGAGAATGAGACATACTTCCTCTATCAAGGCTACACCTCCTGATGGTACCATTCTCTATGGGGGGCATTTTTATTCAAACTGCCACAGATGTTGTTCTTTAGGAGCCCCCACTTCATTTTGAAACAGGGTCTCTTACGGGGACACAAGGCTCCTGGATCATGCTAATCTGTCTGACTCATGAGCCCCTAGCGTCCACCTATCCCTGACTCCCCAGTTCGGTTATTATAAGCCTGAAATGACACACTAGCTTCTTATGTGGATTCTGACGATGACTCTCAGGGAGCCTGGCAACGGAACTTAGGTCCTCACACTTGTATGGTAAGGACTGTCCCTACCGAGCCATCTTCCCAGCCGCTAGTTACTCCATGTCAGTACCGATTCTGGGAGTGAGGGTAGTCACGTGGGCTCATGTTTACTGAGGGTTTCCTATCAGCCAGACACTTCTCTCCATGTCACACGTAGGACTAGTTGATTTGGTCTCATCAACCTCGGGAGAGAAAAGTCACGGTTTTAGCAACGTGGAAATCAAGGGATGAGTGACTGGCCCAGAGTAACAGTGCATCAGAACCAATGGATCACGCCATTGTCTAAGCTCATCCCTTGACCTCCTTCACAGACAGGAAGCGCACCATGGGAAGTCACTCTCCTGATAGCCACTGCTAGGGAATTTGTCACGTGATCTGGACAAGGATGCAATCCAGTGCTAAATATCCTTAGGTCTGGCTTTTCTCATTTATGCACAGGAAACAGGGAACACCCATCTCTACCAAGAGAACTCCTATAAAAACAAAATGAGTTACCAACTATATTGAACCCATTATAGCAATGGTGCGGTCCCTGAAAACTGTTAGAAAATAGAACGTCTGCGCATACCCTGAGCCCGAGAGCCACTCATTGCCAATCAGGAAACAGTGCTATTATACAGCCCCACGGAAACCCGTGCACAAGCCTCCTTCATGTTTTCGTTTGATTACAATATCTGGTTTTTCAGTTCTCATAGTCGTCTTCTCTCTCCCTCAACATTTACAATCCTCCTTTGAAGGAAGAGCTAGCGTTCCTTCCTGTTTTACAAACAGAGAAGGTAAAAATAAAGAGAAGACTGGGCCTTGTGCCCAAGTTAATCTGGGTTTGGTAGTGCAAGCCTGTAATCCTAACACTCAGGAGGCTGAGATGGGAGGATCGTGGGTTCAAGGCTAACCTAGGTCACAGAGTCAGATCCTATCTCTAAAACAGACAGACAGACACCCCAAGGTAAGCAAGTGGCAGAGCTGGCTTTGCAATCAATTTTAGTTTTCTATATACTGTGAATGAAATGTCAGTCAAAATTTGAAACAAATTTTTGAAGAAGTGGGTATTTTGTCTGGAAGTGTCCTTAAAGCCCAAATAAGGGACACTGCCCCAGAAAATGGGAATGTGTCCCGTGAAATAAATCCTTATGTTGCTGGAGAGATTGGATGGGTCTCTGGAGTGTGGCTTGTGGAATATTAGTACCTGACCCCAGTGAGAAGGCCCAGGTATCTTCTGACTCAACCATGGTTCCCAGAGGTGGTAAGACACTCAAGAGTTGCTGAATTAGGTTTTTCTCCTCCTTCCCGACTTTTCTGTTGTGTGCAGATTAAAGTACACATTTAATTTTTTTTTAATGCAATGACATATTGGTAAAATTGGCCCATTTTTTTTCATGTCCAGAATTGAAACCCACAGGCAATTGGAAATAAAATTGGCCCTAGACAGTTAATACGCTCTTGGTATCCACAAGTCAGCAAAGGATATTCCATAAAGTAGCCCCCCACCAAAGAAAACTTAAGGGAGACCAGGAAAGAAATGTCTTCAGAGAATTGTTTCCTAGCCGTTCAGAATACAGAGGGAAGCATCAAGCAGTGGCCAGCGCCGGTTAGCAGACTGTCATTTCTCGGTTTGATGTTCCAGGGTTTAATTGTCTTTCATGTGAACAATAGCAGACACTCTCTGGTGTGCTATGCTGGCATGATAAAAGGGGGTCCTTCTTGCATAGCAATAGCTTTTTTATTATTAGCGTAAAAAATTAGCAAGCTGGAAGTCGTTAGAAGGAGTTTCACTGGCATTAATTGTGATCCAGCCTGAATTTGTGTGCAGACCAGTGCGGCAAGACAATAGCAGAGAAAGAAAGGAAGCAATATTAATAGCCGTCTAGTTATTGCATCATTTTAGTGAGACTTAATAAGGTGTCTGCTGTCAACCGGAATTTATTTTTTAAAAAAGACATAGTAATTGATGTATCGAAGTAAGTATGGATGAGGGCTCAACTTGATTAATGTATGGGTCGGCTTTTTAAGGCATTTTAAAAAGGCCTCTTAACAGGGTCTTAGGAGACAGGCACCAGACTGTAAACTCCCTCTGCGTTGTTGGAAAACAGCGTGACAGCGACTGATGTCTCCTGTGGCTTCTCTGCTTTTTTCCCCTCTTCCTGATCAGAGAAAACTGAAGCCATATACTCTTCCTCAATAATTGCACTGCTTAGGAATCTTAGAGAGGGATTTTGGCTCTTCTCTCCAGAGAGGGTCTTCCAAAGGTTAAATTAGTTCCACCACTATGGGCTTCAGGATATCGCCAGGATATCGCCACTTTCGATAGGGGAATGGATTTGGGTTTTTAAATAAGCTGCTATTTTGTGGGTTGCTTGAACCTTGACATCAAGTGTTTTGATGTCAGAAGTGGACTAGATTCAAAAGCAATTTCAGGTCAAGTTAAGTTCTGGCACTCTCAGGAGAATAATTTTCTTTTACACACACACACACACACACACACACACACACACACACACACACACTGGGGAGGAGGGAGGGAGGAAGGGAGAGGGAGAGGGAGAGGGAGATAGTGGCAGACAGATGAAGAAATGGCCACACATACATGCAGACAGACAAAAGCCAGTTTTTTAGTCATCTGTAGATTCATCTCTCTCCTTGCTCCCCCACTCTATTGACCCCACTTTTTTCTTTCATGAAAAAAAAATTTGAAAGAAGCAACCCATGTGGGTTACAATCTCTGGGAAGAAGAGGAAGAAAGGAAGGCAAAATCAGGACCATTTTACCTCTGGTGTGCATAGATGTCAGCACTGTGCTCCAGGGTCGTGGGTCGTTTAGACCCTCATTTGAAGAATCCAGGCTGTCATCCTGCAGTTGGAGGAAGTTCTGCATTCAACAACTGCTTGCATATAAACTTAGAGAAAGTCCTTTGGTTCCTGGCACTTAAGTTTGTTGGGAGCTGGTACCAGCCAGGCAGGGACACTCTCTCAGGTGGACGAAGTGCAGGTGCATCACACAGGTAGAGTTATCTTCTGTAGTGGCTATTCCTGGTTGTCAGCTTGACTATATCTGGAATGAACTATAAAATCCAGAATTGGAGGGCTCACCTGTGATCCAGATCTTGAGGCTGGAAGACACAAGTTCCTGACCTGGATCTTGGCATGGAGATCTTGAGGCATAGTGGCCATGAAAAGCTTAGCCCCAGGCAAAGTAGTGCACGCCTTTAATCCCAGGAGACTGAGACAAGGAGATCTCTGAGTTCAAGGTCAGCCTGGGACAAAGTGAGTCCCAGATCCAGGCGCGGTGGTACACACTTTTAATCTGGGCCACACCTTCTGCTGGAGACCTATATAAGGACATTGGAAGAAGGAAGATTTGCTCTTTACCACTTGCACTTACTTGCCAGCACATCTGTTGGAACCTACTTCTACAGAAGACCAGCTGAAACAACTAGCCTTGTGGGACTGAGCAACTACTAGATTCTTAGACTTCCAATTCACAGCTGAGCATTGTTGGGGAGTTGGACTACAGACTGTAAATTCAATCACAATAAATTCCCTCAATATAGAAAGACATTCCATATGTTCTGTGGCTCTAGAGAACCCTGACTAATACACCACCTTTCATGGCTCACACATCCAAAATGGCTGCACTTTGGTGGTCCTGTCTTGACTGTGACCTATGACAGGAGTTTTCTGTTGCCCCTGGCAGTTGAATTACCTTTTGAATTTATGCAGTTTTCGTAATCTTTCCCATTTGACTTTTCAAATCTGCAAAACGGGAACATAATGGTACCCACAGGGAATTTTCTAAGAATCCAGTGAGATAATTTAAAGACTGCACCAGCCCTAGGGCGGTAGCAAACCCAGATCTGTGTCAGTTCTAAAGGTGTCAGGAACGACTGTACACCGAGGTCCCCGGCTTATTTCTGGGGTGCTATTGCTAGGTCCATGGCTTTGTCCCTAAGACTTGCTGCTGTTCCAGTGAACCTTAATGGAGATTCCAGAGGATGGAGTCCAAATGTTTTAGTAATTCTCTAAGTGACTTTGAGAAAGAAAAACACCTTTTATTTTCTTCTGGATGATAAAACATACTCAACAAATTCTTCTGAAACAGAGATTCCCATTGTCCAACAAACTTATGCCTGGACCCTGTCAGCTCTCAAGCCAGCAGACTCTGTTGTCCAAAAGTATTTTCAGAGGATAGACATTTTGCAGATGATTGAGAGATGTGATCAGCTCTTTCTGATATCCATCAGACAACACTTCACACAGCTATAAATAGCTGCCTTCGGTACAGTAAAGATATTAGCATTTCTCCTAGATGAAAACCTTTTTGCTTCTCTGGGTCTAAGAAATGAAAGTAGAAAGGACCAATCTCATCAGACTGGACACTTTATTGAATTGTTGTAACTGAATTTATTGGGTTTTCATTGTGCTCTATCTAATGTATACATATGTGTACTGTAAAGTATTTGTTAGGTGCTATGAAAATTTAGAGGTAAACAAGACAACTTCGTGCTATTCAAGAAGACAGCAGTGCAGTGACCACATATGATGGGATGGAGGTGACTCAGTGCATAAAAATCCGTGCCACACTGAATGTGAAGACCTACATAAAAGCCAGGAAGACACAGTGACCACCAATAATCCCAGCATGCAGGAGATGGAAACAAGATTCCCCAGGGCAAGATGACCAACTAGAATGGTCAGAATTAGCAAGTACAGGTTCAGTGAGAGACTCTGCCTTAGTCAATGAAAGATAAAGTGACCAAGGAAGACACCCGACATTAACTTCATATCTCCATATGCACACAGACACATGCACATACGTGTGTACCCTCACACAGACTTGGACCCGTATAGATGTGAACACATATGTTCACATGGATGCACACAAACACATACACACAGAGAGAGAGAGAGAGAGAGAGAGAGAGAGAGAGAGAGAGAGAGAGAGAGAGATTAAGAAGCAACCAGATGAGCTTAATGACATCCTCACAAAATAATTGACTGGTGGTGGCTTGGCATATCTGCTATCTTCTATTTTTGCAACATTTTAGATTCAATTAAGGAGTATGTGTTCTATAGGGAGAAAAGGAAATAAAATATTAAAAATTAATCTTGTAATATATACATATGAATTTCTATGCAGCCAATGAAGAGTTGAATACTTGAAACATTTCACAGCAGAATTATCAGAGGATTAGAGGCTACTCGGGCCCATGAGTCTGGGCTATAAATGTTATCATTGGCCATGCTTGGCGCTACCTTAAGGACTTCTTCCCAAAACCAGGAGGCTTGTTTTTTGGCTATTTTTATTCCGTGGAATTTCAGGAGAGCCCGAATTTCCCTGGCCTGGGGAGGTCTCTTGTGTGATTGTGAGCTACCCATGATAGAAAAGAGAAGAAATGCTTCACCCAAGGGGAACGTTCCGTCGACCAATTGGCCTTGGGGGATTCCACAATGATTCAAAGCGTCAAGCCTTTCCGAAGATTTAAGATCTGGTGACTGCTCTAATAGCTTTTATGTGGTTGCTGCGTTACCAGTTTTTTGTTTTTTTTTAAAGATGAGTTAGACAGGTAGCCTTGGCCACCACCCATTCGGGCTGTTGGAATCTGGACAGGGGCTAGGGGAACCTTTAGCCAACATCAGAGAGTAGCTGTGGCCAGAAGACCTCAATTGTCCTCCTAGCTTGTCTGGATTCACATGATGGCACCGGCTGAAAGCACAGCAGGAAAGGATAGGTCCGATCTCGGGGTGGGGGTTGGGGAGGGGACTTACCCTTTCTCAGAGTCTGTTCAGAGCAGTTAGGTCGCCGTTTGAGCCCCACGTTGGTCGCGCCAGTTGTTGGGCCAAGCGTTGCCGGATCGAGCCTGCCCAGCGCTCACCACCCTGCTGAGTCGGCCCGGGGCTAGACCCACGAGAGGCCAGCTAGCCTACAGAGTGCGGGAGACTTCTGGCGGTTCCTGGGAGACCCCCAGCCACTGTCGATGGGTGCCCCACTGCTAGGCCCGGAGAGCAGATCTCCTCACGGGCCCAAGTGTTACAGCCCCTTAGACAAAGTTCTCTGATGCCAAAGTAGTTTTGCAGCTTTATTCCTTCTGGATGGCAGGCGGCAGGTGGAAGCGGGGACGGAGCAGGCTGGCGGACAGGGTCGGGCGGAGAGCAGCATAGAGAGAGGCAGAGAGCTGGTGCAGGCAGAGAGCTGTGTAGAGAGCAGGCGGGCAGAGCTACGCAGATGGGACAATATGATATACTGGTTGGGAGGAGTCAGGGGAAATGGCAACTGGTGCTTTCTATTGGCTAGGTCTGGGAGCTCTCTAGTGCCACATTTGCCTATGAGAGGGGTCAGGGCTGCTTTTCAAGTCTCACACACCAGGCCTCTCTCTATACAGGGGTTGCAAAGGCTGTGACTGATTTTACAGGAGTCTTCCGGGAGCGTTGGCTAAAAATATAATACGGTCCCTCATGAATATTTCCACGGGGTCTCCCAGAATTTTCAGCCTTTGCTCAACCAGGTATAAGATTGCCTGTTACAGACCACTGCCCCTACAGGGTCCCATGGGATGCCTTTGAGGTGGGATGCAACATGGTCCACAGTGGGCATTTGAAAGAACCTGGCAACAGGTGATGGGTGGGTTGATACAGGTATGGAGGCCACTCCGAAAATCAAGTTATACTTGGGACATTTGTGATTTCTCTTTGTTAGCACTCAGCTCACAAAGTGATTGTCTTGTATATACTGCTCAGTAGAAGATGTTTGGCAGTGTATACCTTCAATTTAGTTAGTTCTGTAGCATAACCATAGTATAGACCTTAAAAAATATCCTGGACTGAGACATTTGGACAATACCAAGCTTGGGACCTGATTGCAAAGGGTAGTGGTTCAAATATTTAGTTCGCGACATTGCAGGTTAGCAAGGTTTCTATGCAACCCCATTCATGTGGAATATCGGAAGTAGGTAAGCTATGTCTGGTGTATCCAGGGTTCTTGTACCGTGAGTAGGGTTCTGTCAGAGTGACTCATGTGTATATCCAGGGAGTATGCTGACTGAATGACCTGGAGAGATCTCAGGTGGGAACAGGGCTAAGAGTGGATGGCTTGCATCTTTGGAGCTGAGTGTTCTGAGTTCAGACTTCATTTTTGGACTTGGAGGTTTCAATTTCTTAACTTAAAAAAAATAATAATCAAGCTATTCAGCTAGGTTGTTCTCACTATTTTGCTCAACAAGTCTATTTTGATGTTCAAATCCCATAAATCAAATTTCATTCAAAATCCAGTAAAAAGTAAGTTCAGGGATCCACTGGCCTATGCCCAATTTTTCCAGTATTAAACAAGATAATCAGAGAAAAGCACACTTCATCTCCCAAGAGATTGCATACAGTCTCTTTACTGAAATGTCCACATGGCATGCTAACTTGTCCAAATATGTCCAGTAAAGAAAGCAGCATTTAGCAAACAAGTAAGTACATTTTTACAGTTGTGTCAGCTCTAACCTTGTTTGTGTGTACAGTTCCTCTCTGTGAACCGTGACTTTCATACCAAGGATTTTCCTGTACAGTGTGTAGGTACTGTTGCTGTGACCATGGTCTTGCTTAATGAGTATGAGATTTTTATTTATCCTTGTAATAATAAAGGCCAAGAGCTCAGGTGACATCTGCCATATTGTAGGAGAAGCAAACATTTGATTTTAACCTCTTTAAACACAGTGAGAATGGCTTAAGACTAAATATCACTTAAAGGTACATTTCTTTTTAATTTTTTTAATTTTTAATTTTTGTGTGTGTGTGTGTGTGTGTGTGTGTGTGTGTGTGTGTGTGTGTGTTTGTGTGTGGTATGGGCATGTGAACCCACAAATGCCAGAAGAAGGCATTAGATTCCCTGGAGCTGAACTTCCAGGCAGTCACGAGTCACCCTACAGGGATACTGGGAACCAACAAGGTCTCTGAAGAGTTGTATGCACCACTCTTAACTACTGAGTCATCTCTCCAACCCAAAGGACTGTTTCTGAAATTATATAGGAAGCAAACACACAAACGCTTTGGGGAAAGGTTCTCTCTACCTGGAGCCTCTTCATCATGTAGTGAACTTCCCAGCAGTGCTAAGATCTGGCCAACTCTTCTTGAGTCAGTCTTCCCCTTTATCCCAGGTGTCTTCTTCATTTACTAAACTGTGTGGTGATTTCTTGTACTTCCTCATTTTATGAATTGATGTCAGCAAGGCCCAGTTCTAGTGATTTCCCTGTTCATTCTGAGATGGCAGTGTGCTAGCATGTTTGATGAGTCTTTATGGCTATCACATCAGGAAGAAATGAGGGAACTTAGCTGCAGGGAGGAGAAGCGCACTCCTCTGGGGCTGCCAGACCATGATGGCATCTTAGGATGGATGCTGCCACATGCCACCTGAGGCTGAAGGCCACATAAACAACAGAAGTTCATGTCTCACAGTTTTGGGATCTGGAAGAGTTGCTGTCACAGTGGGATTCTTCTGAGGCCAGTCTTCTGCACTGTAGTCAGCTGGCATCTTCTTGTATCTCACCCAGCAGAAAGAAGACTGGCTATTAATAGCTTGTTGGCACTGTAAACAAGAAAAGGAACCACAGAGGCCAGGGCTCTGTCCTTAAGATGGAATTATCCCAGGCACTTCGCTGCTCAGACCAGCACAGCGAGGGTTAAGATTTCAACACACTTGTTTGTAATGGGGCATAAACTTTCAGTTCATAAGAGAGTTCACAACACATTTTTCTGTAGTCCAAAATTGACCTTGATGCCAAAAGTAAAACCTTAAAAAAAGAAAAGACAGCTCATGGGTTTCAGCTCACGCTGAGTCAGATCAGGCAGCTTTTAGCAATGAGTGGGCACCTGGAAAGTATTCTTATTCCTACTTACAAAAAAAAAAAAAAAATCATGCTAATCAGGTACAAATCATTACCTTTGTTTGTAATACCCTCCATATATTCTAGGAAAAGTTCAGAAATTCTGATTATATCACAGTATCTGATCATGTATAAAATATGTTCAATAAAAATATGTTGGACTTTTACAGCTATGTTATTTAATAAACTCATATATGTATGTATTAAACACTATATTATACTGTATGTAATATATTATATAATGCCATTTATGATATAAAATATAATTTAACACAATTATTAACTATATAATAAAATAATATTAACATATAATTAATTATATAAAATACATAATTTATTATATTATTGTATAATATAAGATATCAATGTATTTATTACATAATATATAAATATGCTATGTAATAAATTACATTTGCACATGAGTTTGTATGTGCAGGATGCATATGTGTATACATTTTCTCATGTATGTTGCTGTGTGTGTGTGTGTGTGTGTGCAAGTGCCTGTGCACATGAAGGCAGGAAGCTGATGTTAGGTGTCCTTACTTCATCAAGGCAGGGTCTCCTACTGAACCTAGAGCTAGTCAGCTTGCTCCAAAAGCTCCTGTCCCTGCCTCACGTGGGCTGGAATTACAGGTGGCTGTCACACCTCTCCAGCTTTTATGTGAGTTCTGGGATCTTCACTCTAGTCCTCACTCTGGCAAGGCAAGTACTTTGCTTACTGAATCATCTTCCCAGCCACATAAAGTAGAGTTTTATGTTTAAACTGAAATTTCTAGAGGGACATGTATGTAAGAGAAGATTTTAAAAAATAATAAAATTACAGTCAATGAAATACAACATGATAGCTAAAATATTATTATTCATTTTCTCTCTGTGGTCTCTGTCTCTGTCTCTGTCTCCCCTGAGCTGAGGGAGTACCTGGCACACCATTAAACTGCACCCCCAGCCCAGCACATCTCTTAATTAAGGCATATTTCTGGAGGCCTCTTGCCCCTTGCACTCTGGCACACAGTTCCTCATTACACTCAGCTACCATGTGAAAGCCTGTGGTCAGTAGCGCCAACCACTCTTACCTCTGCTCTAGAAAGCAGTGCAGTATTAAATGGAGGAACGAGTTGCGTGTGTGCTCTCACTATTGCTTTGCTTCTATAACTTGGCATAGATTGGAGTGCCACCAACAACTGTGCCCATAAAGCTGGGCTGGTGGAGCACACCTGCAGCCTCAGCTGCTTGCCAGGGTTGAGTGGAGATATTACTTGAGCCCACTAAAAAGAAATCAAGTAGGGTATTGCGGTTCAGGCTGAGGCAAGAGAATCACCATGAGTTCAAAGCCAGCCAGGGCGAGTATGCGTTATTGACATTTGCTCCAGAGTGAGCTCCAGAGTGAGACTTTTGGTGAGCGAGTCTCAGTCAAAAGACTAAAAAAGAGAGACAGAATAATAAATACTTATTATTTATTATTCAGTCAACTAATCACCACCAACAAACAAGAAGCGTAAGCTTTTGACTGTGGTGAAAGAGACCTTTAAAATCTTTAATTAGCATATTTTAATCAGACAAAGTAATGAATTTGAATATGACATCTTTATATGAGTGTAGCATGTATTAGGATTACATTTCTCCCCGCTAAGCTGTCTTCTCCCCCACCCTCATCCTTCTGTTCCCCTGCCTCCCAACCTGTCCACCTTGTACTCACAGGTCTCTTTCTCATTGTTCCTGTGACTTGTTCCTCAGTGTGCTAAGAGCTCTGGCCACCTGTGGGTGTTTGCAGCTTGAGCCCTGGGTTGAGGAATCCGCAGGGTTAGGAGGTTCCCTTCGGGATTAGCCTGGTTAGTAGCTAGACACTCATTGCTGAGGGGTGGGTTGGGGTGGAGAGTGGGTGAGCGAGGGAGGGGGAAAGGGGAGCCAGGAAGGAGGGGGGAGGGTGGGAGAGAGGGAGGGAAGGAGATAGAGATAGAGTGGAGAGGAGGGGAGGGGAAAAAGGGTGGGGGAGGGAGGAAGGGAGAGAAAGGAGATAGGGGGAGGGGAGGGGGAGGAAGGAGGGAGATAGAGGGGAGGGGAGTAGGGGTGAGGGGGGGAGAGAGAGAGGGAAGGAGATAGAAAGGGGAAAGGGAGGAGGGAGGGAGAGAGATGGGAGTGGAGTAGAGGGGGGATAGGGAGAGAGGGCAAGAGAGAGAGAGAGAGAAGCAGGAACTGGGGTAGGGAAAGGTTCAGTTGGTAAAAGGATGAGGACTGTCTTCAGCACACTTGTAAGAACCTGGGTGGCAGTAGGCACAACATGGAATCTCAATGCTGGGGAGACAAAGATGGGTCCCAGGAGCTGGCTGGCCAGCCAGTTGAGCTGAGTCTGTGAGTTCTAAATTAAGTAGGGTAGTCCCAAAAAAGTAACAAAAGGGTGGGGAGTGATATACCACACACACACATACACACACACACACACACACACACACACACACACACACACACCACACTCAAAGAATAAAGGAATCAGTACCCACCCTGGGCCTGGGAAGTAGCACATGGCACTGATAGGACAGTGTATTTAGTTAGCGAAACGGGCAAACTGAAAACACAGCTGTCACTTAGAACGTGTTTCTATAACATTTCATTCGAAGAAATAAAGCAATGATTTAAGACTTAATTAACTAATTAATTAATCTGTTCTCCAGCTATCTGCGGTTTTAAATTGTGCAAATATTTCTGTTTGAGTCTCAGTAGAAATGTTTAGCTCATTGTAGACACAGTAGAAACTCTTACTGAGAAATTCTCCAACGCTTGTTTGTGGCTGAATGACCCTTATCTTGTGTAAAGCTGCAGGATAAATACGGTTGACTTTTCAGAGTCTCCATTTCTTTAGGAGCAAAACTAGAAAGTACAATTTAACACAGGTGTAGAAATCACCCACTGAAGCAAGGAGCTTTCTGAGGGTGAGGGCAGCTGCACACACCCTCAGTGTGAGCCACGCCTTGCTTTTTTTTTAAATTGGATATTTATTTACATTTCAAATGTTTTCCCCTTTCCAGGTCTCCCCTTCAGAAACCCCCTATCCCAACCCCCCTCCCCTTGCCTGTATGAGGGTGCTACCCCACCCACCCATCCAACCTGTTGTCTTCCCTCCCTAGCATTCCTCTATACTGGGGCATCTAACGCCCTCAGGCCCAAGGGCTTCTCCTCCCACTGATGGCCAACAAGGCCCTCCTTAGCCACATATGTGGCCAGCATCATGGATCCCTCCTTGTGTATTCTTTGCTTGGTGGTCCAGTCTCTGGGAGCTCTGGAGAGGTCTGGCCAGTTGACACTGTTGCTCCCTCCATGGGCCTGCAAACTCCTTCAGCTCCTTTCATGCCTTGTTTTTAACACAGCCTGTGATCTGGGCAAACTGGAATTGGTGGTGCAGGAGAGCTGCTGTTTGTCACAGCTCCATGGAAGGAACCCAGGAGGCCTCTTTATGGCAGGATGCAGAAAGCCCATGAAGCTGCTGGAATTTCTCCGAGTTTGAAGAGCGTGGGCCCTTTTATTTTCTTTTTGATGTGTTTCCTAAATAACCAGGACCTGAGTAGGCATGTAAATCAGATTGTTCTTGATCTCTGAGGCTGGAGCGAAGCAGGAAGCATCTTTCCGATCTTGCAGAAGTGTTTGTATGTAATACCTCAAGTGGGCGGTTCTGTTCATTGGCTCTCCGGTTTTCATAGGAATAAGTAGATTTTTTTTTTTTTTTTAGCTCAGTGAAAGATAAATAAAAATCCGGCATAGGCTTTTGAATGAAAACTTTTAAATATGGAGAGATAATGATTTGCAGAGCCTTTGTCTATAATGCATTTCTTGTCTTCTGCTGGGTTCATGTGACGAATTCCAGTTGATAAGCCCTGATCTCTGGAGTCAGTTGTCTGGCTTAGTTATTAAGATTAAGATAAGTCCTAAGAACGAGAGATACAGCACATTGTGCTACCTTTATGGGACTGAGCCACCTAGGATTCTGAGTGTAAACAATGCATTAGTTCACCCCGACTTGCTTTCAAACCTGTGGCGAGCGCTGTAGATATTGACAAAGTATGCTTGGAGATGACTTTTTATAATGAAAAACTATTTTTAAGTGACAAAAAAACTTCTGAAGCTGTTTAAATGAATTCGTAAGAGAGACATTCACTCTCTAATTTCACCTTTTATGTTATTATTTAGAGATTTTTAAAAAAATGATAATTAAGAGTCTGGTGTATCTCTTCTCACAAAGGCATTTACCTTTATAAAATATACTGGGAGTATGGGACAGTGCAGTTAGAGAATTTAAGATGTAAATATATATATATAATTCAAGGATAAACTTGAGGACTTGATATTTTCAGTCATTTTCCAAGGACCAAAGAAAGTATTCGTGCAGTTTTCTGAAGCTGGACAGTGTACCTCAGAGGCACACTGAACACAGCCAAATATTTCCTGATGCTCAGTCAGTGATTCACACTAAATATAGTAAATATGATCTTTGCCGCAGATTGGTGGGCCACATTTCTAGCGCTGCAAACTTTAACTGTCTGAGAGATCACAGGAGAAGTGATGGAGGGTGGCAATTTAGCAAGAGCACCATAGCGACACGCTGCGCTGTGCTCAGCACCGGCTGCCTATTAATTTTTGTTAATGAATTTAAAACTAGATGTATGGAAACGGTTATATGAAATGTATACACTGCTAAACAGTTAACTAGTCCTTGGGGCTTAAGTTTAATTATCTATGTGTAAATCATTTTGAGCAGGGCAACCTAATGAGTCAAAAAAAAAAAAAAAAAAAAAAAAAAAAAAAAAAAAAAAAAAAAAAAAAAAAAAAAAAGCCAAGAAACTCGTGTGTAGCTTTGCAGTGACGCTGAGTGGAGTGATCCGGCAGAAACACTGGCAGATTGGGACAAAGTGTCCGTCACAGAAGCCCTTATCCTCCTGATAATGACACCCCAGGCAGCTCACTAGAGCCGTGCTGAGTTTCAGGTTACAGAACAGTTTTGATTTTGAAGAGAGGAGATAACAGAGGGGTGTGTGTGTGTGTGTGTGTGTGTGTGTGCGCGCGCGTGCTCGCATCCATGTATGCATGTGAGTGCACGTGGATGTGTAGGCCAGAGGGCAGCCCTGGGTAGCCTTGCTCAGGTATCACCACCCTTTTGTTCCCATGGGATCTCTCATTGGCCTGGAACTCGCTGTCTAGTGAATCCCTGGCATCTGCCCACCTCCCCTTGCCCACTGTTAGGGTTACAGACACACACATCACATCCGCCTACTTTTGATGAGTTCTGGGGATGAAACTCGGGTCCTTATGTTTGTGTAACACACACATCACTGACTAAGCCATCTCCCCAAACCTGGGTCCATTTTTGGTTGTCTTATTTGGCAAGCTGTCCTGGTAGCTCCAAGGTAGAAACCAAAGATGTTCAGTCCACTCCCACTTCTGAGGACAGTTCCCCACAAGACAATGTCACCTTCCCCCAAATATTAATTGTGCCAACCCCTCCATTGTACAAAGCTTTTGCCTCTTAGTGGTAATGGTATTTAGAAATGCTGTCTTCTGCCAGTGATTGATAACAACATTTATTTATGAAAATTTAAAGGCAGCAGCTACAAAGAGAGGTGTGAACGGACTGTATCCTTGCCTACAGGGAATGCCCCTCCCACCCCGTTTTAGCCCTTCAGAAACCATCACTGCTGCTGTATTTAAATGACAAGATGGTGCTGAAGATTGACCCCTGGACCTTGCCCACATCATACACACATCTTCTGCCCATCAACAACCCGACACCCCGTGTCACTTGCTACCCAGGCGTCCCGTGTCTACCCACAGTCACTAACTTTTTCAGATAAGCAGTCCTGATGCTTTGACCAGAGACAACAGCTGAAGTACAAGCGCTCCCAGGACTTTGGAGGACTTGGTAACATGGAGTCTCAGATGTACACATGCCTCATTTAGACAGACAGCATGGTTTAAAAAGAAATAAAACTGTTCTGTCAACATAGGCGTTTGATCTAAACTGACCCACTGCATCAACTTTCATTGGCTATAGGAAAAAGGATACATCTGAATATTTAAGGGTAAAACATGACAGAAGGTTAAAAAAGTGCTCACTGTCACCTGAAGAAAGTCATCTTAGGAATTAAAATGTAACCTTTTCCCACTCCAGTTAAAGAATGATGTCTTTAGATTCACTTGAGAACACACCAAGACCCCCCCCCTTTTCTGCTAAGAATAAAGATAAATCACTAAATAGGCTCTCCACCTCTGTATAGTTTATTAAGTCAAACTAAGATTGAAACATAAGGCTAGGCCAGAGTGGATTTACAGCAAACGTTACCTGGAAACTGGGACAGAAGACATTCAGGCCCCTATACATTTCAGCTTTAATAAGATAGCACGCTGGCGGCAGGGACCGTGTGTGTGGATGCCGTGACCTCTCTCTTTCGGCCCGAGCATCCATCCTAATGCCTGGTCAGCATCCCTCTATCCTTCCACATTCTGAAGTTTAAAAATGTCTCTCATCACCTGCCGCTGATTGCTACTGAACTACTTGTCTGGCAGGCAGCATAGGGGGGTACTAGAGTCCTGAGACATCTAGAAAGTGTCCTGTTTCAACTTGATGTCTGCACTTTTGCCATCAGTGCTCTGGAAACATACACTCTGCCTTGGCATCAGTTATACTGATCAGTCCCTAAGACAAAAGGAGAGCCATGGTTGGCTTGCACAGGTCTCAGCACCCCACCCCTTCTCTTCTTTACATGTGCGTGTGCTTGTGTGCCCGTGTGTATGCATGCGTGTGTGTGTGTGTGTGTGTGTGTGTGCCTGCTATCTGCCTGTGTGTATGCATGTTTGCATACCTGTGGAAGCATATGTGTATTTTGGGAGTGTTTGCACATGTGTGATACAGCATGAGTGTCAGAGTCCAAAGCTGCTGTTTAGAATCTTTATTGATTGCTCTTTTACCTTATCCTTTGAGTCAGGGTCTCTCAATCAAACCCCTAGGTAGGGTCTATCCAGGTCCCTGTCTGTCTCCTCTGAGGCTGAAAGTACAGATGGCTTGTCACGTACACTGGCATTTACATGCATTCTGGTGATCTGAACTCCCTCAGAGAAATAGACAATAGGTCTCATTGACGGATACCTGCTTTGGGACTTGGTGGCTAAGCCTTTCCCTCTACTTCTTTCTTTCTATGAATACAATTTACTGGCACGTAGTCTTGGGTATTCATTTTACATGTTGTCTTTGGCAAAGCTGATTCACTGAGACAGAGACTGTGTTGCTCATAAAGCATAAAATATGGGTGGACCATCAACCGCCAACTTTTGCCAGCCCTTCAGTAGAAACACCTACCTGTTAATGGTTGCTTTGTTTATAGGTCAGAACCTGGAACAATGTGATACCTATTATTATTAACCTCAGGACAATACACCCCTGTCAGAAGATGCTTTTTTATGGCCACAATATTTATGAGAAACAGAGTGTGTGTGTGTGTGTGTGTGTGTGTGTGTGTGTGTGTGTGTGACTGGGATTTGATCTTAGGGCCTTGTGTGTTCTGCACATCACTCTACCACTGACCCATATCTCTGATACTTTTTGTCAAGGATTTTAAAGACAGAGAAATATTCCCACAGCATCTAGAGTAAGAGATCACCTATAAAGTATAAAAAGAAATGACAACTAAGAAGCAAACTATAAATTATCATTCAGGAGTTTTAGGTTTATAGATATCTTAAATTTCTTCCACACATGCACACGTGAGTACACACACACACACACACACACACACACACACACACACACACACAGTACTGAGACTTGAATCTTAGGCCTTGGACACGCTAGGCAGGGTCTCTGTCAATCTTTATCACTGAGCTTTCTTCCCAACCCTGTTCTGTTTTGTTGTGCAGAGCTGGGGCTGAATGCATGCTAGGTGAGTGTTCTACCACAGAGCAATCTCAGCAGATTTTTATGGAGCCCTTGCACACTAGATTTTATCACCACGTAAAGAAAGTGAAGTGCTTACGTGAAATAAAGCCCCAAAGAATTCCTGCCCTGGAATAGAACCGTGTGCACAGGTCTCACGGGCTTATTTCACAGTAGCAATTTTGCTTTCCGGGGGGGGGGGGGGGGTGCCTGGAAAGAGAGCTCCTTCCCCTTCTGCTAGCAAGCACAGCAGAGGTGACCAGCACTGTTCTCGGAGAGTGGACATGCTCACTCACAACTAGCTTTTCAGACTGGAGGCTGACATACTGGTGGCTCCATTCTTAGAGGACAGATCTGGGGGAATGTGATGCCTGAATTGGATGTTCTGGCAGCAGGACAGGGATGAATCAGAAAGTTCCAGAGACTGTGTTTTGGAGGAGGGAAAAACTGAGTCGAGTACTGCAGTAGAGACTAATGCATGCTTCAGCTTGGAATTGGGACAATGCCATAGCTTGTCAGCAACAAAGAGACACAGCATGACAGGAGCAGGAAGCAACCAGACAGGGCCCCTCCCTTCCACCTCTGCCTAAGGCCGACTTTTTGGTTTAAAGTTCCATGTGCCCTTCCAGTTCTTCATCTCCCAGAAGTCTTCAGCCTTTTTTCCTTCTTACAGGAAGTAGAATAGACTTTGTTGTATGCATGTTAGCTTCAGATTATTCAGTCTTCACTGTATCACTGATAAAATTAGGTTCAGATCTGTGCCATGTATAACTCTGCTCTGAGAAGGATTCTTGTATCTCTGACTACTCCTGCTTAGAATTCCTTCACACCTACCAAGTATGTCTTCATGTGTCCCCTTCTGCATGCCCTATCATGTGCTATTCTTAGCACTAACTACACCAAAGTGAGCAAGTGAGAAAAATATTTCTACGGTCTTTGAACTTTGAAGTGCTGGTAGGGAGGACACACCATAAAAAAAACCAAAATATAAAAAACAAACTATACTTACATCTATAGATATGCCCATGCATGAGATATTTCAGAAGCTGATAGTTGGTAGAAATACAGTGAAACAATAATAAGCTACTAGCTTGAAGAGAGGGTAGGGGAAGGGCTTGGTTAGATAGAAGTCATCTTGGGTCTTCAGTAAGGAAGACATTGTACCTGAGACTGGAATTCTGAGGTGGAATCAGCCATGCAAAAACTGAGCTCAGTTCAACTGAACAAATATTTGAGTGGTTCCAAGTTCCACTGTGGTTGCTTCCGTTACATTAGTGAATCATGCCGTTCCTGCTTCGAGGAGGCCATCAGGTTTAATCGTGTGCCACATGTATGACTTGTATGTGAACACGCACACATACACTTACGAATGCTTTGAAGAAAGTAAATCAGGACACTGGTGTGTGATGCTGAGTGGGTTGGGGTATGGGTGCTGTTTATAGCAGGATCGGGAAACTCTGCAAGCCCAGAAGTACACAGAGAGGTGCCTCTGGAGCAGATGGTCTGAATGGAGGTGTGTGTATGTTGTATTTAGATAAGAGTTTGGAAAAACCCAGAGCCAGAGTCCAGGACGTTAGTTGGAGAGCAGTAGCTGAGCACAGTAGAGTTTGTAGGACCTTTCAGATTAAAGCAAGGGTGTAGATTTTAGTCATTCACCAATAGCAAGCTCCAGGGAGGTCTGGAACAGGGGAGTAATACAGTACTGTTCTCTCTAAGTCTAAGGACTTGGTAGCCATGAAGGGTGAAAATATCCAGAAGGCGCCCATTTCTTCAGTTCCTTTCTGAGCTGATAACAGGCAGGGAGAGTTTGCTTCTACTTCTCTTGCCCTGTGATGCTAAGTGCATCAGCTGCATTTGTAAAGGCGCTCACCTCCCTGGAAGGGGGAGCGGAAGTGTTGTCTGTCCTTGTCTTGCTTCCCCTCATTCTCTTACTTTTATAAGGAAAGACTTGGAAAGACTTGTATTTCCACCGCCTGAGTGCTGCTTATTAAGATAACAAGCTCAAAGGAGAGAGCACCCAAACAGAGCAGAAGGTGAAATTAGGACAAACCTGAGATTCCCAGGGGCTGTAATTAACACTATCTAGATGAAGGGAGAGGCATTTCACTTCAGATTTATGTTTCAAGGAAACAAAAAAAGGGAAGAAAGAGAAGGAACGCATAATACACCAGGAAGAAATCCTAATTCCGATGTATTCGACTCACCCATCAGGAGAAATGGCATTAAGTCAGGTACCCAATTACGGTAATGTGGCTCAGAGCACCTCGAAAGGTGTTTCAGTCTCAAGCCAGGACCAACATTTGTAATCCTTTAAATGCACTTAAGAAATTGATGTTACAGACCCACAATCTGTTAGGGGCCTTGCTTGCCCGGTTATTGCAAAGTACCCCACCATTAATTGGATCATCAGAATGTGATCCGCGTCCTGGGCCCTGGATTATGGAAGACTGACTCTGTTCTGATGTGTTGAACCAGAAGCTCCTTTTGTGAGAGATTTTGACCCTTAATGTAGATAAGTGGTATTTTTCATCAATCTTAGCTTTCATTAAAAATGGGGGGAAATGTCAATTCAATGTGGGGCATTTAACGTAATTCAACATCTTTTCATTTAATACCTTGGAAAAGTTAGTCTTTCTGACCTGGCTAGCACATCTGCTGATGGAATATTTTGTAAAAGCACCATGGAAAGAAAAGGTTGTTAATAAAAAAAAAAAAAAAAAAAAAAAAATCATAATTTTGAAACTTTCTGCTTGTCATGTAGTATTTCGAAAAGGAAAAAAAATGAACCCATATAATTTGAAAATCCTGGAAATTTCAGATGAAGCACAGCAGAACAGACTTAGTTTCTAAATAGCTCCCTTTGTTGAGACAGGGTTAAAAAGATGGATAGAAATTTAATTTTTTTAAAGATATATTTTTCGTGTGTGTGTGTGTGTGTGTGTGTGTGTGTGTGTGTGTGTGTGTGTGTGTGTGTGTGTGTGTGTGTGTGTGCTTGCTTGCTTGAGTGGCCTGTGTGCAGGTAAAGGCACTACATGCATGTCGGTGCCTGTGAAGGCCAGAAGGGGGCGCTGGATCCCCTGGAACTGGAGTTATGGATGGCTGTGAGCTGCCATGTGGGCACTGGAAACTGAATCCAGGTCCTCTGAAAGAGCAGCAAGTGTTCTTAACTGCTGAGCCTTCTCTCCAGTTCTTAAATTTGTTTTTTTTTATCCGGTGTGGGGTATTCACGTCACAGCACCGGGAGATAACATTTCGGAGTTGGTTCTCTCCTTTTATCTATACTTGGGCTCCGGAGATCAAATTTGCTTAATCAGTCTTGCTCAGCAGTTGCGTTTCTCCGTGGAGCCATCTTGCTGGCCCCATGCATAGATTTTTTTAGAAAGAGCTTTCTCTTTAGCGTTTTATTTTTCTATTCACTAGCACTGAGCTATGGAGGGAGACCCTGAGTATTGGGTTGGTGTGTCTGACGACCATGAATTTAAAACAAGTCAGAAAGAGTAATTGTTTTGGTCTTTTTTTAAAGGTAAAATAAAGGAATTAATACTTTGAACGCAGCCAGCTTCTGTTTTAATCTTTTCTGGGCATACTCACCATCAGCCTAGGGTCTTGTGTCTACTAGGCAGTATTTTACCCCTTAGCTACACTTCCAGCTCTCATTTTATTACAGTTTAGAACTCATAGGTAGAGTTTTGATTCCAGTTTAATGGGACTCTATGAAATGCTGTGTGCTCAAACAATAATCCCAGCTTCCCAGTGCTTCAACTTGCAGCCAGAGGCACAAACCAGTTTTTAGCAACCTGTTACAGTCATGCAGATGTCCAAACATCCCTGGGAACCTCCACACCCTGCCTTCCCTGCCTGGGACTGGATACTGTTTCATACTGTATTGGTGACTGTTCTCATCCGTAACTAAAGACCTGAAAAGCAGCAGCTTAAGGAGAAAAAGTTAGGGTTAGTGTGTGTGTGTGTGTGTGTGTGTGTGTGTGTGTGTGTGTGTGTGTATGTGTGTTACCGTTTAAGCAGGTCTATCCCATCATGGGGCTGGGACAGTGTGGTGGCTGGAACATGTCAATTGCCAATAGGAAGCAAAGAAAGAGAAAAGGAAGTAGTGCTCTACTGACAACCTCAAGGTCCTCCTGCAAATGAGCCTCTTCTTCCAACAAGGTTCTGTTTCCTAAAGATTCCCACTATCTGGGGTCCAAAGTATTCCAACATGCAACCCCATGGGGGACATTTTATACTCAAACCACTTTTAGAGTTATTAAAATGGCTACGGGGCTGCCTCAGAAATACATTACATGACATTTTGTTTACCTGGAGTCTTTGCTAACAGTCTAGTTAGTGAGCATCCCTTGCCAAAAGTCTATCTATTTGTCTCATGTCTTAAAGACACCATAGGTTGGACAGAGGTGTTCAGTTTGTGACACAGTACATATCCTGGCTCATGGTGTGCTGAACCCTTAGGAATCTGGGTCAAATCACTACAACCAGCATCTGGGTGTTCCGCCTACAGAGTTCTCTTCAGACCTCACTGTGCCTTTCTTTCCCAGTAGGAGCCCTTGCTACTGACTGCCATGCAGGTTGGATGAGAGAGCCTGCAGACCTCTGCTTCCTCGTATGCAGAGCCTCCCTGGCTAAGAGAAAGACAATCTGTTCTCTCATGCTGCAGTGGGACAATACAGTTTCAATTCGGAAGCAAAAGGGGAGAGAGGGGGACCTTGCATAGAGTGGGAGGCTGTGCAGGAGCCTCGAGCAGAGCTTCCTAAGCTAGGCAGTCCTGATCTAGAATCACCTTCAGTGTGGGTATTTCAGTCTTTCTTGCCAGTATGAATACTGGAGAAAACTATCTCTAGGGCGACTTTACCCAAGCTGGTAGTAAGTTTCTAGACATTTTTTTTTCTTTTTTAATGACCAAGATTTGTGTTATGTTAGCTTTGAAAAAAAATAAAAATGAAGAACCAGAAGAACCGTGAGGTGCCATCATGGTAAGCACAGGGTCTTTTGTTGTGCTTTGATTTTCTTTAAGAAACAATCTGGGCTTTTCTAAGAATGTACTGTTTCCTTTGTTGTAAAGATTAGTAATGTTTTCCCAGTTTCCCGAGTCTGGGTTAACAACCAGTCAGACTTTTAAACTGTTTTTTCTTGTTGTTGCTTTCATTTTGATGGGGTCTTTCTCTATAGCTCAGGCCATTGTGAACCTGTGGTGGTCCTTCCTTTTCAGCATTCCAACCTCTAGAATCACATTGCCTATTCTGAAAAGTTAAAAAACCAAGAAGAAGAAAAAAAATCAGAGGAACAAGCTAGATGCCTATCTTTTTCTTCATTTCTCACTGAACTTTCACCTGCCCCTGCAGGCTGGAGGGGAGTCAGCCAGGTCAATGTGGTAAAAATCAACCTGCTACACTTCACCTGTCTTACTATTTCGGGTTTTCACTGGGCCTGCCACTGTCCCAGGGAGGCATTATTCTTAAATGCTCTCCCAAGTGGGCTGCAAAATGCTCTCAGACCTTGTCCCTTCGCATTAAAGTTCTGTCCTAAGTGAAGTTGGCAGCTGGTTTTCCTCGGTGCTGTTGGCTCTCTACGGTTTCCTTCCTGATTGGATTCCTGTAGACTCTCCCAGGACAGGGAGGGCACATAAGGCAATGCTCACCAGATGGCTGGCCTCTGGAGTTATAAAGAAGATATTTAGAAGCTGGCGGTGTTGTTCAGTGGGTAGAGTGCTTGCCTTGCATGCGCTGAGCGCTGGATTCAATCCCCAACCTCCCCAGGATTACAGGCTTAGGGGTGTGTGCCTGTGATCCCAGTATTTAGGAGGTACAGGCTGGAGGTCAGAAGTTCAAGGTCATCCTCAGCTACATAGCCAGTTTTTGGTTAGCCTGGAATATGTGGAATATGGGGGAACGGGGGGGGGGGGGAGGACAAGGAAGAAGAGAAGGAATAGAAGAAGGTAAAAGATGTTTACCCTGAAGTCACCTCTGGTTTTGTGCTCTTAGACCTTCTAAAGAGAAACATCCTGGGAAGATCTGTGCTAAGAACCCATTCCTGGTGCCTGGAGTATAGAGCATGTTCATTTGTGTTCTCTCTCTGTCTCTCTCTGTCTCTCTCTCTCTGTCCCTGTCTCTCTCTGTCTCTGTCTCTCTGTCCCTGTCTCTCTGTCTCTCTCTGTCTCTGTCTCTCTCTCCTTTTCCCTATGCTTTCTTTTCTGTCCTGCCTTTCTCTTCTCAAAAATTAAAAAAAAAAAGTCACTGTGTATCCTGTACAAAGTATGAATTCAATCTATGATCTTAGTGACAACTATGTAACGATCACTGCATCTGTATGTAAGCTGGTCTTCTCAGGGTGAGGTGAGTGGTCAGAGAGTGCAGAGCTGAGGGCTAAGCTCACAAACTCACCCTCTCTGCCTCTTCTTTGCAGTTTCTGTTACAGTCTCAGTGCTTCATTGTGGGCGATATCTGGTCTGCCCCCTGCCCCCAAGAGAAGGGAGGGTCGAGGGTTTCAAGACATCCAAAGTGAGGAGAGTTGAGAAAAGGCGTGGATACTACTTACCATCTATTTGTGTTCAAAAGATACTCTGATGCAGAGAAAACACATCGTCTCTGGTGCTGAACCGCACGCAGCTGCTTTTATGTGGCCAAAATCAGAACTAAGTTTTAGTCAAGGATGCTGAGATAATGCGGTGCAAGTGAACAGGTTTCAATGTAGCCCAAACTTTTCTCTGGGGTATCACCAGGTAGGAATAAGCTGGGACCAAGGGCTAGCCTACAATTCACCACTGCACTCCCTCTCCAGCACATCTGTATAAATGAGGAGGTCCATGTTGGCTTCTCACATCTGACTTGAGGCAGTGAGACTGGAGGTTGAACTTGTAGCTACCTGCTACTCTGAGTCTGCATTCCCATCTGGGGAGGAAAGTTCAGCATGATGCTTCCAAAGGCTGGCTGTCACCGTCGCTTAGTCTGTGAACGGTATGAACCCAGAATGTTAGACAAAATTAATTTCAGCCCTGTTCAACTATAACTTGTCCAAAAGACACCTCCCCTGGTGAACCCCCAGCTCCATGTTCCACGTGGTGCTGGGAGCGGAGGCTAGAGGTTTGCACTCAGGAGCCTCTCCGCCTTCTTTAGATGCATTGTCCTTTCCAGCACACTGTATCAAATCCTCCTGGTGAGCTCATGACCCAGTGACCTCACTTTCTTTCTAACCTAGAATGTGCTGGTCCCAAGCCAACGACTGCCTGCCACCCTCCCTAGTAATAACCAGTTAACCACTTCACATGAACTCAAGCCAGAAATTGTGGTGTTGTCCCTCTGGGAATGGGGCATTTTTACAAAGTGGGTTTCCCTTTCTCCCCAAGTATATATTTTTATCTATGACTGGACTGGTAACTTTTTCTCATGTTATTTTATTCAGGATCCCCACCCCCTCCTTTTTTTTTTTTTTTTTTTTTTTCTAAACTGGTTGTATGGTTTATCTGTCCAGTGCTAAAGCTGGGGCGTATTTGCTCTTTTCTCGGCTCTCCGCTACTGTGTGGTATCCTGAGAGGGGGTGGGTGTCTTTGTGTGGGTGTACACGAATACGATATAGCAGCCTGTTTTCTCTGGAATTACCATTCTAGGTTGTTTCTTGTCTCCCCCCGCCTCCCCCCTTGTCTCTGCCACTCAGATCACTTCAAGTCATCTAACACCTCTCTCATTTTGGATAATAGCCTCTCTTTTTGCCATCGACTGTCATGTCTGATTCGGCTGCAGGAGGACTTTAAATTAGCCAAACGTTTGCACACTGGGCTCACTCTGCTGCCCCAGCTGATATTGATGATTGCGTCTAGAAAAAAAACAAAAACAACAAAAAACCAACAAAGCAATGGCTGGTGGTTGTGGTAATACTCAGTTCTTGGTGCCTCTCTTCTACAACAGAGAGTAGAGCAGAGGGGGAGATCTTCTGTGTCCAAGCTACCTTGCTGGTCAGCCATTGTACGGGCCGCACTCCCACTGGGAGACTACATTCTTGCTAAGGCCTATGGCTGTAGAGATAAAGCAGTAAGAAGTCAAATAAAATAATAAAAGACATGCAGTTAAATTAGGTGACTGGCTGCTGTTGCGTTTTAACTCATGGGGAGACCGATCTGCTTTTCTTTGATTCCTCTCCTGGAGTTTGATGGTTGGGAACTAACAGAACTGATTCTTACCAGCAGAGGCATAAAAGGGAAACCAGAAAGCCAGGAGCAGTCGGTTGCTAACATGTGCCATCCAAGCTTATAGAGGCTGAGGCAGGGCCATTGGTCTAAGTTGGATGGTGTCCTGGGTCATGTGGTAAATTTCAGGACAAGAGAAAAACTAGAGTTAGAGGAGATGATGGGAAAGCTCTTTCTATTGTTTGTCAAAGTTTGTCCTTAGTCTGCCTGAGCTGGACCTTCTATTGCAGGCACTCTAAAAGTCACACTCATTAGTGTATTAGCTTTGAGAGTCGGGCTAGTGATCACCCCAGACTTGTTACCTCAGTGGCTTCTCTTTCTTTGAGTAAGTAAACCTTGAGGGTTCCTAAGGTGTTTCATTTGCTCAAGTGTGTGTGTGTGTGTGTGTGTGTGTGTGTGTGTGTGTGTGTGTGTGTGTGTGTGTGTGTATGTGTAATCTGTACTTAAAAACAACAAGAAAACAAAACAAAAACACTGTTTTTTTGAGATGCTGCAGCTACTGAGCAGGGGCCACACATTTCTAGATCAATGGCCCTCCCAAGCAAAAGAAGCTCCCCCAGGGGCTGGAAAGGAGTGCTTGCTACTCTTGAAGAGGACACAAGTTTGATTCCCAGCTCCACCTCTAACATCCTGGGGGATTCTGCGCTCTCGTCTGGACTCTGCAGGTGCTCTATGCACATGTTGCACAGGCAGCCAGGAACGTACGTGAACACATGAATTAGAGACGTAGTGTAAAATGAAAAGGAGTTCTCATAAACCAAGCAATTTGTTAGCCCGGCGTTAAACATCACTTTAGCTGAGTCCTCAAGTTAACTATTATAATACTGCAGCCCCATTTTGTTGAGCCCTGCCTTGTAGCCCTTGTCACTGATGTCCTGCCGCTTGCTTAAGAGCCTGGAAGTTATCACTCTGTCTCATCTGGCCGAGCTTGACTGATGTCAAGCGCAATAGAACATTGACAGACTTTGCTTCTCCCTCCTCAGAGGACTCCACCAGAGCCAGTAGTCCCACCTTTAGGTCCTCGCTGAGATTCTACTCCATCAGCCCCTGTGTGCTTTCTTATGGGACCTGCCTCTAATACCACAAAGCAAAGGAGCACGCAGAAACTCCCCATACCTTGGCGGTGTTTCCCCAGCTCAGCTTGCTTCTCTCTTGCTTCTGAGTTTTGTTTTTTTTTTTTATAAAAATGTCTCTTGGATTCCATTTCTCCCTGGTACCCACTGGCTCTTCCTCAACTCGATGGTCCTGTGTCACTCCCCTTACTGGCTTTCTCTGAGGGTCCTACTGACTTCCCCATTTCCAAATCAACTCACCCTCACCAGGTTAAGAGTCTTCAGCTCTGGAGTACTTCACAACACTTTCCTTACTTTAAAACTAGCTACTTTGTTTTTTATTAATTTACTATATAAAAATTGTACACGATTATGATTCTCATGTGACTCTGCTTCCATCTATGTATACATTATATGATATTCCAAATAGAAAAACATATTTATCTTCTCATTCCTTACTTCTTTTTGTGATTGTTTTGGTTTGGGTTTTGGTTTTTCTAAATGAGGTTTTTTAGTGTAGTCTAGGCTGGCCCAGAATTGGCTATACAGCCAAAGTCAGCCTTGAATTTCTGATCCTCTTATTTCTACTTCCAGGGTGTTGGAAGTTCAGGTGTCTGGTACCACAGCTAGAAGTCACTTATCATTCTTGTGGTGAAAATAGTCATAGTTCATTGTTCCGGCTTTCAACAGACCCAGTACATTATCATAGTCCCCAACAGTGAGTAGCATGCCAGAACTGAGCCCTCACAGAGGTTTGTGCCCATTGCTCAGACCCCCTACCCACAGACTTCATTTTTCAGGTTTCATGAAGTGCTTCATGCCTTCTTTCTTCCTAGTTCTTGAGCAGCATTTGTTTCCTACTTGCCAGCATCTGTTGTCGTCCGTCTGTCTGTCAGGTGGAACGCTAACACTCACCTGACACGTCGCTCCCATTTGTGCATTCCAGTCTCTAGTTCCCTTCTCAAGATGTCTAACAAGAGTTGCCCAGTGCATGACGTCAGTGACCCAGCCTTTGTTCCAGGAGGCTCAAAATATCCCCAACTCACTTTTAACGATTCTAAATCTTTTCCCTCCATCTTTGGAGACAGTTTTATGTAGCCCAGGCTGCTCTTTGCACTTAACATCCTAGGACTCCTGATCCTCTTGCCTCTGCCTCCTGAATGCTGACTCTCCTGGTTTGTCCAGTACTGGGTATTGAACCCAGGCCTTCAAATATGCTAGGCAAGCACTCTACCAACTGAGCCATATCCCGGTCCTTCATTTCACCTCTCTTTTTTGTTGAGGGGGCTAGGGTTGAAACAGGATCTAGCTGGCCTAGAACTAACTATGTAGACCAGGCTGTCCTCAGAATCACAGAATTCTGTCTGTCTCTACCTCCAGAGTGCTGGAATTAAACGTTTGCACCACCCAGCCTGACCTGCTCCTTATCTTTGATGCTCAGTGTACTCTTACCCAATTCCTAAGGAATGACGCCAAGACGTGACACTGGGTCCTTCCCAAGGCAGCATCAATAGATAGACTGTTTGGTTGTCGATTACTTGTACAGTACAGCTGTGCGTAGGCACTAGGGAGCTGGCAGGTTTTCCTCAGCAAAGCCTCTGAAGAACACCTTTTAGATGTACAGTGAACCAAGTAGCCTGAGAGCACCTGTACTGAGAGAAATTTGGTAACTGGATCAACCACCTTGATGTACAAGAATGAGCTTGTTCTTCCTTAAGTTTAGCTGTAAGCAGTGTTTACTGGTTCTTTCTTTAAAAGAATGAAAATGAACAATGGAGGGGGGTACTAATTGGCCAATTTGGGGTGTCAAATTGTTAATGGAAGCAGCAAGTCCTGATTTTAAAGTCTAAGCAAGGTGCATAGAAGCAGTTAGGCATCAGCTAGCGATTTAGCGATTTAGCTTGCAGACCGGTAAAGTGACACATTGTAATTGCTGTGAGAACTGAGAGGAGCCGAGGTTAGTAACCTCACCTGCACAGGCAGCCTTGGAACTGGCTACTGAGTGCCACAGAGCTTAGGACTGGATTCTTGGGACCAAATGGGCTTTCTCACCTTATGAGTTATTTATAAATTACCTATTTTCAAAGTATTATGTGGCTGAATAATTCCTTTATAAAACTTAAAGTATAACATTTAAACATTCTTTTGACGAAAGACACAATTTCTCCTGTAAAAGGTCAACCCGCAGATAATTTTGTGAGCACTTACAATGTGCAAGTCCTCTCAGGAGATAAGTGAGGAAGTCTGAACTAACCAGAGCTGGGCCTCCCTAGTGCACAGTTGAATCATGAAGGCATTGATGGCTCATCTGAGCAGAAGTATCATTCCTGTTACTTTTTCTGGAGAGATCAGACGAAACCCCGAATCACCCCAGAGAGGATACTGATAAGCCAACAAAAGGATTCCGTCCAAGTACAGCTAGATGAACCACTGAGTTTTAGTGAGGTTACTCCAAGGTATATGTTGACTTGGGCAGTTGCATCACCAAAACATGCTTCCCTAACATGGTACATGTGTGACCTTTCCTGGGGCAGCATGAACAAATTCCTACTTACCCAACATAGACAAACAGTGCTAGAAATAATGGCTAACAAAAGCACAACTCTGTGAGCTAATGACTTTACTGGAGCTACTTACGGGAGAATGGGTGAGCTTTTCTTTGCAGGACAATGGCGGACTCAAAGGATCTCTGAAAATCCCTCACCAGCTTGGGTGAGGACTCTTGAGAGCAGCACCCCCAGCTCTCTCTGCATTCATTATAGACAGCTCCGTTGGTTACAGAGCATGCTATCCCAAACAGATGGTGGAGGGCCTTGTGACTCTTGTCTTCCTTAGGCTCAGGGAGTTGTTTACTTCCTGGATCTTGATGTGCTTTCTTCCAGGATAGAATGTTCCAGTACAGAGGAAATTGCCACGAATCACTGGATGGCAACTCCTGAGAGCTGCATTAGTGGCATGTCCTCCTCAGCCATCTCTCCATTTTCTTGTACTCTAGTGTTCTCTAAGACCATGAGCCTCAGCAGTGGGGGCGGGACCAGGAATGATGGCTTGAAACTCAAGTGAGTGTCTCGTGACCTTCTCCATAGTGCTCCATTAGCATCAACTAGCGATTGCTATATTGTGTTACACATCTGTTTCCATGACAACAGGGCCAAGGTTATGGCACTAGTCTTTGTTCATGATGCTCAATGATCATATTGAATTGGGGTGTCTTAGTCCGGGTTGCTATTCCTGCACAAACATCATAACCAAGATGCAAGTTGGGGAGGAAAGGGTTTATTGAGCTTACACTTCTAATTGCTGTTCATCAGGAAAGGAAGTCAGAACTGGAACTCAAGCAGGTCAGGAAGCAGGAGCTGATGCAGAGGCCATGGAGGGATGTTACTTACTGGCTTGCTTGCTTCTCCTGGCTTGCTCAGCCTGCTTTCTTATAGAACCCAAGACTACCAGCCTAGGGATGGTACCACCCACAAGGGGCCCTCCCCCTTGATCACTAATTGAGAAAATGCCTTACAGCTGGATCTTATGGAGGCATTTTTCTCAACTGAAGCTCCTTTCTCTGTGATAACTCCAGCTTGTGTCAAGTTGACACAAAACCAGCCAGTACATGGGGGAAATAACTACTTCACACCATAGTTGTCTGGTGAGGCTGGCAACCCCTTCTCACATCTTGCTGCGTGTTCTGCAGTAAAGTTAAGTGAAATCAAGTGAATGATGGTATTGGACCATTTCAAATTAAGGCATCCTTCTATTCTAGACTCTGTCACGTGTCCTAGCACATGCTCGTAAGCTATTATGACCTCTAGTCCCATTAACTTGCAAGCTTTCTTTCCCATACTTTGAGATGTGAAGTGGTCTTGGCACCATTGTTATTTACCCCAAAGCAGGACAGTGCCCTAGTAGGTGGCCTGCCTCTCTGTCTCCAGAATTGGGGGACAATGCTACTCTCTCTTCCTGCAGGAGAATCATGGTCAAAACTAACAGTCCCAGGGAGAATCTCTTCACCTTAGCAGCTTCAGTCAATGTTGAACAAGGGTCCCCGACATGTCACTGTAACCATACAAGATTATTTTTCCTACAGTGGCTATTTTTGTTGCATAGTGATGCTGATGGCCTTAAAAGGAAGAAGGCATGATGAGTGGCAAAAGCAGGCGATGATGGATGGGTGATGGCACAGTGCCTGCCTGTAGAATCAGATGTGCTATCTGGCCTTGCCTTCCTGCATTAGAATTTTGAGAGCATCCCCAAGTGACTCAAAGCTACCCTGAAGGTCCTGTGTGCAAATTAAAACAAGAAGAATTCTCACGCATAGGCAAGTGCTAGTTGGTATGAACTGTGCCAATGTGTTACCAGTGGGTAGTAGACGTCTTTGTCATCATATTGGGGGTAGGGGGCTTATGTCTGCCCATATGTGTGGACATATCCCCAAAAGCAAAAAAACAGCTTAATAGAGACCTGGTTTTCTTTACTTTACTGTAGAAACAATTATCTGTAGCTGCTTAAGACTTACCATGGTAAAGTACTTACAGAGCATGAACAAGAGGTTCTATCCTTGGTAACACACGTGTGCACACACACACACACACACACACACACAGGCACACACACACACACACACAGGCACACACGTATACACAAACTGATTATATCAAATGCATATCATTCTGAACTGGTTGAAAGTGGTATGAATTATAATGTTACAGTTTGCCTTAAGTGCTATAAAATTTATTTACTATGTCTATTATTAGTGTTTGGTTAGAACACTGAAGTCTTCCTCCCTCCCTCCTTCCCTTCCTCCCTCCCTCCCTCCCCACTCCCTCCCTCCCTCCACCCCTCCCTTCTTTCTTTCCTCCTCTTTTCCTTTCTCTCTTCTCCCACTCCTGTTGATTGAGTATCAGAAAACCCCATGTTTTCCCCAGAACTCATTTGGCAGAAGCGAGCTTAGATTAGATAATTAGATAATTCTAGTTCTTTGTGTGACGATATTTTTAAATGTGATTTTTTTTTTTTTGCTAATAATGCAATCAGTTGTGTTTTTCGCATGATTTGCAATAAGGTGCTCCAGTTTCCAGAGCCTCTGAGCCACTGCTGACGTCATCAGTTTTCTATCCTGAACAAGACACATGCAGCACGTCACAGCTCCTCCCTCTGCCCCTCCTCGTCGTGAAATAGTCAACATTAGTCCATGCAGAAAGTCACACTATTGCTGAGCAGCAGGGTCGTATCTGGTAGGGCTGCCAGTAGAAAAGTCACTCAAAATTACCTCCAGCATTCCGTCTCCAACGACCCTCCTCATCCCTCTTTCCTGTCCCTTTTCAACTCCTCCCCCAGCCTCTGCCTAAGGTTTGGTTGTAGGTGATAGAGACGTGCCCATGGAGGCAAGGGCATTGTGACATTTCAGTTTCCCATTCCTAAGGGGTTTCTCTAGCAAATTCCATGAGCACTTTATTTATAGCTTCATAAAAGGGTCCTTTTATTTTCTTTAAACGATATCCTTATACCTCTGGTGATAATGCTATCTGAGGATTGAACTGTTATTTATTTTTATTTTTTAAATCTATTTCCTAAGATGTCTCCTCCGTATTAGCTCACGCTTCTCCTCATCCCTCCTGCCATGCTTGTAAGTCTGCCCACAAATCTTTCCAAGGGACAGGGCTCAGGTCTATCTAGTGGTTGAAAGGGCATCTGAGAGGGGTTTGGTGCTGACAGCCTACATCTTAGCCTCCACATTCAGAGCTTGTGATGCCCTGAGCTCAGATGCCTGTATTAGCAGGACCTTCGGAAAGTCATCACCTCAGGCCTCTTCAGAAGCTTGCTCCATGAGCCTCTCAGAGCGACAGGGCTGCATTTTCTCTAATACATTCCTCTTTGAACCCACTTGTTAGTCAAGTGTTGTGCACACTAACTACAGAATGGACCTCGTGTCTTGGGCATGAATTACTCTTCTGTGCCACCTCTGAGTGCCCCCCAGTTATGGATTACTTTGTTCTCAACTTGACAGGAACATAATTAGAACTGTTGATGAAATCTACCAAATTGTTCCTCCGTGGCCTCTGAGCTCAGGAAATTTGGCGGAGTCGTATTTGTCTCTGATTGTGGAGGCCTCAGCATTTCATATTAACTCTGTTATTAATGCACCTTCTAATCTGCCCATGAATTGGTAACACGTGAAGTGAGCCCAGCCCTAATGACACCTTGCAATGAATACATTGGAGGGCTGTGTTCAAAGTTGCAGGAGGAGGATGCTGATAAATTCTCTCTCTCTCTCTCTCTCTCTCTCTCTCTCTCTCTCTCTCTCTCTCTGTGTGTGTATGCATGTGCACCTTTGTATTGACATGCTAATGTCTTTGACTTGACGTGCCGATACCTCATCTGGAAAGCATGGTTTCTTCTAGCCTGTTCTGACCCTCAGCTTCTGCATGAAGGGTTCACCTCCTTGGCACAACTGAATTCTTCATATCCTGTTTTAGGGCAAGAAGATAATGAGGAGGAATCTAATAACACAGCTATTGGAGTGAGCTTGGTCTGAGTGACTGCCTTGTTTCAGCTCCAGGCCTCTGAAACGTGTCACTCAGTCCTGTTGTCTTGTCATGGGGACAGAATGTCTGACAGGAACTATTTAGCACAAGCAGAACTTATTTAGCTCATGGTTTCATGTTGGGGGCAGCATCATTGTTAGGGGTCCCTGGGGTCCCATCCATGGTCGCCATTGTCAGCTGCATGACTGAGGTCTCTGTGGACCAGGCAATAGAGGCAGTGATTCCATCCTACCCCAAAGTTGGCTTTGCTGGCTGGTCAGCAACTGTTCAAACACATTAGCCTGTGAACACTTTTCCTATGCAAACCATCCCAGGGAATATCAGTTCACAGACATACTCTGCAGTGGTAAGAGCTCCTGTGTGTGTGTGTGTGTGTGTGTGTGTGTGTGTGTGTGTGTGTGTGTGTGTGTGTTAAAGGGTCCTTTTAAGGTCATGGCCCTGGTTGTAGAAAAAGAATAAACTTCACAGGGTCACAGAGCAAAGAGACTTGGTTTTCTCTCAAATTCCACAGCCATCCTAACAAATGATTTTTATTTACTGAGACAGCTTAATCTTCCAAAACAAATAATAAAATAGACACCATTTAAGCATGTATCTGTGTACCTACCTATGTTTCATTTGTTTTCGTGAGCCCTGAGCTCGGTCTTTGCAGATACTCCACGGGCTGATGTTTAATGCTGTGTGCTCATCCCTAACCATGGGTCACTGGGGCACCAGTGGGTTGACAGATGCTCACTGAGATGTGTACCAATCAACCATTATAAAGACAGCAGAGCAGGCTGGGAGGGAGCGGAAGGGACTGTGCAAGTCAAGCTGCTGGTGAGAGGGATCTTTCAAGTTCAGCTTTTGCTTTCAATTCTTCACTAAGCATAAAAAAAAGAAAGATCTGAAATTTTAGGACCAGCCATGCCTTTTGGTTTAATTCGTTGTGCAGGAGTTTTGTACTCATAGTAGAGATATGTACATGTTATAAGCAGTGCACAAAATGTAAGAAAATGATCCCCTTATCCCCACGTGTGTATGTGCGTGAGTGTATGCATGCTTACATGTGTATGTGTGAGGGTGTGCGTGAGTGGGAGAAAGTATATTTGTGAGTGTGTGCATGTGTGTGCATGCTCTGATAATATAATTTTGATTTTTCTTGCATCTCAGTAGGTGAGAACACTGGTGGCTCTTGCAGAGTACCTGGGTTCATTTTCCACCGCTTATGGGATGATTTACAGCCAGTTTGAACTCCACTTCCAGGTGGTCAGTGCCGTTTTCCGATCTCCATGGGCAACAGGCTCTCACATACTTACAAATATTTAGGCAAAACACTCATAAAGATAAATATATAAACCTTAAAGCAACCTACACAATCTCTATATACTTCAAGTATTTTCAGCAAGACTATTTTCTTTTTATTCCTAAGTTTGTGAGGTGTGTGTGTGTGTGTGTGTGTGTGTGTGTGTGTGTGTGTGTGCGCGCGCACACATGTTAGTGGTATGTGTTTATGTACATTCTGTATAATCAAGACTGTTGTCAAGTGTCACAATTATGTGTTTTTTAACCTAGCAAGAGTGCTGTGAGTTTTGCAGGTACCAGGCCAAGGCCCCTGTCTGCAATTGTCCCTGTCTGCAATCTCACCTTGTTGTGGGCAGGAAAGATGATGTTCAGCCACTGCTAGTTTTACATAGGAAATAGTTCATTTGTGTTTTAAGCAGAGACTGACAAATAAGGAGGCAGTGGAAAATCAGATATGGGACATAATAATCTGTGTTAGAAATGTGGAAGAAATGCACTTTCCTCATTTTTCCCCAGTGTGTGTCCCCAGTTTCCAACATAGGAATTTGTCCTCGTTTCAATCTTAATCCTAGTTCCCCTTCACAGGTCTTTGGTTCTATTGGGAGTGAGCCCCCTCTTCCCCATCTCCTTTGGCTTTTGGTTCACACTGTGGTTGGTTACACAGGTCTGGCAGGTGCTGCCTGCCTGTGACTGACGGAGCACACCCTGCTTGCTTCCCTGTAGTCTATTTTACACCTTTCACTGCTCTCCTATCAGACCTACTGTTGAGATAAAACATGCACAGAACATCAGCTTAATCTCAGCTGAAGGTCAGGGCTAGGAAGATGGCGTAGTCAGTAAAGCCCCTACCACTCAAGTGTGAGGACCTGAGCTCAGATCCCCAGCCCACTTAAGCAGGGCATGGTGCTGTGTGCCTGTAACCCCAGAAATAGAGAATTAGAGACAGACCCCAAAGCTTGTTGCCTGCTCAGCCAGTTTAGTCAGTAGTGAGCTCCAGTTTCAGTGAGGGGCCCTGTCTCAGAGAATAAGATAAACAGTAATCTAAGAAGTGACCTCTGGCCTCCATGTGAGCACACACATGTACCCACCCACAGGCACAGGCACCAACATGGACATGCGCATACAACACACACAGCTGGATATCAAATATCCTTTGGGAAATAAGCTATGTATGTGTTGAGAAAGATAGTTATGGAGGATGGGTCGATTGTAAGAAACTCTTCTTGGAGCGGGGTGGTGGACATGGTTTCATGATTCCCATTTTATAGGTAACAAAGTCCAGAGGTTGTGGTATGAGACCATGCAGTTAGTGAGCAGAGCAGGGATTGTGGCAGCTCCTTCATGGCAGTTGTCAGATGCCATGAATCAGAAGAAAACACAGAGACCCATGATATATTCCACCAGAACTTTAGACAGTTGTAAGGAAGTTCTGAAACCACAAGAGAATAATGGGACTTCTCTACAATCTTTTTGTTTGTTTGTTTTAAGTCCTGCCATCACCAGACCAGTCAATCACCAAGAAGTTTTAATATAATGTATTAAGGTACAAGCATGGACAGATTTGTGGAAGAAAATGAAAACCAATGGTTGTCACCTTGCACACAGAAAGCCGCTGTTAATAATAAACATAAACAATCATTCTAAGTCTTTTCTAGGATGATAATCTGTAGATCTGAGCTATATTTCTGTGCAGTCTTGAAGCAAGTAATGCTTGAGTGTCGATATCTGTTGAGTAATGGATTACACCCCCCCCCCCCATCTACTTCTAATGTAGTTGGGAAAGAAAACTTTTAGGCAGCCTCATAAAAATCCCATAATAGATCTGGAATTAATTGATCTTGGGGAATGTTCTTGTTTCATTTGGTTGCTGTGAGAAACACCATGACCAAAAGAAAGTTAGAGAGGAAATGGTTTATTGGTTTATGCTTCCAGGTCACAGCCCATCACTGGGGGATGTCCTGGAAGAAACCTAAAACAGAAATCATAGAAGAATGGTGTTTGCTGGCTTGCTCTCGGGCCCATGGTTAGGGTTCTCATATGTTTAGGCCCACAGTGGGCTGGACTCCCCTGCATCCAGCAATAATCAAGACAACCTCCTATAGACATGCCACAGGGCTCAAAAGACGAACCAAAGTATAAGACGGTATGAAGTAACAATTTCCAGTTCCCTTCTGAACCCACCCAGAAGTGATAATATTGCCATCTGGTTTATCAAGTTTAAGTTTAAAGTTAATGAAGTAGATAGAGGTCTAGAGTTAGGAGAAAGACTTTTGGACTCATAATGATAAACACCCTGACCTTCTGATTGAGTGTCTTTATCTGTTCAATGGGATTGGTAATCTTGACCCCAGAGACTTATTCGTAGAGTACACGATGAAATTGGGCAAGGTTTATAAAAGAAACTCACATGATAGCCTGCAGTCCTCTACAACACAATGGCACACTTGTCGCTAACACTGGCTTATCACCTCTCTTGACTTCTGAGGCAGGTTGTAAACTGTGCTGTTAGATATGGCCGGCAAGCCCAGATCTCACAGCAAGCACATGAAATGCAAGGTCGGTAGGTGTGCAGCTCCCTTTATTCCACACCGTGCATTTGATACTGTGTTTCATCGTGCCACGGGTTTACCTAGCCAGATAAGAATACATACTAGATTGGTTCCATCAGTAGTGTTCATTGACACACTGATTGTATGCCGTCTGTATGTCTCTCTCTCTCTCTCTCTCTCTCTCTCTCTCTCTCTCTCTGATATATATATATATTATATATATTTCCTCTTAAACAAGTTGCTTGGGTCATGGTGACTTGAGCCCTTTATCATTAGAATTTAATTTGAGCACTTTTCAAACTCAGAAGCAATATTCCAGTGAACTCTACATGCCCTGGCCTTGCCTCCTGCTCCCCTGGTTTGGTTACTGAGAAACGAACAATCCACTTAAGTAGGAGCTCGTTCTCCTACCCAGATGTTGAAAAGCAGCACTGAGAGATCCTTAGACTTTGACAATGGATTGACTTAGCTTAGAAGATTTGAGGCAGGAGGCAAAGATGAGCTTATTGATTTAGTTTAAATTTGAGAAATTGGTAAGAGATGGAAAGTCTCATTTCCTGCAATCAACCTTTCAGTAGTGGTGGATTTAAGATACCCTTCCCCAATGCTTCTAGAAGGCCCACACCAGGATGCTGATATGGAATCATGTTTCCTGAAGTCCCTCTCAGCCTACCAAGGTCTGGAGAGTCTTGGCCATGTAAAATTAAGCTGGGCATGGTAGTACATGTGTGGAATCTAAGCTCAACCTTGGTGAAATAGCATGGTATTCTCTGGCCAGCCGGATTAATTTACAATCCATTTCAGACCACTAAGAGACCCTGTCTCAGAAATACGTGAATGGCACCTGAGAAATGAAACATAAGGTTGTGAATTCTCTGTTTTCTACAAGGATACATGTCTGCACATACACATAGATACCTGCACACACACCTGAACACACACACACATACACACACACACACACACACACATGTACCTACACATACATCTCAACACATATACATGCACACAAATACATGATTACATTTTGCTGCTGAGTTTTTTTTGTTTTTCTGTTTTTTTTTTTTTTAGGGAGAACATTCCAGAAATATTCAAATGCATGAATAATGTTTGGTAAAGTTAAGTCTCAAATCTTGCACTTCTGAGGCTCAGGCCAGTGACAGTTCCAGTCCCACCTTGCCTTGAACGTCAAGAGGGGTTGTCCCCAGGCTGAGGCTTTCAGAACTGTCATGTGAAGGTCATGTCTGCATTCTCTTTCCAAGGATGGAGGAGAATCTACCTTTTCCCAACATGCTCTTTTCTGTATGTGGCCAGGACATGGGGAGGTTCTAGTTACAAGCAAGAAGATGACCAAGAAACCAGAGCCAGGCAGGCCTCATGGCTCTGTGGTATTTTCTGAAGACTGCTGACCTTCTCATGGAGAACTTGGTTTGTCTTTAAGAAAGACCATAGGCACACAGACAGTGAGGTTATAGTTTTCATTTAGAATGTGAGCCAGGTAGACTGCAACCTCAGTGTGGTTCTTAGCTTGTTCATCCCATCATGTCTCAGAAACATAAGTGCTTCTGATCCACCATGATAGGAAGGGAGTTTGGCACATGGGTCTCTGTCTTCTGCAATTCCTCTGTGCAAAATATACCAGTGTTTGAACACAGGAATCACAGTTACGTCATCATAACAAATAGGCTTACCACTTCATAAACTCCAGAAAGGCTGTTTTCTTTCTTAAACATTTAAATTACTCAGCTATTTTAGGCATTAAAACCCAATTATAACTTAGGATGTGGAAGAATTTGTAAAGTGATTCCCTGCAGAATCGGTGCCCAAAATGACAGTTTATTTTTTGGTAGTTCCTACTCTCTTAGGTCTAGGCTTTCAAAACAAAACAAAACAAAACAAAACAAAACAAAACAAAACAAAACAAAACAAAACAAAACAAAACAAAACAAGAGTCCTTAAAACACAAAAAGCTCCTGACAAAGGATTTGACCAAAGCATTAGTCACTAGTCTTAGCACAGCCTTGAGGAATGTTTGAGAAAGACTGGCATTTATTTAGCTTTTATCCATCTGTACACGTGGTTATGTCAGAAGGAACATAAGCAAGGAATATTTTGCTGGTAAGAACCCTGTTCCCAGGTCCTGCAGATTTCCAGCCATTCCTGTTTTATAGAGCAAGTAGGAAACAGACTTGTTTATTTGTTAATTGTAATGGGAGGTGGTCCATCCCTAGCAACAATGTAAATGTTATGTTAATGCTTAGGGCACTCTACATTATGAAGTCATAGGCCAGTGGCTATTAGAAAATACAAGTTTCTCAAAACTCTTGACACTAAGTTCTCAAGTCTGGCAAAGAAAGATTGTGTCCACTCTCCTATTTCCGAAACCCAGCAGTGGCCTGACACCTCAGGAAGAGTAGGCAAACAGAAGGTCCAAAGGGGAAACCTGCAAACAGGGAAGAGAAAGAATTCAGCCCATGGTCAGCCTTGAAAGATCACTTAGAAACCAGGTTACCAGATTTAAATTTCCTCAAGCAAATGAGTTTTCTTTTGGGTTTTCCTGCTGGCACTCAATCAAAGCCATATCACTTCAGCAAGTATAGCAAGATGATGGCTTTCCAAACAAAATGAGAGTTGTGTTTCTCTCAACCAGCTTCACCCCAATGCAGAGCTCACAGGTCCCCAAATCATCAGGGGAGTGTGCAGTTGGTTCTTTCCTGAACATAAGGGGAGCAACACACACACACACACACACACACACACACACACACACACACACACACACACACACACACACACCATTGCTTCCAGGCAAGACTAGTTCCTAGAATCTTGTGTGCATCAGTCTCTGACATTCTCTCTCCAGCCACTCAGACAAGCTAAGAAGGTTTGCTGTGTGACTATAGTAAATAGGAGAATGCTGGATTTGTTAGAGTTGAGAGATGTCCCTGTCTGCCATCTTGTTCCGGCCTACTAGATCAGATACATGGGGCTGTGAGAGGGTTTGTGACTTTGACACATTCTTTCAGAAAATGAGTGAATTGGTATCCAGGCACCTGGGTGTCCATCTAAGTCTCTTCTCACAGGCTTTCTCTCTCTAATTTCTGGCCATGTGAGAAGATATTGGGAATCCAGAAGGCTCATATACAAGTTAAACACTTAACTTTTCTCGCTGAGTTCAACTCATCTTCATCGTCAACCAAAACTAGAGAGGCAGTGGGGTGGGATTACTTCACACACCACATCTCAAATCAGAGCAGTCACCTCTTTGTGGAGACAGAATAGAGACAAGCATCTGGGTTGTGTGGCTTCTTTGTAAATCTGGACGGTCCTGAGATTTGCTGAATAGCACCCTGCTCTCAATGACTTCTCTTGTTGGATATTTATAAAGTTCAAGAGCTTTGCTTACTTTAGTTAAGTGCTGTGAACTGTTTCAACAGCCAGTGGCCTATTTATATAAACAAAGGGGAGAACATGACACCCAGGGGCAGCCCCAGTCTAAGGAGCAGAGAAATCCTTGATGACTTGGAGATAAACCTTCCACACACCTGCTGACTTCCTGCTAAACAACAGGTGTGTGCCAATGCATGCAGCAGCTTCAGGGGCAGGACTGGCCAGCACAGATTTCCCCTTTTGAGGCTGCTTTCATCAATTCAGTGACTCTTCTGCGTCTGTGACCACTCTGGTACCACTATTTACTTTTCAACGTCACTGTCTTGTTGATGGCCATCTCATTGGCAGTTGTGTTATACATTTTTTTGGTTGTTGTTTTTGTTTTTTTTTAAGTCACCTGGTCTCCTCTACATGCTAATTATTTCACACTGACTTTAGAGTGTGCTGTAACTCATATCATAAGGAAAACCATTCAAGAGCAATGCCTTTTTCAGCAGGTTTGACCACAGTCATCTATTTACTCTTAGCTTAGGCACAGTTGTCCATTTATACATAGGCTAGGCATAGTATGTTTACATACAGAGGTTGAAATTCAACATTACTTCCTGCTATCTTCAAAGATATCCCCAAAATAATAAACTTCAGCTTTACAGGTAGAGTTGCATACGCCTCCTGGAAGTTGTTGAGGACTTCATGCCAGTTTCCAGATAGTTGAGAGACAAGGGTGTGGATGCCCAAGACCTAACCCTGATAGTTGCTTATCCTGTGGGGGAAAGTCATGGATGGACAGGACAGTAGAACACAGCGGATGCAGCCCAGACTCCGAAGCCTGTGGTCTGGGTGTACTGTCACATTGTACTGTGCTAGCGATACTTACCTACAGCAGAACGCCACCGTGAGACTTGAGTGGGTATTCCACCTAATATTTTAGGCTGAATCCTAAAGAATCTTTGACATTTGACTATTTCTCTAGAAAGAACCATGACAAGTTTGGTTGAAAGCATAAAACATGTAGAGTGCTTCCCAGCAAATAGAAAGTCCCAGAAAAGAACAACTTCCCAAAAAAGATGGGGTTAAGGACTGGATGAAGAGAAACAGACATTTGCTGGGAAAATGAGCTGCACACCGGTGTTGAGAGGCAAGCTAGGCAAGCAAGAGGGATGGCAGTTGCCAGGAACATCATGTGGAGCCGTCCAGGGGTGGTCTCATTCTGATACATTCTTATTTCCTTGGGCACTTATATGAATGACACACACACATAGCTGAGTAGGCAAAATAATCCAGGCTCTGGAAGCCTCACTCTGTGGCTTGGACGTATTTTCAAAATGATCTTAGTCAGATATATCCAGCTCACATAGCAAAACATGTGGAGCCATGAGGACCCAACAGAGAGAAGTCGTGGGAAGGATAGCCTTCGGCAGAAAGAGACAACTGGCCTTCAAGAATGCTGTGGCAGCTAAGTACGGAGTCTAAACATGAGCAGAGGTTCACCGCTCTCTTAGGCCCTTCATGTGTGACACCTCTGACCTTTTGTCAACAGTCTGAAATATCAAGTAATTTATTAACCCCAGCAAGCTTTTGGTGGCTCAATTGCAAGGCAGCCCACCGTTTATAAGAGGCTTTACCCAAATGCTGGACACTCAGCAGAGAGTCTCTCAGCAGCAGAACCACCTGCTCGCTCTTGACACATCCTGGTTCACACAAGACCTTGAGAACCCTCCCGAATTCTTGAATGAATGCCTAGAGTCAAAAGGCTTCCCAGCAGGATCATTTGAGCTGAAAAAGAAAAGATAATACATTGGAGATAAGAAGTGTGGCGATCACCGTTGGAGGTGGTCTGCTTAGACAGAAGGTGGAGGAGATCTGAGCAGACATTTGCTTTTGTTTTTCCTGCAGTGTACGCTGGCTTTCGGGATGTCATTTTCTCCCCTTCCTTTTGCTATTGCATATTTTGGATATCGCCACCACCCTGATATGTTTCAGTATTTTCAAAGGGAAGGGAAGAAATACACTTCAAACATTCAGGAGCAAACCCATTTTTTTTTTCTTCTTTTTTTTTTTTTTTTTTTTTTACTGTGATTTGAAGCTAGTCTTGATTCTATGTTGGAGGAGGGTGTTGGAAGGAAATGGTCATGTATTACTACATTGCTAATGACAGGAATGGGCAAGGAATATGTTCTTGGTAATCTCATATATGTATATATAATACATTTATTTTATATATATATAAAATGTATTTTGATCATATTCAATCCCCATTCCTCCCCAATGCTTCTTTCCCACCTCTGGACTTTTTGTTCATTCTCACAAGGCCCTCTTCTGCTTCCATGTCCTTTTTCCAATGACCTGCTAAGCTCAGTTAGGGCTGCCTGCAGGAGCAAGGTGAAGGTATTTCTGGATCACACTCACCTTACCAGTGCCCACAGCACTGAAGAAAAATGCCTCCTCCCCCCCAACAACCATTAACTGCCAACAGCTGCCCGGGGAGTGGTGGGGCCTCACCCATGGAAGAGTGTTGGAGTGCCCAGCTTGTGCTGTCGGGTGGCTGCAGCTACTGTGAGTTTGTGAGTCCTCTGCCATGCTGTGTTCAGAGGATGGCATTTGCTACCACCCTTGCCAGCCTCAGACTTGGACATTCTGTGTCCTCTCTTAAGATGATCCCAAGACGTGGGTAAGGAAGACGTCTCAGCATGGCACAGTGTTTTGAAGACCTATGTTGTGACATGAAGCTTTTCTTCTCATTTAAACACGTCTCCATTCTGTCTTGTAATAATTCCTATCCACGACACTGGAACTAAGGCACCCCTCCCTGTCGACCCTCCTCCATTTCTCTAAGTGGCTGAGATTCTCCTTTCTCCTCTCCTCCACTGCACCCCCTTTCACTTGTTACAACCACTCTATGTCTTGGCAGCAATGGGAATTTTTCCTCTCAGTGTTGTATTGTTTGTGTCCTGACCGTGTCTGTTTTCACTGTCTCAAGCTGTGCACTGTGTTCTTCCCTGGGACTGGCATATGAGGTGGTCACTGGTTCTCTACAGTTTGTGTTCTGAAAAGGTATCAGCCCTCTGTTTAAGGTTAGTCACCGTTGCTCCTCTTGTCCAGAGTTAGACTAGGCTCATTTGAACAGTAAGCTAAGAATAACGTGGCAGAAACGGAATCATGAGGCAAAACCAGTTTCAATCAATTCAACAACCACAAAATTGCAGAAGACCCACTAGGTGCCAGACGTTAGACCCACTAGGTGCCAGACTGTGATGGGTACTACCAGAAATAAGAGTCTAGGAAAGATTACCTAGGCTTTACTTTGAAGGGATTTTACTGGTAAGACAAAGGACTATGCAGAATGTAAGCCCAGTCACAAGAAGATTTCTATGATTAGCATAAGCTGGGACCAATTCTTCCAGATGGCTGGAAGAGGAAGCTTCTGGAAGAAGGATACTTGGAAGAATGGCAGACTGGCACACACCCACTCTGATTTGTTGATATTCTTCTTTGTTGAGATGTGGCGTTCACTGATGGAGAGATGGCTCAGAGATAGAAGTGTTTGCTTCCCAAGCGTGAGGACCTGGTTTGGATCCTCAGGACTCACCTACAACTAGATCTAATAGTACTTGTTCTCATGTGGTAAGATGGGGCACATAGACAAAAGAGTCCCCAGAAGGCCACTGGCAAGCTGACCCTACACAGCAGTGAACAAGAAAGCCTGTCTCAAATGAGGCAGGTGAGAACTGGTACCAGAAATTGTCTTTTGATTCCAAAAAGCACGCAGAAGAACCCTTGTGCCTAACATACACATACACATACACACACACACACAGACATACACACAGATACACACAGAGATAAACACACACACACACATACACACACACGAATAGATTTTAAAAAGGAGAAAGTTCACTAAGGAAAAGAATCCGAATATACAAAGTGGAAGAAGATATTTTAAAACAGCACAGCAGTTGGAGGAGAGCTTGCAGCTGGCTCCTGTCAATCAGAAGACAGACCAGAAGATCAAGGCAGATGGAAAGATGGTGATGACCTGGGCGTCTGATGCCCCAGAGTGCCAAGAACATTCCTCATGGCTTGGTAGCTTTCTCTTCCTTGTGACAACGTTGGGTAAGGCCTTATAGGCAGCTGTACTGTCTGTAAGAGACGGCGGCCTGTAAAGTGCCCACACTCGGCACCAAGGGCCAGCATTCCAGTGCAACGGTCTCTTACAATATCAACTTATTAATTGGTAATAAAATGACAAACCATCGCTTCATTTCCTTCCTGAAGGAAACGTCCCTCTTCCCAGAGAGCTGTTTCCAGGGATTTTAAGAGAGAGAAATAAATGTATATTAACATTTGCATTGTTTTAAAGTGCTGCTGCTTAATCTAAGGTATAAGGAAGTTTGCTGACTCGGACATTGTCAGAGCCATGGTGGAGACACGTTAACTGTATATACGTGGTTTTTAAAAACTGAAAATACAGAGGGACGAGGGAAGGCACAGAGAAGTTATTTAAATCCTGAATACAGTCAGACCTCATATGCATTGTTTAAAAAAAAAAAAAAGCTCTAAAGAATTGCACACGGATTAGAGGGATGAATATTCTATTATTTCAGTCTGTTCTGCTGAGCTTCTTATTGTGACTTTGTGCTTCGGAAACCTGCTCAGAATTTGGCTTTGCCGTGGTCGGCAGTAATTTTAAATGTGTATCAAGCACTTGATAGTGTATGATTTGCGTGCGGTTGCATTCTTATTCCCTAAATTTTCTACCAATTTATTACTTTTTTCATACTGTTTTAATATTTCAGGATGATGAATATATACAGCATCATTAAAGGTAAATAAAAAATGCATGAAATTAAAAAATGGAATATTAGATGTTTCTTTGCCGTAATCCCTGGCCCAATAGGAATGAGACGCCTCTGTTCTACCCAGTAATCCCCCAGCGTGATTAGGAACCTGGGAGTGTCCGCATAGCCCACATAATATTTGTATCCTCTAAGCCTATTTATGTAAGGTTTGAGTAAAAGTTGTTATTAGAAGGACCTATAAACCCATTTTACATTTTAGAAAGATGGGCTGCCTCTTAATCATTTCCAGCTTTATTATGTCGCCGAAGTCAACCAAGACAGTGTGGTCCTACTTCACTTTCCAGAACGCTGTCGCCCACTCTCCCTCCTTTCCAGACTCACGAGATACACTGGCAGTTCTACTAGAAGACACTTTTAAGATTGAAAGATGGATTGAATTTGGTTTCCCAGTATCTTTGCATAACCTCTAGGGGTACTTCCATGTATGTTTGTGTAGATATGTGTGTATGTGTGTGTGTAAACATGTATGTGTTTCTGTGAATACATGCATACATGCCTGTGTTGTTTGTAAGCCAACCTCTAGCTTTGCTCTTCAGGCACAGTTCATGGGCTGTTATTTGACACAGTCTCAGTTGGCACCTTCCTTGATGTCTGTCTAGGACCCCTTGTCCCCAGAGTATTTTCTCTCTTAGGAGAGTTTGGACTCCCTTGACTCACAGAGCCCTTGTTTTGTTTGGTTTTAATTTCTCATTAATTACAACAAATTACACTTTCCTATGAAAAAAAACTTATACTCTCCTTTAAAACTGCTTAAATTTATTATATTTTTTGAACCAGAAAATGTAATATTTTGTAAGGAGAATATCTGCATATAAAAAGACCAAGAAATATTTTCTCTAAATCACAAAACAATAGACCTAAGTATGTGTTTTGCGTCTCTAGAGTGACTTCTTTGGGAAGACAGTTTTTATTTTTTTAAGCAAATCTTTGGTGTCTGTTCGGGTTTTTGTTGTTGTTGTTGTTGTTGTTGTTGTTGTTGTTGTTTTTTTTTATAAAGAGAAGTTTTCGAAAACATGCCAAAGTTATGGGAGACATCTTTCTTCCCTCCACTTGTGTGTTAGCAGATACTGAACTCCACTTAGTAAAATTTAGGTCCTACATATTCACAAATATTGATCCAAAAGTTGCAGAGCAGAAGTTTGGGATTTCAGGAGAGTCGAGTGTGGAGCCTTTCTATAGGCATGCTTCATTCTGGTTTGTTACTTACTTAGTTTTAAACCTGAACACAGAAGCCATTATTTCTCTATTCCTTGCAAATCTAACTCCTGATTGGTGAAGACGGGTAGCTCTTTCTGTTTTTTCTACAACAAATAAAAGTTGTATGTATTTATCATGTGCAGCATGTTATTTTGAAAATAGGTATGCATTATAGAATGAATAAATTGAGCTCACTAGCAGAAGTGTTACCATACAAATTCTCCATTCTGCCCTAGTATCTCTTAATAAATCTACAATTAGGAGCAACACTGCTGCCGAATGACCCCATCCTGTCTGATGAACACCCTTGAATGTACAGAATTTTAAAGTCATGCTTCTTTTATATAAAACTCATGTGATATGAGGAGGTTGCATTTTAGAACTGTGACTGGGTGTGCTGGGTGTGTGAGCACACTTGCAAGTGAGTCTCTGTGTAGGTGTGGCTGTGTGAACATGTGTGTGTTTCTGTGAATACAGGCATACATGCCTGTGTTGTTCGTACGTCAGTCTCTAGCTTTACTCTTCAGGCACAGTTCATTTGTTGTTATTTGACACAGTCTCAGTTGGCCTGGAACTCACTGACAAGCTTAGACAGGCTAGCTGGCTAGTGAGCCCCAGGAATCAATGTGTCTCTAGCTCCCTAGCACTGGGATTTTAAGTATGCTCTGCCATGCCCAGCGTTTATTGTTGTTGTTTTGGTTTGGTTTGGTTTGGTTAAATCTTGAGTTCCAGGAATTGAACTCAGGTCCTATTAGTTCACAGGCAGTTATTTCCTAGCCCCTGTTTTGACAGTTTACCTCTGATGAACTAATATCAAGCTTAGTCATGAAGGAGCCCTCCCACCCCCACCAAACTCCCCCCCCCAACCATCTGCACTGGTCAAGTTCAAGTGTTCAACTTTGCTTTTTGTTTGAGCAGAATTGCTGCAGCCTCACTGTTGCATTGTCTGCAAGCATGCCGGTCCATGCACGCACTGTTCACAATCACGGGCATTTTAAATATTTTTCTTTGGAAGTTGATTTCTCTATGTCAGCTCCAAAATAAGCAAAAGCAAAAACCAAACCAAACCAACTAACCAAACAAACAAACCAAACAGCATATGGCCCATAGACCCCTATTTGAACTTTGCCACTAAGAAGGCATTTCAGAACTGGAGAGGGAAGCTTTAAATAGTCAGAACACTTATGCTACAAAAATCCAGTGGGGAGCATGTGCTTCCCTGTGGTCCTGTGACAGCCTTTCTCCATTGTGATCCCTTCGGAGATCTGAGCCTCCCTCCACCAGCCATGTGGAACCTAACTCCAAAGTCTCAAGTTGCTGTGGCAGAGAAAGCCCTGCTGTGCTGCTGGACAGCTTCTAAGGGTGACCATGTGGGCCTGGGTGGGGCTGGGAGACTAGAGCTGGGTGGTCCTATTCCCAAAGGCAGGTGCCACAGACCCCAAGAGGAGAGGGGAAAATGTGAGCTAATCTTCTGAAAGTGTCTGGGTTAGGAATGTAATGCCTCCTCTTTCTCAAGGCTCTACTCCAAAATACCAAGCTCTGAAGCTAACGTGCTGGACAGAAGGCGGCGTGACTGGCTTAGAGCTCAGTCTAGACAGCCAGCTCCCAGCGGTGTGACCTCAGGCCAGCCCCTACTTCTCTGTATCTTACTCCCCAATTTGTAAAATCAGGATAGTAATAAAAATGTTCTTTAAAAGACTCAACATGGTGGTCCTTGTAAGGCTCTTAGCTCGTGCCTGCTGCATAGCACTTAGCAATGCTACTACCTCTGTGACACCCCTTGTGTGTGCAGTGCTTTTGGTTTTATAAGAGAAGAGACTGGGGGTGTAAATCACCAGCTCAGCTTAAGACCACTTGGCCAGGAATAGAATTTGTCTTTCCCAGCTTCTTGCTTTTCTGCTACTAACCTAAGGTGCCTCTGCCTGCAGGCCCTTAACGTTCCTGGTCTCAGCAAACAGTGGGAAGGCACAGCCTCACCCAGATCAACCTAACCTGACACATCTCATGCTCGGTGCTGATGATTTCTGAAACAAATAACAATCTGTCAGGATCACCACACTTCGAACACTATTGGACTTTTCAAAATCTAAGTTTTGTGTGCTTGGTGATTTTGGCAAGTTTAAAAGATATGGTTATACTTGATGTAGACATTTAAATGAACTTTGAGTCTGCGCCAGGATATGGCAGATTTTTTTTTTCTGTTCACAATGTTGAAGTCCCTCTGTAGTCTTCTGCAATGACATAGAAGCTTCTAGAATAATTCTAGAAGCTAGAAATAATTCTAGAAAAACCACATTTTCTAAGTGAAAGACTGAAGTAAGTAGCAAAACATTATATAGAAAGGTTAAAATCTATGTATCAGGCAATATCAAATGGTATTGTGTATTAATCATGTGTGAAATCAACACTCATAAAGTAAACAAGTTAATATTTGAATTTGTCTAAATGACCAGTTATCAACTGAGAAAGAGTTGGATTTGCCAGTTATTCAATGATTTACATACACACACACACACACACACACACACACACCTCTCCCAATAAACAAACAAAACAATTTATGTGTATAGGCACTATGTATTTCAATACCCTCTACATTCTGAACTTCATTCTGCAGGTGAAATTCCCACTCACCTCTAAAATTCATACTAACTAAGCACAGGGTGTCTGTTTTTGCCCAGGGCTCAGCCAGGCTGTTAAGTTGGTTGGCTCCTAGATATGGTCCAGCAGTCCAGGGGTGGGGACATTACTTCTCAGAAGGTGACAGCAATGTTGTCATAGTTAAGTCAGGAGCTGAGCACGTGTGTGTGTGTGTGTGTGTGTGTGTGTGTGTGTGTGTGTGTGTGTGTGTGTGTGTATGCACACACAAAGCCTTTGGGCACATTAACACATTTAGGCAGTAATGCAAAATGGGAAGTAATTGGGTTGAGGTGCTCCTGAGATATCAGTGGCGCTTCAGGCAGGAAAGCAGGCATTGGAAAATAAATGACAAATTAGTATGCGTAATCTCTTTATTGTGAATCAGATGCCGAGGCAGAGGTTCATAACACATTAATAAACACCAGTTAATGCAAGGGAGACCGAGTCTTGAAGCTCACAGGGGCAGTCGGAGTACTTTCCCAGGAACGGGAGCATGGATGCTGGCAGGCTGAATTAGCAGTGAAGTGCCTGCTGTCCCTATGTGAGGAGCTGAGGACCCACACACATGCTTGTTCGGAATGGAGGGCCCCTGGAATCCTAGCGTGGGGGGTAGAGCTAGGACACCCCTGGGCTAAACTGCTCCACAGCCCAGCTGAATACACGCTGAGCTCTAGTATAAAGTGGGAGACCCCGTGCTTCCACATACCATGGAGAATGCCTGAGAAGGGACCTCATATTAGTCTCTGACCTCCACATACATCATACATGCTCACATATATGGCCATACACATGTACCACATTCATGTGAACATGCATACATGTTTTCACACATACACACACACTACATACTACATATCACACAAAGATGATAAGGTGAATTTACTAAATAATTTCCCTCCTAGACAGCTCACATTACATCTAAAACTAGAGAAGAGGTGGACGCTATCATTCAGCTCTCCCTGTGTGAGCATCTCATGTCTCTAACAAGCTGAGGACAGGCAGGTTTTACTTTTTTTTTTCAGACAGGCTATCTAAAGGTTAAGGCAGTCAAATGACTGACCAACTGCTGTTCAGTATTGGTCAGGTGAGAATTTAAACCTTAATTTCCGGGCTTCAAAACTTACATCCTGTGATCTCATATCCCATCTATGTCAGAATAAAAATCAATATCAATTGCAATTATGTAACAAATTTTCATCTATCCTGTGGTGACTCATATCCCTGGCCTGCAATTTCAAACATATCTAAATCCTAAATTATTAATAATTTACTGTTCTTCCTGACACAAGGCATTTGAGGACCTCCTACCTATAAAAGTTCTGAGACACCCACAGCTAAGTCTCGGTGTGTCCAGAAGTGACACTCAACAGGCTTGGCTTGGCCGCTGAGCTACTGCTCCAGCTCTTGGCTGTTTGAGTCATGTGTTTAACAGGCAAAGCTATGTGAGTCATGGGATTTCTCTCCCAGCATCTCCAGTGCATGAGTCAGCTACCGCCGCTCACGGGATCCTTTAGTGACTAGGCGCTGTCCATAAACCCCTCCAGTTGGGATCTGGTCACTCTGCCAGCTTGTCCCTCACTGTGTCGAGCCATTCGGCTGGGTGCACTATTTTATCTTAGTTAACATGAAGTTCTGTAATTGTCCTGGTGTTTATTATAAAGGGAACGTTCCTGCCTGTGGAGCTCTTTCTGTTTTTATGTTGTTAGCCCTCCCCTTGGAGCTGTCCAGTGTAGGTAATGGGCACTAACTTTATGCTTGTCAGTCTAGACTAGGGCATCAGTAGGAGTGAGGTCACCTGAGACCCTGGAAAGAGTTGATGGTGTCCAGTCAAGGTCACAGAAGAGAGCTAGAGGGAGAGCCATACCAAGAATCGCTTGCTGACAGGAGCCTGGTATGGGTGTTCTCTGAGAGGTTCTACCAGCACTTGATCAATACAGATGTGGATACTTACAGCCACCCATCAGGACCCCAATGGAAGAGCTAGGGGAAGGCCTGAAGGAGCTGAAGGGGATTGTAACCTCATAGGAAGAACAATATCAACTAACTGGACCACCCAGAGCTTCCAGAGAGTAAACCACCAACCAAAGACTGTACATGGAGGGATCCATGGCTCCAGATACATATGTAGCATAGGATGGCCTTATCTGACATCAGTGGGAGGAGAGGCCCTTGGTCCTGTGGAGGCTTGATGCCCCAGTGTATAGATGTGCTACAGAGGTAAGGTGGGAGTGGGTGAGTGGGTGGAGGAGCACTCTCATAGAGGCAAAGGGAAGGGGAGATGGGATGGGGGTTGTGGATGCGTAATGAGGAAGGGGGATATCATTTAAAATGTAAATGGATAAAATGATTAATAAAAAAAAGAAGAGGGCTGGGGCCCTAGCTCAGTGGTGGAACACTGATTCCACATGGCAGAAACTCTAGGTTCCATCCACGACGAATGAGACCTGTGTGCTTTGTGGTTTGGTGATAATGTTTGAGCTAAAGTTATCTCAGTTTTTTTTTCTTTTTTTATTGGTTATTTTATTTATTTGCATTTCAAATGTTATCACCCTTCCCAGTTTCCCCTCCACAAACACACCTCCCATTACCCCCTGCTTCTATGAGGGTGTTCTCCCACCCATCCACCCACTTTTGCCTCAGTGCCCTTGCATTCCCCTACACTCGGTCTTCCAGCTTCCTCAGGACCAAGGGGCTCCCCTCCCATTGATGCCAGATAAGGCTATCCTCTGCTACATATATATGCGGCTGGAGCCATGGGTCCCTCCATGTGTACTCTTTGGTTGGTGGTTTAGTCCCTGGGAGCTCTGGGGATCTGGTTGGTTGACATTGTTGTTCTTCCTATGGGGTTGCAAATCCCTTCAGCTCCTTCAGTTTTCCCCTAACTCCTCCATTGGGGTCCCCATCCTCAGTTCGATGGATGGTTGGCTGCGTGCAGCTGCATCTGTATTGGTCAGGCTCTGGCAGAGCCTCTTGGGACAGCTATACCTTTTTAAGGGAGAAAAGTTACATTGTGTACTACGAAACAGCCTGGAACAAAGGAGGAGGAAAAGGAAAGGAATTGATCATCTTTCCTCATATCTGTGGACGCTGAGCCTCTGTGGGGAAAGATGCCTGCTTTCTGGACCACTGTCTGAACAGTGGTCCCACAAACACATGTGGGTGATGCCCGACACCCCTAGTAAGACAGAAGAAAAGCTCTCCATTCTGTGACTATGTAGAAATCATCTTAGTAGTGCCTTTGACTCCAACTTTGAACATGGAACCTCATACGCACCTAATACGTGCTTTTCCACAGAGATATGTCCCAGTGCCCCATAGCATTTCAGTTTTCCCCTGGACCTTTAGAAAACACTTAAATATATTAATTTAGTATTGTTTATTTAAAAAACCCATTCTTTCTTATGTTAAGCTGAAGGCAGACAAGGTTAAAATATTGGATTTCAGTTCCTTGTCTAATACCTTTCTTAAGCATATACTTGACTCCTTAGCTGGATTGATTTTTTTGAGGGGTGGGGAGCTCTCCTCTTGAGAGCAGTGTTGGGTAATTACTCTGTCTACCTTCCTAAGGACAGTCTGGTAATGTTTTTACTATGTAACCTGTGATCAGGTGGCGGATAAACAGTGTAGCCAGCCTCGGTTTTAATGACCCCCTTCTTTGACAGTGGCCTGCCATGTGCCAAAGCCAGCACCCTGGGTCCTGCTTTTGTTCTATATTTCCCCAGTACTACGACAAAAACTATTTACATTTTGCCTGAATAGCTTAAACACCATTTTAGAAGACTTTAGATTGCTTTTGAACATATTTGAATGCATCTTTAGCCATCGCTGTGCTTAAAATGGAAACCCCTTTTTCAGCTTATCTGTATTAAACACCTGTAAAAATCAATGGTACTGTATTTTTTTTCTTATAATGCTCAGTTCCTTTAACTAATGCCAGAAATAATGCACAATTTATTCTAGCGTGTTCTTTTCCCTCTGCCTGGTGTTCTCCGCTAGTAAGTGGCGTAGTGTGTAAGAACTCACTTCTGCTGACTTAATGGTAAAATTGCCTGCCTGATGCTAAAATTCAACCAATGAGAGCCTAATCCTCAAGAAAAAATTGCTATCTCTCCTTCTGATTATCATCCGTCTTTTCCATAATGAATATGCAGAATGTTTATTTTTTATTTTTTTTTCAGGAACGTAGACATACATAAATGACCAATAGAGCAGGTCAGAGGTAACTACAGAATTTTTTTGAGACTTGTTATTTTTCTCTAAAATCAGAAGTCATTACATCTATATTGAAAATATTGAGTGATTTGTCTGAGCTTTGTGTAAACTAAGATTCTTGTGCTGTCGCCCGTTACAAATGTGGAAAATTGGCCATTTTTATGAGTTAGAATAAAAAATATGATAATAATGTCTTTTCATCATCATAAAGAGATGGTAAGTACTAAATGAAATATTAATATTATCTCATTTTATTTGATAGGTTCCATCTTCTCCCACACCAAACATTCTCCTCAAGAGTAGCCATTGCCTCGAGTTTAAAAGAGAATCTTGGTAGAATACAACTTCTCCCCTGTTCCCCCAACACACACACACACACACACACACACACACACAGAGAGAGAGAGAGAGAGAGAGAGAGAGAGAGAGAGAGAGAGAGAGAGAGAGAGAGAGAGAAGATCGGTGTCTCATTTCTTTATTGCTTTGTTCTTTTTTCTCTCTCTCTTTTTTATTATTTGTGTGTGTGCCTCTCTAAAGAAAGCATAAGAAGCTTGTATGTTTTATTCAGATTCATGCAAAAGAGGTAATATTTCAGTTTCTTTGGTTATCTTTATTTGTCTTTTCCTACACAATACTTTATAAAAATTATTGCTAATTTTTATATGCATATATATTTATATATTTGTATATATAGAGAGATAGATATATACATACATGCATATATATATATATATACATACACATAAGACACACATGGCCCTCTGTAACCATGGATATCACAGTTCAAACAACCAGAGATAGAAAATGTTTGAGGAAAAAATGATGTCTATCTGGAACACATGCAGAGGTTTCCCCCACTTCATTCATTAGCCCCAAACAACAGCAGCAAAGTAACTATGCACAGAGCTGGCCTCGTATTTAAAGAATATTTGTTTGAGTAACAGCAGGGTAGACATGGGTACACACCATCCGTTCTCAACTGGGGGTCACAACCCCACAGGGGGGATGTACATTAGATATGCTGTTATCAGATATTTACATTACAACCCGTAACAGTAGCAAAATTACAGTTATGAAGTAGCAACAAAATCATTTCATGGATGGGGTCACCACAACATGAAGAACTGTATTAAAGGGTCAGTCATTAGGATGGCTGGGAACCCCTGTTATATGTAAAGATAATGTTTTGTATAGGGGACCTAAGCATCTCTGATTTTATTGCCTGAGGATACTAGGGGACTCCTGTACATGTATAAATGCATCTGCATGATATTTATATTATATTTACTTTGTTGAAGCCTTTGGACTAGGGATGAAGCTTTCAAGATAGATTATGAACTTAATAACACATACAATGCCCTGTGTGAGATCCCATGAAGAGGAAGAATGCGATTGGTTCTCCAAACCATAAGATACAGGAATACAGGTTTGATATGTAAAACATGTAGCATACTTACATCCTAGAGGAATACACAGAGAGGGAAGGGGAAGAAGGTGGAGAGGGAGAGAGAGAAGGAGAGGAAGGGGGGGGGAGGGAGAGCCCTCCACTGCTGAGCAGTACATTGCATACCCCATTCTGTCAATATCAACTATAGTTGTGGCTTTCCAGCCTGAGCCTCTTAAGAATGTGTTTCTTCCCCTCCTGTACCACAGTTCCTTATTCTCAGTTAGACTTTTTCTGAGACTTGATATTTTATTGAGCCTTAAGGTAGAAGAACATGGACCAGAAGTGGCCAGGAAGAAGCAACAAGTATCTCTCCATTGCAGAGACATCAATGCATAGCTTGAAGTGACTACTGTGGTCTGGGAGGGAGAAGATGGATGACGTGGCTCTGCCGAGTGGATGACATGGCTCTGCTGAATGGTTGGTGTGGCTCTGCTGAGTGGTTGGTGTGGCTCTGCTGAATGGATGACGTGGCTCTGCTAAGTGGTTGGTGTGGCTCTGCTGTGTGCTGTTTGCACAGTTACCTCCGTAGTTCATAGTAAAAGCATTCAGGCACATAGCAAGGTCATGATGCTTTCACTTGAACTGTCTCTTTTGCTATTCCCTTTCCATCTCTTTCTCCCTCTTTCCTGTGCTCACCTCACTGAAGTCAGAGAAAACAGGCTTTGCCCAGTTTGCTCTAAGTTAGAGATGCTCACCTCTGTGAGGGATGCTGGAGGCCAGCTGACAACCCGAATGACATCTTTACAGCAAGTCTGCAGAGCCTGTTGCTTCTCACTGCTCCATGCTGCTGCCTCTGGCCCTCTGGACAGTCTGCAGGCCTCGGTGCTCTGACCTGGTTAGATGGACAGATGGGCAGATGGCATAGCCCTTTAGTTCAGCAACTGTCTTTTGTAGGATGTGTTCAAGTTTGCTTGAAACCCAAAGAAACCATTTCTGAGGGATTTCAACCTTGAAAGAGAAGAAGCTGCCCTGGGTTGCAAACACCTGGATTTGCTTGACATTTTCCCCACAGTTCAAGAAAAGGGTTTCTGGATTTGGCATAAAACTGTAGCTGTGACACTGCTCCATTAATTCCCCTTGTACAAAATGTCAAATGATAGAGATATCTGTTACCTGGATGCTTTGTAGACTGAAGATAGATACCGCTGTAGTTCCATTCTCTGTCTCTCTGCTTCTCTGTCTCTCTCTGTCTCTGTCACTGTGTATATGTGTCTATGTGTGTGTGTTGACATCTGCACATGTTTTTCTTTTACTGGAACAATGCAGTCAAGATTATAATACAATAAAAAAGCAAACCACAAATTATCATGTATAGTTGGAGTGAGTGAGATTTTAGAGTCAAAGCTAGTTGCCCAGCTGCCCGGCTTTGGTTGAATTTTTTGGTTCTAAGTATCGTTAACTGGCAAACATTGGTATGAAGATGTGTTTGGGAATTGCCACCAGAATGTAGTAGGGTAATATATGAATTTATAACAGCCCCTAGCAGGTACACATGTGACGTCATGGGACCAGTACAGAGCCTGGCAACAAAGAGTCACTCAGCCATCTCTTCCCTCCTTCTCCTCCTCCCTCCATTTCTGACTTCCTTCTCCTTAGAGAAGAAAACTATTAAGACAAAAACCTGTGGCAGAATTGTTTGATGTGAGTCATTTGGGTGCTGGCAAAATCAACTAGTGGGTGAAGCTTTGCAAGTGTGAAGACTTCGGTGCCAGCCACAGAAGCCATGCAGTAGTTTCAACATAGCATCCTGTACTGCAATCCCAGCACTGAGATCAGAGACAGAGGATTCCTGAGGCTCACTAGTCATCCTATTTCTTCATGAGCTACAGGCCAGGATGAGAGCCTGCCTCAAAGGAGACTGACAACATTTCTTTCAGTTGATACTTGAGATGGCTCTCTGGCTTCCACACAGACAGACACATGCATGTGTACACATGCATATACCCATTGAGGACAAACAGGACTTGATGTGCTTCCAGACCCTTTACAAACCAATGGTGAAATTAGGACCTGACCTAGGAGAAAAGGACATCAGAAAGGAGGCCATGGCATTGATTGTTCCTAACCCTGATGCCATAGTATCCCAGTTTTAACTCTGAGATCCACTGACAACCACTCATTAGGACTCATACACATCTCTAGTGCCCAAAGATCAGTTTCCGAGCCACACAATTTGACGAGGACTTAGTCTCACCTTGTTGAGTAAGTGGATCTCAGAGCCAGTGGCCCCTCACACCACAGTCATGTTTTAGCGTTGGATCAGTGACCATAAGCAGGCACTGAGAGTTCCAAACCCTTTGCAGCACTGATCCAAAACCGTATATGCTTATTTGGTAGTCTTTCTAAATTCTATTAAAAAGGCATCCCCATGGAAAGAAATCCCCTTTCAGTCCTTCAAACCAGGTGCAGCACGCGTCCAAGACTTCATTCAACTCAAGAGACTTGTGAACTTTTGACTCTTAATTAGGGATCTCCCATCACTTAGTCCACGCCCAGGCATGAACTTAGCAAATTTCTTATGTTATCTAACTAGATAATACACTTAGTCATTGCTTGTAATCGAGCCTCTGCTTTTCTTGGCGGGTAAGAGAGCTATGATGTACCTAGCACTTACAAGCACTGAATGGTGGTTGGCTTTCACTAGTACTTAATGAAGCAAGCTTCTTTTTCAAGTATCTGTCTGTCTGTCTACCTATTTATTTATTTATTGCGAGCATATATGGACCACAGCACACATGTACACAGCAGTCAGAGGACAGCTGTAAAACCTGGTTATTTTCTACCATGTTGGTACCAGTGATTGAAGTCGGCTGGTCAGTCTTGTCAGCAAGTGCCCCGACCCCTGAGCCACCTCACCACCCCATCCAGGTTTCTCGGGTGCTCATACTCACTGTGGTTTTCTTTCCCAACCCCCTCTTTCGAGCGCTGCAGTCAGGGGTCATGATGACTTTTAATTGGCTGAAGAGAAAGATGTTACTGGCAAGTTGAAACAGGTGCTGGGAGCTTCCTCTCCTTACCAAGTGTACCGAGGGTTACTTCAAACATCCTGACCAAAGCCAGGCATCCATTGTTTGTGGAAAACAAGCAAACCAACAAAATCCCCCAAACTGAAGCAAAACAACAACTAAAGATAACCCACGTCTATTTTTATCTAACTCATTAATGTTTTTATTAATACATATAGAGAACAGAGGGAAAAAAAACCTATGTTGACAAATAGAAACAAAACTGGTCAGAAAGTCCAGAATATAGTTGATAATCTTCTGACAGCATGTAACGCTTTTCTGCCTCTTTAAATTACATACTATTGTGCATTATGATATGGAGGTACGGGTCAGAGAACAGCTTTTAGTGGGGCCAGTTTTCTTCTCCACCTTAGTGCAGGTTTCGGGAACTGAACTCATGTTGTTGGGTTTGAGCAGCAAGCACTTTACCTGGCTGAGGCATATTACAAGCCCCTTTTCTGACTGCTGGGGACTACTCTACTATAACTATAAAACCAAAGCATAGCCATCCCCTAAAAACAAATGGAAGAAAACAATTCCTAAGCAAAGTACGCATTTCTCACAGAAATGGTGGGAAGTTTGAAAGAGCCTCCCACCTGCCTTTATATCAGACAATGAAAATTAAGGAGAGTCCAGAAAGTTAGAAGGGTCCAGAGAAAACTCTAGAAGTCTCCAGAGAAAATGCTAGAAGGCTCCAGAGAAAATCAGGCCAGTCTCTACTATACTGAAACATGCAGAGGAATCAATAGCTCAAGACTGCTGTGAACTTGATTTTTACTGGTCTGTTACTGATTGGAGATCTCCCAGAAGGCATTGCAGTTCAAGAAACATAAGGAACTCCCTCTATCATCAAGCATATGAATCCCGCCCTTTGTTGAGACCAAGAGGGAGTGACAGAGTCCCCTCAGAGCCCTGACCTTTCTTCTGCCCACGCCCACAGATAGCCAGCACGCATCCATCCCCTCAGTACCTCAGCGAGGTAAAGGTCGAGACTTCATCTCATGATAGGTTTATTCCCTCCAATTTTCAAGACTTCAACAGAAAGATGATACCTGGATACAATTCCCAGGCCAACAGAGTGTTGTGTAGTCCTTTCGAGTTCCCAGAGAAGAGGATAGATGGTTTATCTCAAGGATCTTGGTGTTTCTTACATTCTTGTTTCGTCCTTCGTGCACTCCATTTCACTTACGGAGCAATACCATCCAGGGGGCCGGCCTAGAATGAGGTGAATGGCCCGCAGCCTGTGACCTTGTGGCTGCTTATTAATTTGAAGTAGTGGAATTAAAACGGTCTATTCTTCTGCAGGGCCATGCCTCCAGTTGATAAGCACAAAGAAAAGTAAATAAAAATATAAAACCACCTATTTCAAAACCTCCCATGCAACCTTTTTGTTTTATGACAAAAGAGGCTTAATTAACATACTAGGGCTAAGCAGCCTTTCCCAAACTCATGCTAATTATGTATTCTGTTGACCGTGACTCTAGTCATACCGTAATTGGCTTGCAGTAACATGACATTTCAAATCATCTCTTGAAATTACATCAAAAAAGCCAGCCTGTTTTGTTTTGATAGGGGAACAATCAATTTGATAAGTGGTAACCCAGCTCATTGTTTCACATTAATTAGACTAATTGCTGCGTGTTAGCCTCTGAAACAGACAGAACTTGGAGAAGACAAAGGCTGCGGCCTTTCACACGTGGTGCCTGTGATGGTTCCACTTGCCTGCACATCCTACAGGCAGAGAACAGAGCTGTTAGGAGGCAGCCTTGCAGGAAGCTGGGGTTAACAGTAGTGGGATGTGTTCTGCTGAATACACGGACTTTCAATTAGAGCATCTAGGCTCCTAAGACCCGCAGAAGGACAGAGGGACGACCCCAGAGACAAGCTATTGCCTAGCTATGGCAGGTTAGGGAGTTCTAGAAACATCCCAGGCACCTTTCCTTCCAATCCTATGTACTCTTGGGTTCCTCTACTAGAAATGCCCCACACAGGACTCTTTGTAGTATTCTGGACATAAGTGCTTTAAAAACACGTCTACCACAAGACAAACAGAGTCCAAACAAAACCAAATGTCCCAAACTAAAACTCCCTTTAAAAAATTTCCCATTACAAAAGCAGCATGTTTTAACCGACAGGGATGGAGCTCCCTGTCATTACCAAGAGCTCATTGCTTAGCTGTCCATTTGACAGACTGTACCTTGGATTAGTCTCAAGCCTGCCAATTTGGCCAAATTGGACAGCGTCATGTTCCTGACAACAGCACATGTCAATCTCAATTGGCAGCCAAGAGCACTTCACTTGTGACCCGCCTGGGCTTCTGATGCTCACACACAGTGGTTGAAGCTATCCTGTTACTCGGTGTCTGATGCAATGGAACAGAGATCTTGTCCAAGCAAGAAACATCCAGCACTTATAAAAAAAGCAGCAAAAGAAAAAACACTCTGGCTGTGAGGCTCTTATGTGGTCTAGTTATCCACAGGGCTCAGAACCTTTGCTAACTGCTGGACTAGGTGAACCAGCGTCTGGTGGGTATGTTCCAACCCATGTCTGCAGTATTTCACCTGTAAAATGGGACATGACTCTACATGCCTGGCTCCACAGCTACCTGTCACCAATTAGTTTAGATGGCTTGTCCTCTTGATGGCTCTTGGTTTGACTTTGATATCAGAGACAAGTGTCAAACAGTCGTCTGTGCTGTGTGGGATCACCCTGAGTCCTGGGAATGGAGCTCCCCCATCAGTGCATGATATGGGAAGGACGTCATTCTCTCCAGTTTTCCTGCACTGAGAGGACACTGTTGTCTTGAACAGGAAGGAAAGCAACAATAAACCAAACAGTTTTCCCATTAGATACACAACGGCATTACACACCCCAAAATTGTGAGTATAGTGCTTTGCTGTGTGCAAATGCTTGTTGGACTTGGAGAGGGACATTGGGAACCTGGCTTAGGAAGTGAATAGGAGATGGAGAGAATGGTTGGCTTTGCACGTGAAGGCAGGGATGGGGGAAAGGCTGGGGTACAGACAACCACACCAAAGCACGGTGCGTCAATTCACCCTTTCAAAGGAAAGGACCCTTTGCCAGTACTAATGCATGCAGATTTTGAGGGTGTGTGTGTGTGTGTGTGTGTGTGTGTGTATCATCTAACAACGAAATGGTTGTTCCTGCAAGTTAATAAATCTTCCATAGCCCCTTTAAATGTACAAGGGTTTGTAATTTCAGTGTGCCCAAGATGCTAATTTTCCTAGAAAATCTCAGGGTTTGTTCAGAAGGCAAATGACAAGGGTATGATGTGCCAAGACCTAAGTCCCTTAAAATTCTAACACAGGGTGGGCCCCTTTCCCCTCAACGCAAGTTGAAAGCTGCATTGTTAGGATCTTTCTGTGAATCTTGCCCCTAATGTAGACAGAGAAAACCATTCTCACTTAATGAGCATCAGTCTCTGGCAAGCTTGGCTGCCAGCCTAGGGTCCTGGGCTGCTCCATGTTCCACCTGAATGAGATATTGACAAGACATGGCCAGTCGCACAGAGAGGTGGGACTGGATAGATTACTTAATGAATTAAATTGTTGAAGAACTGACAAAATAATTGTCAGTATTTGAATACAGATCCATTGCTCAGCAGAACAAGGGAACGGACCGGTTACTTGGTGTCAGCTGGTATACTAGTGTGTGGGTGTGTGTGAGTGTGTGTGAGTGTGTGTGAGCAGGTACTGATTTCTTTTTGTTTTCTTTCTCTTTTTTCTTAAAAGTGTGGCTATAGAATGGGAAGTTAGGTGAGAGAAAAGAAGTACTGTCAGATTCTAATCCTTCTGGCCATTTATTTATTTAATTCAGACTGGCTTTTCCCCACTTTCCACTTAACCATAGGTCCACAAACAAGACACCACCATGAGAACAGAGTCACCAGGCTTGGGAATAGGAAGCAGATTCTGACAGCAGGTAATTTCTGCTGAGGAGAACAATAAGGATCAGAGAAAAATCAGGGACAAATAAAAGAAGGAAGACATGATGTAGGAAAGTGTCTAAATAGGCATGGTTGGCAGGCCTGTCAATCACATGTCGATCCCAGATACAGGCCTGTGTGAACACAGCTGACACTAAAGGATGGGTGGGTGGACTGAAGCCCAGGCCCTTCCTCCAGCAAAACATCAGAGAGGCAGTGTACAAACAGCTTTAAAAACTTTTTAAGAAAAATTGATGTGGTTTTAGTAAATATTCAAATTCCCACTGGTTATTGCTACCAAGCTGATATCTATCTGTAACCATGGCTGGGTTTACTTCTAAATGGGGAAAGTGGATTTCACTGAGAGCCAGAGATTGGTTTTGGAGTGGAGGTGAGCTTATATTAGGGAATTCACGGACACTCGTGGGAGCCTTTATTTAAAAAATTATGAACGAAAAGTTTGTAGGAGACATCAGGTGTCAGTGTGGGGCCTGAAGAATGAATAGCTTTAAAAAAGTTAAATTCAGTTCTCCTGCATAATTTCTTATAAGAATCAGAGAATCTGCCCTTATTCCTATGTTGAAGAGACAGCTCTGAGAGGACTGGCCTTTGGTTGCCTCCACGTTCATCCCATGTCCCCACCCAAGGCCATCAGCAAAGGACTACAAGGGAGTTGACTATGATGCTAACCTACGATCCTTCATGCTCCGGGGCTGTGTGGCACTGTTGGCTTGTTTATTTCTTCAGCTTCTGATACTGGAGGCCACATTGGCCTAGATCTCACTAACAGTCCAGGTCTTGAGCCAGTGGCAATCCTCTTGTATCAGATACTCAGGGGCTAGGATTATAGGATGGAACTAGGACACCTGACTCCAGTTTGCCACTCATTACTTTGAAAGTACAAACCCTCAAACTGATCTCATAGAATCTGGACCTTCATAGACCAGACAAAGGCAAGCCCAAAGAAACAGACTCACTCATGTATAGGACACTACTGAGCATGCCCTGTAACAGAGCTTGGGGTAGGGTACACAGGGGTGATTATTAAGACTGATAATACCCACCTCCATACACAAAGAGTGGTCTTCCCTCAGTAACGATTTCTCTCTCTTAACTTTGTTTCTTACTGATAAGTGCTTTGAAACATACCTAGATCACACAGTTGCTGAAAGAACTAAATGAATATAAAACTCTGAGTGTGGTGCTTAGCAAATACGGACAGAGTCCTTCGAGGTCACATTTTCCTATGTGAAAATATGGGGTGGTTATGATGAGGATAGGTATGAATAACACTTGAAGTTTCTCACTAATATTCTCAAGCACTAGCTTGTGGGGGTGCACTGACCCCAGTGGTAACTGGCCACATGCTCAGAATGGAATTGTTAGTGAGTTTTAGTTAAAGGACCTTATAAGTGTGTGTGTGTGTGTGTGTGTGTGTGTGTGTGTGTGTGTGTGTGTGTGTCTGTGTGTGTCTGTGTGTGTGTCTGTGTGTGTAAGAGATGGGGAGGTGTTAGGGTTTCTGTTCCTGCACAAACATCATGACCAAGAAGCAAGTTGGGGAGGAAAGGGTTTATTCAGCTTACACTTCCACACTGCTGTTTATCACCAAAGGAAGTCAGGACTGGAACTCAAGCAGGTCAGGAAGCAGGAGCTGATGCAGAGGCCATGGAGGGATATTACTTACTGGCTTGCTTCCCCTGCCTTGCTCAGCTGGCTTTCTTATAGAGCCCAAGACTATCAGCCCAGGGATGGCACCACAATGGGCCCTCCCCCCTTGATCAGTAATTGAGAAAATACCTTACCACTGGATCTCATGGAGGCATTTCCTCAAGGGAGACTCCTTTCTCTGTGATGACTCCAGCTTGTGTCAAGTTGACACAAAACCAGCCAGTACAATTGACCCCTTGTCAGCCTGACACACGAATACGTCACTATTAAGCCTTAACAGTTACCTTCTTATTCATCCCTAAGATCTGCCAACCCAGGGTTTATCAGCCAGACTGAGCAAGGCACTGATCTTTGAGTGTAGCGGAATATCGTTAAGAATCATTTTTGTGGCGGTGTTCCTTTAGCATTTCCTGACCTATGTGGTTTCAGATTCTTGGCCACCCAAGCAGTGTTGGAGATGGGCTCCATCTCCTGAAATGGGCCTTAAGACCAATGCTGTGGTCGGTTACTTCCGCCGTGTTTTTTGCCATTATTGTACCAGCACTAGGTCTTGACTTGCATCATTGTAGATCTGGGTTGGTGTTTACCTTTCTCTTTTGGTAGAGTGCAGAGTACCATCCTGAACCACGAACACTGGCTAGTAGCAGTGAGGGCTCTATGAAGAGGTTCCTACTACATCTTTACCTTGTATTCAACCTACAAATTATGTAACCGGTCCTAAATATAGCCATTTTTGTTTATCTGTTTCTATTTTTTGTTGTGTTCAAAGTAAACTTGTTTTGTGCACCTTAAGGTAACTATGGGAACATCAGGAAGGGTAACCGCTCAGTTATTCCCTTTTGGGGGTGTGGGGCACTGTAGATGCCACACCCTCTCCAGTACGGTCCATTGTGCCCCAAGACACACCACAACTCTTCTCACCAAACGGCAATCCTCAGGACGATGACTGTTGCCTTTCTTCCTGCCCTGAGCTGCCCTCGTTGCCTTTCCCTACCATCCAGTTTCCAAATTTCCCCAAGCAGAAAGCATATCTGAGAACTTCCGCCACCATCTTGCTATATACACATGCAGGTATTTCTCCACTCGTTGGCTAGAAAGCTTTTTGAAGAGAGAAGCCTTGGTATTTTTCAAGCCCCTGGCATCCCACAAACTTGACATATACTCTCTCTTGAGAGGACACTAAGGCAAGGAGATGAACAAACTGATGTCCAGACCTGTGAAGAGAACCACTCACTCGGGTTGGTCTCTTCATTTTGTAACATTTTTCTGATTTCCTCCTGTGGAGCTTGTTTGAGTCAGGGGACAACCCAGAGCTATGAGCTGGGGAAATTAAATTCGAAAAGATAAAATGCTCTCGGGCTAAGAAATCAGCTCTTAAATATAAGGAACTGGTAAGTTGGGCTGGAGAGGTGACCCATAAGCTAATTTTTAACGTTAAGCAAAGGTTCTGTGTAGACCCCTTTTCAACACATGAAAATGGTGAGCTTGTGGTTACAGAGTTGAGTGGGTAAATCATTTGCCATGCATGCCTGTAATCTCAGCCATCGGGAGGCAGAGACTGGGGGTCCTTGAAGCAAGCTGGTGAGCTAAACTAGGTGAACCAATCAACTTTGGGCTCAAGTGAGAAACCCCACCTCAATATATAAAGGGGAAAATGGTCAAGGCAGGTGCCTGACATCCACTTCTGGCCTTCACATACACAATCACGCACATGTACCTGAATACACATGCACACCCACACTCATGCAAACTCACATACGCAAACATACACACAAAAAAGGTATCGCCAGCTGAGGTTTGAGAAGGTTTGTCTTAGTTACATTCCTGTTGCTCAGATAAAGAACCCCAACAAAACCAATTGCATGAAGAAACGATTTATTTGGGCTGACTTGTCAAGGGTACAGTTCATGAAAGAAGTCATGGCAGCAAAAAGCTAGGGTGACTGGTCACATGGTGTCCATGATCAGGAAGCTGAGAGAGATGCATGCTGGAGCTCGGCCTGCTTTCTTCTTTTTAATCAGTCCATGGAGTGGTACCTCCTACTTTAGGGAGGGTCTTCCCACATCAGTTGACCTAACCTGGAAAATTCCCTGCAGGTAAGTGTGGACGCTTGTCTCCCAGGTGATTCTAGACCCTGTCAAATTGACAATCACAAGCCCAGTAGTGCTCAGTATCCCTAGTTATCAGGGAAATTCGCATGAAGTCCAGGCACCTGCTGGGATGCCTATTATAAAAGTGTGGATAAATACACAAGTAAACATAGATGAGTGGAGAAATGTAAATTAGCTACACTGGAAAACAAAGTGGAGGTTCCTCAGAAAACTACAAAGGAGGATGGAGAGATGGCTCAGTGGTTAAGAGGACCTGGGTGCTCTTTCAGAGGATCCAGGTCCAATTTCCAGTAGCTCGCAACCATCGGTTAACTCTAGTCCCAGGGGATCTGATGGCCTCTTCTGGCTTCTGTGTGCACCAGATATCCAGTCCACATGGTGCACAGATACACACACAGATAAAACATTAATGCATATTAAATAACTACAGATTTAAAAGAAATCATGAGTAGGGCTTCCATATGACTGTCAATCAAACTTCTGGGTATTTATCCAAAGGTTTTGAAATAAAGATCCCAAACTGGCGTCAGCACCGCTGTGCTCATCACAGCAATGCTTGCACAGCAATGCTTGACAGTCCGCGAGAAGTGAGAACAATCTAAAAGCTATCAGAGGATGAAGAGAAGGAGAATGTGGTTTGCACAGCCTTTAATGGCAGAAACAATATACTTATAAGAAGACCTAGGGGAACCTCAGTGACAGTGTGCTAAGAGGAATAAGCTGGTCACAGCAGCAGAGGTACCTCTGCATGGTTCTAGCTTGCTGAAGAATGTGAAATCAATGGTTCCATGCATAGAAGCAGGAGCAATGGAAGGAGAGTGCAGGAAGGAGAAGCTGCCAATCAGATATGCCTATAGTTAGTGATGCCACCCTGTCCTTCAGAGTTGTTCATAGTCTTAGGTCCGGGTATGTAGCTCAGTGGTCGAACACTTCTTAGCATGTACCAAGACTAGGGTTTGAGTCTCCTTGACGGAATCTGTTAAGGTGGTCTATTTCCTGTTCTGTTCTTGCCCCCCCCCCTTAAATAAGAATTGGGAAATTAAAAACCTGGGAATTGATACAATATTAAATTGTGTGTCACAGAATAAGTGAAATGAATCCCTCCTGTCCGATTTGTTATACATTAAAACTTCAATTCTTTCAAGGTACTAAAGCATTTTTTTTTCTTTTTTGAACACGAGGCTTAACAAAACATACAGATTTATAAGCATTTAGCACAGGGGTTCCCGAGGAAACAGAAGCCACATAGGAACGCGCCTGGTGAGGGTCGGATGGGAGCGAAGGTGTTGGAACGTAGTGTTCAGCTCTGGGTACAGGTACTTATCGCCAGGGAGACTCCCAGCTTCCGCCAGATCCTCGAAGGAGCTTCGGGCCCAAACGTAATTAAAGACCCCTGCTTTGTATTTCAGTCCATCAAGCAAACGATGTTTCTTTCTTATTAAAAATAGAACACTGCGTCTAAAGATTTATTATAGAAGAGATGCTTTCATGGCTTTTAACCACTGCCTTTTGTCATCTGTGTATCTGGTAAAGTGCTTCTGAGATGTCTCGAGCGCTGGTTGAAATCTTTTCTCACTTTTCAGAGTTATCTGCTCTGTCTTATTCTTCCTGCCTCTCCAGCCTGCCTTCTGGTGGCCTGGTCAATACCTGAGTGCATAACCATGGCCGTGCACAACCATGGCCGTGCACCAGGAAAGGGCAGCGAGGAGAGCAAGCGTGTGCCCTGAGCTGAGTATTGGCCTGGGTTGATCTTGACTTCACCCATTGGGGTTGTACTTGGAACATGAGGGCCGGTTGTTAGGGTCCCAGACTTGGCTAACCGCTGTCTTGAAAGGTGGAATTTTGGGTGGAACTATCTGATTTTTGTTTTTATTTACCTGTAACGTTAGCTCTTTACAACCAAATTTCTGCTCCATCTTTGCTTTCTCCACTTCTCTTTCCTTTCCTTCTTTTAGTGCCTCTTCAGTGCAGGTGTTGCGGGAAGTATTTTAAAATGATGGAATGTACATGGCACATGTTCCCGAATTATGCCCTGGTTCTCTCCACCCAGCTCCCTAGGTTCCCTCTGGCAGGTAGCTACCCGGCCAGCCCCATGCTTCAATGCCCCCACGGCGTCTGTGGTGCACATCGGGCAAACCCACTCTTTGCCACTGTACCTTTCTCTCTGGAACCCAGACAAGCCGCTGCGTGAAGGAAAACCGCAACACAAACTTAGCTCAGAAACAATGATAACTCAATCTCTGGGTGTATCAACTGAAAGCCAAACTTGTAAGCCTTATCTAAATCTGATTCCTCTGTTGGCAAGTCCTTGAGGATCTGTACCGGGAGACTCTAGTAGCTACATCTTACCCATTCCAAAAAGCTCTCTCTCCCTCTCTTCCTTCTCCCTTCTCCTCTCCCTCTCTTCCTTCTCCCTTCTCCTCTCCATCGCAGAAGTCTCTCTATGCGCCCAGTGATTGGCTCCTTTATTCATTAGGGGATTGGTTCACAAGAAGCCACAGGTGTAACTCACTCCTTCTCTGAAGCCTCTCCCAGGAGGGCAGAATTAGCAGATTGCAGACAGCCCAGGGCTATCCACAACATGCAGGCACCTGCCTCCTCTTGCCCCTTTATACAGTACATTTCCAATTATAAATGTGAGCTATTTGAAGGGAATTCCCTCTTCTCAAGAACCTTACGGCAAGGACTCTCTGTGTTCAGGTTTCACGTCTATCTGTCTATATAACTGCGGTTTCAAAACACACAGAAAAAAGTTTGTCTGTTCTGAAAATGTACAGATATTTCCCCATATCTTGGCTTTTCAACAACACAGGTTGAAGGTGACTATGCATAGCATCCTGTTTGTGATGTCTTGTATTATGTATCCTGTATACTCTAGTGATTATTGGGAATATATAGGAGGGTATGCACACCCATCTACGGATATTATGGCATTTTATGAAGGACTTGGGCATCCTTAGACTTTGATATCTTCAGATGTCCTGACACCAATCCTCAGTGGGCACCAGGGGACCCGAATGGTTCTAGGGTCGCATATGTTATACTACCAAATTACTGAGAAATGAGACTTTGTAGTAGCTGTGGACAGTCATCCTACAGGAGGAAATACCTGGGCAGCTTCTGTTTTGGTGCTAGTCTGGGTGTATACTGAGTGTGTTGGGCCAGGTATTGGTTGAAGCAAAGTTTTGTTCTCTCGGTTGTGATTGGAAAAGGTTGTGCTGATAGGACACGCCCACTGTCCTTGGCTCTTTTCTGACATTCCATATTCCTCATTCCCTTTCCTTAGCTCCTTGCCAGGACTGAACTGAGAAGCCATTCATAACTTCTATAATCTTATGTTCAGTCTTATTGGATTGGCCTCAGGCCCTGGGTAAGGAGCAAGGTCGCAACGAATGTGACTGTTTTCTTTGTACTAGATATCCCCCCTCTCTTGTCTCTCTGTCTTTGTCTCTCTGTCTCTCTCTCGTGTGTGTGAGTTTTCAAGTGGATGTACAAGTCTGTTTATATTCACGTGTGAATGTGTAGAGTCCAGAGGACAATATCCAGTGTCATCCCTCAGAAGCCATCCACCTTATTTTTGAGATGGGGTTTCTGCGTGGGATCTGGGGCTAGCCAACGAGGTAGCTTAGCCACCCAGTGAGCTCCTGAGACCTGGCTGTTTGTTTTGCTAGAGTTGGGCTCATGCATACACACCAACATGCTTGCCTTTTTGTGTGTGGGTTCTTGGAATCAAACTGGAGTCCTCACATTTGCAAGGCGAGGGCTTTATTGAGCCATCTGTACCCCCAACAAACCAGATCCCGTTCTTAATGCTTTTAAGATTTTTGTGACCCACAGTCATAATGATGGTGACAGTGACCCCTTCTGTGCTGTGTTTCTGAGTGTTAGAGTCCTTGTCTAGCACACATAAAATGTTAGGATCAGCCCTTAGCATTACAAAACTAAGCCAATACAACAGGAAAAAGTGAGGACCTTGCCGAGGAGATCTGCTTTGACTCCGTAGCAGAATTTGATGTCAATATTATGAGCTTGCGAATCCTGAGATTCCTTCAGTTATCAAACATAACTTTTGTTTCAGTTGAGAATTGGAATGTCATTTTTAACATCAGATTTTAAGTGTGGCTGTTGTGCAAACTTTGAGAATCAGTGTGAGGGAAGTGAAGATATTCATTACACACAGCTCACCTGCTGACCAGTGAAGCCTCAGCTATGACACATCATGCTGATATTCTGACTTTCAGGAGAACGCTGGGAGGGAGACACACCCTGCCACTGGGATCACCCTCCCCAAACTTATAAACTCAGTCTAACCATCAGTGGGGGAAGAGAGTCTCCTTTGAGGAGTCCCACAAAGCTCCTGGCCTTCTCAGCAGTTAAGAACAGTCAGTGTAAATGGAATCTGAGGAGCTGTGAACGTTATGGAGCCGGCCAACGGGTGCCGTGTTTGACGTGGAGTCCTGGGGTAGAGAGGAGGCAGTTGGTTCAAGGTAAAGGAACATGAATGAGACATGAAGTTCACACAACGCGTCCCTACCAGCTGATGAGTTAGGATGAGTATACCACATATATTCACTGTAGGAGAGATGTAGCATGGGCCAGTGGAAATGCTCCATTATATTTTTAATTTTTCTATAAGTGTACAGTGATTCAAAATTCAGTTTTGTTTTTTAATCATCTCTGCATGGAGGCAAATACCGATCACCCTGGCAATCAGGAGGCCGAGGCAGGAAGAAGAACACAGTGAGAGCAAGCTGGAAATGGACTACATAGTACATTCAAGGCCATCCTTGGCTATAGGGCTAGCCTTAGACTCAGCAATCTCCACAACAATTATTTTAAGACATGGTGCTGAGGAGTTACTCTTGTGTGACTGGGAAATCAAAACCATTAAGAAAATCAACTGAGAATTTGACTTTTAAGTGTTAGAAATCATGGCAGAGCTGGTCCTAGAGCCAGACCTTGAGTTTGAGTGGGGTAGAGGGCAGGCAAGGCTTATAAATATTTGCCTTCTACCTTGAGAGTAATACTCAAGTCTTTGGAGGCAACTTGTCTTTGCCAAATGGTGCTGGCATCGGCCGAGTCTCTGGAATGGAAGTTAACTGATCCCGAGGCCTTTCCTTGCACAGCAGCATTTGGTTTTTATATCTTCTAACCACTGTCCTATTTGTTTTTGATTCTGTGATAAGGCATTGACTAAAAGCAACCCGAGGAGGAAGGGTTGATTTCCTCTTACACTTCTAGGTAATGGACCATCACAAGGAAATCCAGCAGGATCTAAAGCAAAGGTCATGGAGGCACGGTGCTTCCTGCAGCAGTTATCAATCAAGAAAATTTCCCATAGATGTGTCCACAGGCCAACCTTATGGGGGAAGTTCCTCAGCTGAGGTCCCCTCTTCAAAACAACTCTAGTTTGTGTCAAGTTAACGAAACTTAATCAGCACAACATTCTAGTACATTTTAAAATGGAGATGGATTGACTGACTGATTGTCTGATTCTGTCTTGGTGACTTGAGATATCTTCTTGAGCTGTACCCAGATATTTATGGGTAAAGGCTGAGGAGGGAAGGCATATTTTCTTTTCAAGAGTAGAGAAAGCTGGAGATCTCCCAGGTTCCCAGGACTCTTAAGACTGAGCTCACACACCGCAGCGAAACTGTCTCCTGGCGTGGCTGTCTCTTTCACTCATGAACTTGAACCTTCCTTTGGTGGAATGTGGTGCTGAGCAGAGTCTCTGCTTCTCTGCTTTCTACTGTGTGACTCTTTTTCGTAAACAGTCTGGAACAGTAATGTCACAGACTTTCTCCTCAGGCAGATCGTTGTCTCAAAAATGAGCTTAGTTAGTAGGAAAATAGAAACATGGCAATGTTGGTAAATGCTAGAGTCAAGCACATCCTAGGAGGACATGGTAATGAGATGATTCTAACCACCGAAGGACCATGTTCCCCCTCATGGGTACATTAGGTTATTGAGGCTGGTAGATTTGGAGACACAAGTACACTATAAAGTTACACTATTAACTAACTACAGAATATAATTCCCACCTATGGAAGCTCACAAGGTGTTCGTTTCCTGATTCTCTTGAACCTGTTATATCAAATGAAATATACTAGGCACACAATGACAAGTTCTGTATGATCTCTCTTATTAGTGGAATATATAAAAGGTGATGTCATAGACACTGAGAGTCACATGATCTCTCTCATAAGTGGAATGTATAAAAGATGATGTCATAGACACCAGGAGTAGAAGCACATTGGTAGACTGGAGATGTAGAGGGAGGGAAGATTGAGGACAGGCAGTGGATGGCCCTTAAGTAATCATTAGACAGGAACCAGCTTTAATGTGCTGTGGCACATGGTGACTGTAGGTATCAGTCAGTGCAGGTTTCAGGACACTCCCCCCAAAGCTAGAAGAGCAAGCTGGAGATATGGCTCAGCATTTAGAAGTATGCACTGCTCCATCAGAGGATTGGAGTTTAGTTCCCGGCTCACAATCACTTATAACTTCAGCTCCAAAGATCCGATGGCCTGTTTTGGCCTCCATGGGCACCCATATCCACATGAGCCATATCCTCACACAGACTCATAATTATAAATAAAATAAGTCCTTGGGGAGAGGGGGAGAAATTAAGCTAGAAGAAAGGATTTAAATGCTTCTACCATAAAAACAGATAGGTTTTTGAGAAATAAGTATATGTAACCTGGTTTAAGTGATAGCGGCAAGTCACCAAGGGTACTTAATATTATGTGGGTAATCTCTGAATCACTTGTTTCAAACTCTGCTGTCTCCTAAACCCAAGAGCTATGGGAGTTTGTTTCTTCCACACTTACGTCAGCCTTCCCATTATTCTGTCATGTCTTAGCTGCTGGGCCAAGTCTCAGTTTGCAATCATGAATACTTCCAAGGCAGGAGGCCAAGCGTCCCTAAATTGTTCACTGAACCTTATTGTAAATTTATATTGAACTCTTAATGGTGAGAGCATTAAAAAAATTGGAGTTTCTGAAAGGTGATCTCATTTCAGATTTTTTTTTTCTTCCCCCATCCACATTCTGAGTTAAACCACATTATTTTTTTAAAGACCTTAGTTAAGTCAGAAGTCTGGAAGTGTAATTGTCATTGAATTTACTTTAATGAATACAAACAGGAAGGAGATGGTCATTCATTCAGAAAATGGTTATTGGATCTGCTATTGGCCTTGGCTATTCTCCTCATCCTGGAGGTGAATAAGACATGGCTTCTCTCCTCAAGTTCCCTAAATGGAGGTAGAAAAACAAAATAAAACCAGAAACCTATAGAGTACCATGTCATCACTGTTGAGCCACATAATAACTTACCTGGAACTGGGTGGCTTAAAATAAGAAATGCTGCAAAGCTTGCTGTGTCTAAGAGTCTGGACGTAGGTGGCTGTGCAGTCAGCTTAGTTGAATGGTTCTGGCTGGAATTTCTCATAAGGTACTGACAGAGCAGACATCTGAAGCTTCCACAGGGCAAGGAGACCTGCTTCTAAGATACCTCCCATGGCTGTCAACTGAAGGCCTCAGTTCCTTCCCTCACAGATCTATCCATATGGCTGCTTGTAACATGGCGTCTGGCCTGTCCCCAAGGGTGGGAGTGGGGGACAGAGTAGAAACATCTTTTAGGACCTAGTCCCAGAAGTGATGTATCAATACCTCTGAAGGATTCTTTTGGTTATAGGAATCAGCCCTTGTAGAGTGTTAGAGGGAACTCTGCAGATATGTGTAATGAGGGAAGAGCAGCTCATTGAGAGTAAATTTTCAAAGCTATGACAGTCTACCAGCCAGTCTGCTCAGTATCTAATATCGCCAGTGAAGAAAAATAACAAAAATGATCCAGATGTTAGTCAAGGAATTATCTGTAGACACACAGAGCCAGAGAGAGTATAGTACAGGGGTTTGGGGGAGGCGACTACAGGATCAGAGGGTCTTCTGGTCAGAAGAGGAGAACAGCTGTACATATGGACTCATAGCAGTTGGAACATAAATGAGGCATGTGCAAACTCAAGCTAGACCCAGTCCCAACATGGGAGGTGGGCGTGAAGTCCCACGCTAGTCACAGATGGAGTGGCAATTTATAATTGTGCAAGATAAGTCAATTTTCTTTGAGAGTGTAGCTCTTGGTAAGCTGATCATGCTCCAGTAGAAGGCCGTACATCCAAGAATATGTATCCAAGACAAATTAGACATCATCATCATCATCATAATAATAATAATAAAACAGAAAGCTGGATTGATCTGGGATCTGGGAATAGTTTGAGGGGAGAGGTTGACTATGATCAAAATATGTTGTAGGAAATCCTCAAAGAATAGATAAAACAGGTTTTTTTTGTTTGTTTGTTTTTTTGTTTTTTAAATGGGAAGGAACATTAAAGGTGGGTGCTGGGCACAGATGCTAAATCAGGTTGAGTGCAGGAGGATTCGAAGATCTGTCTGGGAATTAGCCATGTTGAAAGTCTGGAGCCCATCTTCTGCATTCTGATTTTGTAAAGAATGAGCTATGGCTGTTGACCGCGTTCCTTTCAGCTGTGGTAGAGGGATGGTGCTTTATCTCTGCACCATCTTGAAGTCCTGCTGTGGCATCAGAAGAGTCACCTGATAGTTCCTGGGCTGTGGCATCAGAATTAGCTGTCCCTGAACAGCTTTTTCTTGGAGTGCTACTTCATTTAAAGCATGGTTTGTTGAAGCTGAGGAAACACTTCCTCAGTGCATTTGTAACATCACTCCTGATTCAGGCTGAAGTGGCATCTTCTACTGTATGCTTCTCATGGGAAGAATGGAAGAAGTCTCTGTAGTCTATAAAAGAATGTGCATTCAGTAGGTGAAAGTTTTCTAGAACATGGTGGGTGTTCTCTCCAGGTCCTTATTCCTTATGTGCTTCATAACCTATTCAGATCCTTGTGAATATGTGGCTTTGAAGCCACTATTGGGAGCTGTCACACTCAGGGCAGCTTAGCTCCCCTGGTCTTCCTTTGCTCTGCCCTGGTATAAACCTTAGAATTCTGTAAAGACTGATACCTGTAAGGCTGGAGGGAGTGCTCAGAGGTTAGGAGCTCTTACTGCCCTTCTAGAATCCAAGTTCAGTTCCCAGCATCCACATGGAGTGTCTCCTGACCACCCAGGAGATCTGATGCCCTCTTCTGGCCTTGTGAGCACATGCATACATGTGTATGCAGCTATACATACACATTAATAAATAGTAAAATCCCTTTTTAAAGGTGAAGTACTATCTGGAGAAAAAGAAATTACATGATCACTATATTTTGGCACTAGACTTAGGCTCAACCTGACTTTCAGTTCTTAACACAAGACCAGGTTAAGGAAACTTACACTTCCAAGACATCACAGGAAATGGGGTATTTAGCAAACTGTGCACAGGTATCCCAGAGGTGGTGATGAATACCGATAGCATGAATTTAGGTCCTTAAAGTCATAGTGCTATTATAACATTTCATTTTAAATTTGAAAATTTAAAGATAAATGCTGCTAGTAAGATGTGACCATTGGAGGTCACACCAGGAAACCTTAGAGTTTTCAGATGATTTTTCTCTCGGGTCTCTTATCCTGGAAACAAAAGGGAATCCAGTTGATAGCTGTGAGACTAGTTGCATTTAGGAGAGGGAAGAGAGGGAGATGGGAGAGGAGAAAGAGGGAAGAAGAAGGAGGAGGAGGACATAGGAACGGAGACTAGAGGGGGAAGAGGAGGGAAGGGGGAGGAAGGGAGGTAGTGGGCAGGAGAAGAAAGAGCAGGAAAGGATAGGAGGGAAGAGAGGACATGGGAAGAGTTTAGGTTTTTATCAAGTCATTTCATAAATCATGGAGGCCTACATGTCCTCGTGTGTAAAATAGAGCTAAAGATCTGCCTTATTTATCTGGTTGTTTCTTCCCCAGCTCTAAAGTTTGTTTTTCTAGCCCTTGGGCTGACTGACTTCTGTAGCTGCCTTTGGTTACTTTGTGGGGGTTTCCTTCTTCCACCTTCTCCACCCTTCCAACCCCCTAACATTAGATAGGAGAGAAAAGGGACAGAGGGGAAGGGGACGATGTCATTGTTAGACGACTTCCTGCTGATTGGGGGCATCGAGTCCTTGGGAGCAAGTTTGATCTTCATTGTCAGGGTATCTAATTCCTTCTCTTTTCCTCTTTGGGCATGGTTACTTAGTAACCATGACCAACAGCAACCAATCACCAACCAACAATCCACCCTACCTCTCAGGGCACTAGCATTTTTATACCCTCTGAAAAATACCCAGAATTCCAAACATCACACAACTGCGGAGACTATGTACAGCTGGCAAAATCATGCCCCTGCTAGAGCATGAAGCAAATCATCGTCAGCTGCTGTGGACAATCTGAAGCAGCCCATATCCCACATCTGGGATTAAAACAAAAACATACTCTTATGTCTCTGTCCTTTTAAAGAAACTGAAACTCCAAAATTGTCACTACGGACTTTCTTAAGCCTATGTACTTTGTCTACATTTTTAACCAATGGTACGATAGAGGTGGTAGGGTCTATGAGAGAAATTCAAACTATTTGTGGCAAAATGAATGGTTTCATATAAAACGAGTTTCAACTTTATTTTTAAAATAGTTGTAAGAGTTATATTGAGGATGGGGGGGGTATCTCTGGCTCTGAGGTACTGCACGATCAGCAAGTGTCTTTGTAATGAAGGTGATGGGCAGTCTTTCTAGTTCTATGTGACTCTGTCAATGCAGATTTCCGTTAGCATTGCTGACTGCCTCAGTTATGAACGTTGTCACCCTAAAGGAGCAGGAATGGGGGCTAGTGTTGGGGTGAAAAGAAGCATTTTGTTGCCCCCATATCAGAAGTAGCTTAGAGATAAGAATTTCCTGCTTTGGTGGCTGCTAAGATGGCTCAGAGGGTCAGAGCACTTGCTGCTCTTACAGAGGACCTGTGTTTAATTCCAGCACACATGGTGGCTCACAGTCACATGCGGCTCCAGCTCCATAGCATCCATCATTATCTTCTGTTCTCTGCAGGCATCAGTCACACACTTGGTGCATACAAATACATACGTACATACATACAGGCAGGCAGACACTTAAAAATAAATGAAACTTTATACATTAAAAAGAATTTCTGTTTCATTCACCTCTTGCCCAGACTTGAGATTCTGGACTTGTTCTTTTCACAGCCCTCCCATTACGAGTATAATGAGGTTGTCTCAGATCTAGGGGAGACATCTGTGAGGATGGACTCTCAAGAAGACAACATTCCTCTCCTAAGCTAGAC
>CM052711.1:6721622-6836622 GCA_028551405.1 Uromys caudimaculatus | reverse complement strand
TGTGTAAAATGAGCCCAGTACCCCCAAATCACTCAGACTCACTCATGGAGTTGTCAGAGAGTACACATTAGTGCAACACTTGGGACCTCAACTATCTTTTTTCTTTTTCTTTTTCTCTTTTTTAACCTTAATGGGTTGAGAAAAACATAAGATATTGTATAATCCAGTGTTTGAGAGAGAGTATAAACCAGAAAAATAATGATATCATGGGGCAGAGCCCCATTTTGTGTTCCCTTTTTGAGCTTTGGGGTGGAGTAGGGGGTGGGGGAGCTTAGAAGGAAAATTGACCATTCATAGTCCCCATATGGAAGAAACCCTCCTAAAGAACCCTGGAGGGTCAGACTCCTGTTGGAGCATGTAACCAGCAGAGGCAGAAGCCACTGACTGAGCCTATGAAACTGTGATCACAGGAGTGCCTCAGCTTTGGGAGGAAATGCATGTCTAAACATACAAGAGAAATAGAAAGTCAGGATTAGGCAGTGTGGCTTCCCTAAGGGTTAATGATGACCCAAGCCAGACTCTCATGTTAACTAGAGGTCAGCGGTGAACACTGGACAGTTTCGGGGGAGCTTGATGTGGAGAACACATTTTGTTAATGCTAAGTACATTGAAATCAGTCATCATTGCAACTTGTAAAGTAGTATAGTGTCCACAGGCATCCTCCTGGGCCCTGGCAGTTAGAATCAGCCTGATTCATCAGACCTCTGCAGACCTGGGCTAAATGCACCATTCTTAAGGGAACAGAACTGGGAGGCATTCAGGCTTTGCTACCTATGATCCCTCAATGCCAGGACATGTATTCTTCAGTCTGCAGCAGAAGTTATGTCAGAACCAACTGCAACGTATTCCCAAAGGGAACACCCACATACTCCGGTCACGCTCCAGAAGATTCTAACAGGCTCGGTAACTAGTTGAAGTGAATCCATGCCTTCCCTCGCTCATCTGCCTAAAACTATAGATGAGAATATTTAGAATGAATAAGAGGTATCTAAGTAAGATGTTTTTAAAATGCATTTTTATTAGTGTGTATGGCTGCGTGTGTGTACATATATGGGTGTCTGCAGAGGCCAGAAAAGGGGATGGGATCCCTTGAAGCTGGAGATACAGGAGGCTGTGCACTGCCAGGTGTGGGTGCTGGGACCCGAACGCTGGTCTTCTACAAGAACAGCAAGTTTTCTTAACCAGTGAGCCTTCTCTTACTCACAAGAGAAATTTCTTACTGAGAAGAAAATAGAAGGAAAAACTGTTTCGTCCAAATTCTCACTAGGAACAAAAGATGGAATACCCGTGAAACATTTAAAAATACATTTAAACATGTTAAACGTTTCAACTACACATTTCCTGTTACTTCCTCTGGCATGCTTGCTTTACTTTTATGAAGGGAGAAGGTGATTGCTGCAAACTGGTTTTGCCAGTATCCCAGAGCTTGATAAAAGGAGCAGAATAGATATTTCAAACGTGCATGAGGCTTTCATTAACGATGATCGTTAGCCCCGTTCTGAACTATTGACAAAATGTTATAACACTCTCGAAAGCTGGGCTTGTATTCTTTTAAATAAAGAACTAGTTAATCAGAGGCTCATTCTAATGAAAATGATCTAATTCTGCTGCTAAGTGTTAATTTAGAAAAAAGAGGAGTGGGGAGCTACAAGATTGTTTGCAAAAATGCATATCGACTCACATAAATCAATGTTGGAGGGTGATTGAGGTGTGAATTCCCCTGGAGTTTCCGAAATGCCCTCTCTTCCCTGTACAATAGGAGAAACTGTTTGCCTGCATTTTGATAACCAACATGGAAATTAGATATTAATATATACGGGGAAAGACAGAGACGGAGAGAAAATACTTAACAGCCGAAGAAGGCAGGAATTGTGCCATCACTCACAGTGGCAATGCCATGAGGAGCTTACTCTGTCATCCTGTAACAAGGGCAAGGCTGTCCCTGGGCCCCGGTGCCAGACAGTGTAAAGGACAGACCCACCAGCCTTATTACATTTATGTGCCTGTACGCTTTGTCTAAAAACCGAGGCCTTTGTAATCTTCCCGTTTGCTCTCACACAAATATAACAAATAACAGAAACAGATGTGAAATCACACCTTTTCTTTTGTCTAAAGCTTAAGAATAGTAGATCATAATTATCTTGCAAAGAGAGACCGGGCTTTTTAAAAGCTTATTATGGGTGATCCTTTTAAAACTCTCCTTTGTCTCTTGAAAAACAAAACAAAACAAACAAAAAACAAAACACCCCCCCCCTTGGTCAGCCAAGTTGCCAGCAAGGCCAGGTGACCTCCAGTGAGACTCGATGACCTTTGGAGGCCAGGTGACCTCCGGTGAGACTCGATGACCTTCGGAGGCATGTCACCTTGCAATCAACAGCATTTGCCCATGGTCTGTGTCCACCCTGTGCAGGACACAAATATGAATCTGGAAAGTCTGCCTCCTGCTCTGCAAGTTAGCAGTTCCTCCGAATCATCTAGAAATCAGGTAAAGAGTCAGGTGTCCCATTCCTCTGTGATTTTTGCCTTACCAGCTGACATGCTTGATTTTTCTCATGTTGCTACAGATGGAGGCAAAAGCGAAGAGGGGCATATGTGGGCATGGAGAGATGGTCTCTTTTGCACTGGGGCTCCAGGGGGGTATGCATGTTGAGTGCCTTGTTTCTGTTTATGTATATCAGCTGGTTAAGATGGAAGCTCTTTGGAAGCAGGAGAGGCTGTTTGAGTTAGGGACAGGAATGTAGAAGCCCCCAGATAAAAGGATTTGCTGCTCTGTTGATGGAGCCCTTCAACGTGTCTTCATGTGGTAAGATCTCTCACTGGGGATTGTGAAATAAGGCTGTTTGGGAAGCTCACAAATAGGGTGTTTATTATTTGTTTAAAAGCAAATTAAAAAAACCCTGATGCTCTGGGAAAGAAAGAAAGCTAAGGGTGTTTGCTGCATTTCTCTATTCTTACTCTCTAACAAGGACTGGGGCAGAAGGCAAGAGATTATTATTCTTTATTTTCTTTTTTCTGGGATGTCTCTCTAATGTAGAACAAAGTAGTGCATCATAGACGCTTAGTAAGTATTTTCTGAGTGGAAGAATGGATATACTATGTACTCTGGGAACTAAAATAGTAGCATGTTACTCTCGTTGAGGAATTCACCATCCACAATATGGATGTATCTGCTACTCGTTCGTGGTAAGATACTGACGTTGGTTACTGAGATTAGAGGGTAAGTGCTTGGTATGCAGTGTTGGATGGAATTGCAGAATTGTTTTCTTTAAAATTTACTTGCTGGTTAAATTTAGTACCGAGATAAAACATGTGGGGCCCGTATTGATAACGTGTTGATCTTTTTTTTTTTTTTTTTCTCCCTTTGGTTTTTCGAGACAGGGTTTCTCTGTGTAGCCCTGGCTGTCCTGGAACTCACTCTGTAGACCAGGCTGGCCTCGAACTCAGAAATCCGCCTGCCTCTGCCTCCCAAGTGCTGGGATTAAAGGCGTGCGCCACCACTGTCTAGCTATGTGTTGATCTTAATGAAAGCCTAACCCTTAGTCATGAACACATAAAGTGAGAGTGCTTTATTTCTGAAAACATTCTAATCTCCCATGCTGCAGATGACATAGGAAGGATTTGCAGTGTGCCAAAGTCCCTGAGTCTGGGGACCTACCTTCATCCTTCATCTTCTCAGTGGTGGTCCTCTTTCCTCTGATGCTGGTTTTTCTTCTGCAGAACCCTATTGTCATTGTATGGTTTGTTTTAATATGGAGAAAATAGAGATTAACATAGAATAGTGGCGTTAAAGGTGTGGGTGTCCCAGGTCCTCTTTGCTGTAGTTTTCTCTGAGGTAAAAGGAAGATAATGAGGATCAAAGATGCACAGTTCCTAGGGCCACTAAGAAGATGCTGTGTGCACAGTACCTGACTTGGTTGTCAGCAACTTTAACTTTAGCTTAACTTAGCTTGTCTCCAGATACTTAGGATTCTATGAGAAATCCAATTAAATTATTGGCAACTGAAACTCACCAACACCTAGGAGTTTTCAGAGTCCATTCTGAACATTTCTTTCAGGAGACGAGTTGCAGGTTCCTCCTCCTCTTCAAGGTTTACACACAGAAGCATTTTCTATTTGGGGGATGTCAGCTCTGTGACGGGGCTTCTGCTGTTTTTAAATTACATTTCTTAAGCTTGGAATCCACAAGGTGGATGGTAGGCCCTAGTGATATTGATATAAAAATTAAAACTGTCAACTTGTATTAAGGTTTAATCACAGGCTAGGGCACATGAGCCACTGTTTCTTTTTGTGGGCTCTCCTGATGCACTTTTTAAAAACTTCTATAGATATGTACAAAACCATGCCCATTTCTTTCTTCTTCTTCTTTCTTTTAACTCTTTTTAATGAAGCTCTTACTGGTTTATGTTGAAGACAGGGCAGAGGAAGCAGTCCACAGGGCAGGGCAGATGTGCTGCTGTAGGAGTCACTTTCCATCCCATTTGATCTTTTGTGCAAGCAGAGGGTGCACTGGCATCTTCACTATGCAGAAGAGGAGTCTTACGGGGGAAAGCCAGTTGTCCAAGGTCATTCCCCCCAATACCAAATCTGAATCCTAGCCTTTTATTCTATCTTTCTAATATCTACCTATATGAATATTGTCTCCATTTTGGTAATTTCTAAGATAATTATAATTTGCTCAACAATTGTGAGTCAGAAAGAAGTGGTGTATATATATATATACACACACACACACACACAAATACATACATCTATATTTCCATTAAAAATACAAGCTTGTAATTATACAACTTTTACAAGAAAGTGAAAACCTTTCTTTTTTCTTGTCTTCCTGTTTGAACTTTTCCTGCACGAGTACTGTTTACATTAATTCTACTTTTCCCTCTCCTCCTCTAAATCCATTTCCTGACTTTCTCATTACCTCTTCTTTATTTACACACATACACACACACACACACACACACACACACACACACACACACACACACACATTAAGGGTTTACTTTGTGGGATTGGATAACCTATCAGGGGCCTCTTTCCTGGAGAAGGCTGAATCTGTCTCTCACAGCAGCCATTAATTGATAGTTCTTCACCTGGCGGTGGGGGCTTATGATATTTGCCTCCATCAACTTTGGCATGTCTCCTGGTACAATCATTGTTCAGGTCTTCTTTAGACAGCCACGTTGTTGAGATCTTATGCATCAGCTGCTCTGTCATGTATCAGCTGCTCTGTCATTTCTAAGAGAAATCTTATATCAGATGTTCCAGTCCTCTGGCCCCTGCAATCTCTTACAATCTTTCTGCTCCCACTTGCATGGTGTTCCTGAGCCTTAGGTGTAAGGTCTGTGGTGTAGATGTATCAGTTAGGATTGGCCACGGGTCTACAGGTGAACTCCTTTACAGGAGTGACCCCCTTCCTAAGAAGCATCCTTTCTCACAGTGCCAATGTATATAGGTACTAGAGGCTAACTCTTTTGTCTCAAATAGAAACAACTTTCAGAGTCCATTTATGCTTTGGAGCTTTCACTGAGATCTACTGCATTGCATGTGAATACCTTCATCTGCCCCCCCTTCCCTACTCATTTTTTAGGAATACTATAGAGTAGACCCCTGCACACAAATATCAAAAGCTGTTCCCAAACAGCTAAGTTATGGCAACCTTCAACAATCTCTGTCTGATGAATTTTTAAAGTTCCACAGATCTGAGACCAGTTACCCCAGCGTCTCTCAAATATCTCCTTTTTATTGCTCTTCTGATGATTAATTTGTAGAAACAAGTCCCAAGAAGGTAAAAGCAGCCAAGGTTTAGTTTCAGGCTTCAGGCACTGCTAAGTTTGAGTATTGATACCTGCTTTGCTATAGTCATATGTCACCATGGGCCTGGGAGATCTAGTGGGCTAGATATCTATATGCCATTGGGCAATAATAGCATACACATTGGACATTGTGTCTGCTTTTCAAGGAAAGAGCCCTGGGTGATCAGAACAGAAGACACAGTGTTGCATGTAGATAGAAGATACAGAGTTGCATGTGGATAGAAGACACAGTGTTGCATGTGGATAGAAGACACAGTGTTGCATATGGATAGAAGACACAGTGTTGCATGTGGGTAGAAGACACAGTGTTGCATGTGGATAAAAGATGCAATGTTGCAGGTGGCTAGAAGATACAATGTTGCAGATGGAGTGGGAACTGTGCATGAATGATCCTCACACTTTTGTGCTGTTGTTGGGGGTGGGGGACTAGAGATGAATAACAGGACAGGCCCACTTTAAAGACTCAGAAACCATTATATCCTTGATTCTCATATCAGCACATTATTATTTAGAAATGAGATCAAACTCAAGGCTCATATTAACTTTATACACACACACACACACAGAGAGAGAGAGAGAGAGAGAGAGAGAGAGAGACAGAGAGAGACAGAGAGAGAGACAGAGAGACAGAGACAGAGACAGAGACAGAGACAGAGAGACTGATTCTTATCAGTTGTTTGCAGAGGTCTATAATAGATTGCAAAGAAAACCCTCTTTTCCTCCTTGGCAAGATGATATAAAAACTCAAGTGACACCCTGGACACTGCCTGTGATATCTTGCATGTTTGTGGAGGACTCCTTGAGCTCCTGCAGAGACAGGCTTCATGTTGAGCTGCCTGGTGATGGACTGCCAAGCTGCCATTGGGTAATAGGATGAGTTGCTAGGCAGAATTTTAGCTTCATCTCAGCCTGCCATCGCTCATGGACTTAAATCCTGGATCCCCACTGCTGGAGAAGATGATCTGTAGTGTTGTATATTCTATTACCCCATAATATACAATGCGCTTTATTTATGTTAGTCATCTTTTATACAGAACTGTCACAGAACACGTCACCACTGATTACAGGCTGAATAGGCGAGCTCCCTGGGTGAATTATGTCCCTTCCCATTGATCATGCCAATAGTACCTGGCCAGGAAGAAAGAAGGATCAATTCAAAGCAATGATAGATAAACTTCAAAAGGTGAAGAGATGACTGGGTGTGGAGACAAGCCTCCAGGAAAAACTGCCTGGTGGTGCCCTTTTCATCTCCCCACTTCTTAAGTCCTCATTTATCTTCTTAGAGCATGCTTTTCCTAACTGATGTGTTTGTGATCTGCTGTTCCCCACCAGACCTAGTGCCTAGTGCTATCTCCTGTCTGTTTTTTCAGTCACTCTTATGAGCACCAGCACTTTCTCCTTTAGCTGCGTCAGGGATGGGGGTGGTTCTTCCGGCTCTTTTCATCATTTTTTACAATAGCCTCTGGAGGTTCTGGATTACTCCTTTACCTCCTCAATGCTAAAGAATTCCTTACCATCAACATACCTGAGGGGTTTCCATCAAGGCTTTTCTTTGTCAGTCTGTTGGAGATTTGAATAGTTCACACATTTTAGAAACTACCATTTAAGCCTTAATTCATAATAAAGCACAGTGGGAATGGTGCTAGACTACGCAGGATGGATGCGAGGGGGGCACCATCCAAACCTTTAAGAGCCTGAAGTCTATAGAGAGAATGCAGACACCAGAGCAGGGAGTCATGTCACCAGAGCAGGGAGTCATGTCACCAGAGCAGGGAGCCATGTAAAGGTAGTAAGTGCTGGCTCAGGCATAGCTAGAGACCCTGGGAACTCTTGGGTTGTACCCAGTCAGCCCTGGAGGTAAGGAGGTAGAGAATAAGTTGGGGCACATTGATGTTGGGGTTACTGACTGAAGTAGTCCCCACATTCTAGGAAGGAAAGAGTCGAGGATTACAAACTGCTGCCGGCAGCTGTTGGGTTTTTTCCTAGGAAGGGCATGGGGACAGCAGTGAGAAAGGGGTCTGAACATAGGCTCTTTCTAGGACATAGGGGATTTATCTGTAGGGACATATCACATAGTTCACCCCTCATCTAATGAGAACCGCAAAGTATTATAAAGATTTATACAGAAGAGCAACAGTAGTTTCCTGTTAAAAATTTATCAGACTGGTTCTGTCAGACAAAATCAAGGTGAAAACAGAGGTGCCAACCCGATACCTTCTGCTGTGGTGTTAGTGAGGAGCAACCAGCAACCTTAGTGCATACAGTGGTAGGAAAGGAGGAATGGATGAAAAATTGATAAAAGTAATTTTTTAAAACTTATGTCACCTCCGAGCTAGGGTGATATAACACAGTGGGTAAAGTGTGTGTCCCTCAAGCATGGGACCTCAGAACTCATGGAAAAGCCGGAAGGGCCTAGTAGCCATCCTAGTGCCAGCCCTTAAGAGACAGAGACAGGGCTTTCTTGGGTAATCTGGCTAGCTACACGAACCAAATTGGTGAGCCCTGGGTTCATCAAGAGAGCCTGCTTCAGTAAGTAAAGCAGAGAGCAACTGGGGGAGACTTCTGGCGTCAACCCCTGACCTCCACATGCATGTCCTCATGGTTCTTATGTGTACCTGTGTGCCAAAGGCAGTAGTTAAAGTCTGAAGACATTATTTTTCTATGGTTTCCTATTTTATAATGGTACAAGCAACAAATAAAACAATAAGGAGCTGAGATAACAAATGTTCACTTTCCCCTTGCTTATTAGTTAGCTGTCTCCACGTTCCCTTGTGGATGTAGTTCAGACAGTCGGAGAGAAAGTACCTTTAACGCTGCATCACCACCCTGTCACTGCTATAGTCTGTGCATTTTATGTGCTTAATCTGAGGTTTTGTTTGGAACCAATGGCAGTAGCCAAGAGAATGTTTTTGGAGAGGTATTCTGTTTTTTGTGTGCAGTGGGGAGAGAGACAGCTTTGGAGGACTGAGCCACAGACACTCATTCCTAAAGGAAGAGAGAGAGGGAGGATAGGAGCTTGATCTGATGGGCACCACAGGAGAACCTCAAGTGGCTTTGGCAATTCACAACCCACAGCCACACCACATAATGAAACCCTGTGCACCTTCACATGCATGAAGCAAGCCTCTGAACTGACACGTGAGTTAAACTGTGACCCTGGCTGTAGACTTCTGACATAAGATAGATCATAGCCTTCAGCTCCCTCTGGCTACCCTACAGAGAGTTCACCTCTCAGAGGGACAAGCAGAGAGAACCATGGAGCACCCATGTAGTTGCCTCTGAGAGAATATTCACGCTAAGCTTTCTAAAATCAAATTGTGCAAACGTCTATGTTAGGTCTAATGTCAGAAAGGACATAGGTTTGGGTTCAAGTCTTGGTTATCCCACTCCGAAGCAATGCAACTCTTAGAAGATGAATGCATCCACCTTTAAATGGTGCCTCCATGTGTTTTGGACAGAACTGACAAGCGGAATGTGTTGTATTTTATAAAAAGATAGAAGAGAAGGAATATGTTTGGTGGAGGCAAGGTATGGTGTAGGGAAGGGGGTACCTCTGCAGGCCCATGCTGAGGCACCCCTTCCCCCTGAGGGACCAGCCCGGTATAGTATAGAATAAAGTTTATTCAGGGCATGGGGAAGGGAGTTGAGAGACAGGACAGGAAGAGAGAGAGAGAGAGAGAGAGAGAGAGAGAGAGCGATGAGCATGTGGAGAGAGAGGGGGGAGGGGAATGTGGAGAGAGGGGGAGCAAGAGAAGAGAGCAAGAGAACAAAAGAGTGAAGAGGGGGCAAGCTGCCCCTTTTATAGTGAGTTAGGCACACCTGCCTGTTGCCAGGCAACTATGGGGCGGAGCCTAGACAAAAAACGCTAACAGTATGAGTGAAATACAGCAAGTCAAACTTGAACTCATGAGTCACTTTTCATTCCTTTTCATTATTACAGTTATCAGGTGCTTATGTGTAAAATCCCTTCACCCCTTGGCATGCTGTGGTGGGAATGCTGTCTTTGAGGGATGCGGCTATCTGGACTCCACGCTTCTTCCTACAGGCCTTCTTATTTTAAAGGTGCACGATCCAATTGACACCCTCCAGCCCCACCGCTCATCTCCTCTCTTTTAGCCACAAGACAAGCTCAGCTGCAGATGCTTCACCAAAAAACACCCAAGTTTGACCTCCCTTGTGTGAAAGAGAGCTCTCTCCTACCCACACCATGACAGCCCTGGTGGGCTGCCAGCCTGCTGGGGACCCATGAGTGGTTTTCTATCCACTGGGTTTTTATTGAGGTTCTGTTAGTTTCTCTTTCATTTTCCCCTTCTGATTGGGTCTACTACTTATTGTCACTTACACAAAAGCATGTTCATAGTTAGCTATAATTCATTTTGTTTGTCTGTGGAGTACATAGTGGTACTAGATGTTTCTTAAACTGGTTCACAGCTTTTCTAGGGAAAGTTTCAAACCAAAACCAAGTTAGTTCTGTGCGGACAGTTCATGAATCTCACTGGAAGTCAGTTATCTGCTTTTTAAACCCATCCAATTTCTAACTGTCTTCATCTTGAAACAAAAACAGTTAACAGTGTCTTTTTACAATGAGTATTACAGAAAAATATATATATTTTAAAAGGATTTTTCTTTTCTTGATTGAGATTCTTTTGTTGAGTTCTGTTTGTTGATTTGGCTCGTGTTTTCTTTGGCTTCTTTGGTGTCTTTGCAGGCGAAGTCTTACTACATAGCCTTACCTGGCCTGGAATTTGCCAAGTAGATCAGGCTAGTATTGAACTCATAGAGAGTCATCTGCTTCTGTTTTCCAAGTGCTGGGGTTAGAGGCATATGCCACCATACCTAGCCTTTATTGATCTTTTTATTCTAATTGTCAGAGGACTTTCCTATCTAAAATTTAGATATCTAAATGATCAGCTTGGGACCAGGTGAGGTCCTTTAGTAACCCTATTCAGCATTAAAAGGGATGACATAATATGAATGTACTATATAATTTTGAATATACTAAATAATTTTGACTACAAGATACAATAAATTATGAATGCAAGGATTACATTGTTAGTTATTTTTCCAAGACCATTAGATATCAGGTAAATTCAAAAAGTAAGGAAAGAAAGAATGAGAAAGAAAGAAGGAAAGAAAGAAAGAAAGAAAGAAAGAAAGAAAGAAAGAAAGAAAGAAAGAAAGATGGAAGGAAAAAGAAAGGAAGGAGTGAGGGAAGGAGGGAGGGAGGGAAGGAAGGAGGGAGGGAGGGAGATGTACTGGCTAGTTTTGTGTGTCAACTTGACACAAGCTGAAGTTATCACAGAAAAAGGAGTTTCAGTTGAGAAAATGCCTCCATGAGATCCAGTGCTAAGGCATTTTCTCAATTAGTGGTCAAGGGGGGAGGGCCTCTTGTGGGTGGTACCATCTGTGGGCTGGTAGTCTTGGGTTCTATAAGAAAGCCAGCTGAGCAAGCCAGGAGAAGCAAGCCAGTAAGTTACATCCCTCCATGGCCTCTGCATCAGCTCTGATTTCCTGACCTGCTTGAGTTCCAGTCCTGACTTCCTTTGGTGATGAACAGCAGCACGGAAGTGTAAGCCAAATAAACCCTTTCCTCCCCAATTTGCTTCTTGGTCATGATGTTTGTGCAGGAATAGAAACCCTGACTAAGACAGGAGGGAAGGAAGGAAGGAGTGAGGGAGGGAAGGAAGGAGTGAGGGAAGGAAGGAAGGAAAGGAGGGAGGGAAGCAAGGAGGGAGGGAGGGAAAGAAGGAAGGAGGGAGGGAAGGAAGCATGCCCTTGATGTGCTGCTGTTGCTGCCCCAGCACATTCTTAGCTGCTCTTTGGGTAATGTGACACCACCAGGCCAGGTCACTCAGTGATTTGGGAATCTGGTCCCAAAGCCAGAAGATGTTGGTGAGCGGAAAAATAACTCCCTGCGCTGTCCTGCTTCATAAAACTCCCTCTGAGGCCACTGGTAAATAATGTGAACCTTTCAAGCAAAGGATGTTGTTCTACAATTTTGAGAATTACAAAAAAAAAAAAAAAAAAAAAAAAAAAAAAAATAGGCTTGAACAGCTTAGTGATGGCGTCAGGGGGAGGAGCCCAGCCTTTTACCTTTGGTGACTTAGTGTTGGAATATCAAGTCTCGTGCTCTCACCAATGGACACAGGTCAGCTTCATCCATCCAGAAGGGTTTTGCTTTGCCCCTGGTTAAATGGTTTGGAATCTTTGTGGGAGTAACTGTGTGAGGCATCCCCTTGAATTGCTGAGTTTCTTTGGGATGCTGGAGTTGAGAGATGTCGAGAAGTTTTTTGGGGAACTCCATACTCCACCCCACACAGAAGATCTGGAAATTGGCTTTGCAATCCTGAAGTTCTGTTTATACTGATGAGCCCTCTGTGGCCTGCACACAGCTTTGCTGTGCCTTCGACTGTTTCCCCCACCCCTGAGCCGCAGTGGCTGTATCAAGATTCAAGTGCTCTGCCACCGGACTGCCATTCTTCAGCTCTGAGTGGGACCCACTACTCCATATTTCTTGAACCCAGTACCTGCCTGGCTCCTATAGGCAATGACATTTCTGAATTGCCACCTTTACAGAGTCATCCTCAGCTGGTGTCAGTGAAGTTGCTTCTAGATAAAGTGCTAGCCTCAGAGGTTGTGAGGAAGTACATGGTCATCTTCTGTGAGATAAGCCTGGAACTCAGACCCTCTGGCAAGGGCACTGAGTATTTACCACACCTCTTAAGGCCTGAAATTTACACTTGTAAACCCACTAGCTTTCAAAACACAAGTTTAGAAATACTAAATTTATCATGGCTTGGGAAAAAAAAATGCCACAGTATATAAAAACATCCGTTAAAGTCAGCCGACTCTTGATACTTCTGTTGTTGTTTATTTTCTTCCTGTGTAGCCCAGGCTGCCCTCATGCTCACTATATAGCCAAGGCTGGCCCTGAACTTCTGCTCCTCCTGTTCCTCTCCCAAGTGTTAGAATTACAGGCATGTGCTACCATGCCGGGATTATCCCATGGTATTTCCTGAAAATATTTCTGTGTATTTCTAGGCCCATTAACAGTTTTCCTTGCATAGCAGGAGAAAGCTTTTAAATACAACACATGAGCATTATGAAATAAAGACATATATTATTTTCCTGTGGCAGGAATATTTTAAATACCTACTCCAACATAGTTATCAGCATCTCCCAGTTACAAAATTTTGACAAATTCTGACTTTAGATATATATTTCACACACCATTAGAATACATTAGAATATATTATAAATCCCCTGAGGGCAGGGCTCTTCTGCCTTGTTCTACATATTTTACTTATTAGGTAACTGTGTGCACATGCTATGACAAAGATAATAAGGCACTAAATTAGGAGTGCTTCTGATTTTAATTTTCCAATTGAATTTCCTTACATATGGCTATAAGCATATGTATATTTATGCTAGAAATTATTGCGAATCTTTATTAGACTAGTAAAGTGAATAGAAAAGGCAAGTATCATTTTGCTATTTATTTAGACTTTTAAAAATCCTCTTAATTGAAGTAATGCTGTTTTGGCTCATTTGATAAAAGTGTGTATCTATAAAATTATTTGTAACAAAGTAGAATGGATACGCTGAGGCTGATTCTTTGTTTGTCCCACAACCCAGGACAGAATATGGAAGTATAGCTGATGAACCCAAAAGGAGGGAGCAATGGGAGAAAAAAGGGAAACAGGGAACTGAGGGAGAAAAGGAGAGAGGTTAGGAATGAAAGATAACATAGATGGGTTGATGGACTGATGGGCAGATGGGTGGGTAGGTAGATGGATACATGACTGGATGGATGGATGGATGGATGGATGGATGGATGGATGGATGGATGGATGGATGGATGGACGGATGGATGGATGGATGGATGGACAGATGGATGGATGGATGGATGGATGGATGGATGGATGGATGGATGGATGGACAGATGGAAGGATGGATGGATGGGCACATAAGAAGATGATTAAGGGCTGCAGAGATGGCTCACTGGCTGCTCTTCCAGAGGTCCTGAGTTCAATTCCCAACAACCACATGGTTGCTCACAACCATCCGTAATGGGATCTGATGCCCTCTTCTGGTGTGTGTGTGCTCATATACATAAAATAAATAAGTAATTCTTTTACAAAAGGATGAATAAGTAATTGTAGCAGGGATATGATGGTGGGAATCTATTGTTGGCTATTCAAGAATAGTCGGTATTTTGAGTAGTATTATGTAAAATACAATCCCAACCTAAGTATTTATGTTCAAGAATTGGGGTTTCCAGGATTAGCTAGTTCATACAGTTTTGTGCTGGTCTATTTCTGCCAAATGCTTATTATAAGCATTATCATAAGCGTGTTTTACTCCTGGTTTTGTTAACTTTTTAAAAGTTTAAATATCTGAGAAATATATGTATGCATAGAAATGTTCTCAATGAAAGACAACTGCAGCTCTTCCACAATCATTTGAAATTACATAGGAAACTAAAGTGAACAGCTCACCCCTTTCCCAGGGTTAAAGGGCCATGACACCTGCTCACAATGTGTATCAGTAAATAGATGCAAACACTTGCACAATAAATCTCCCAGGGACTAAACCACCAACCAAAGTACACAGGGGTACCCATAGCTCCAGCTGCCTATGTAGCAGAGGATTGCCTTATCTGGCATCACTGGCAAGAGAGACCCTTGGTCCTGTGGAGGCTTGATGACCTAGGATAGGGGAACCCTAGGCCACTAAGGCAGGAGTGGGTGGGGGAGCACCCTCATAGAGGAAGGGGAGGGAGGAGGGGATGGGGGCTTGTGGAGGGGTTAACTGGGAAGGGGGATAACATTTGAAATGTAAATAAATAAAATAACCAATAAAAACATGAAGAAAAAAAAGTAGGAGTCAATGCTAATGAAAGCAGAATGCTTAGGCCAATGGCTCTGACCCTTGGCTTGCTTCCTGCCTTTACACATGCAAGTCTCCTATGGACTTATACAACATGAAGCCTCTCTGTAACCAGGTATGCTCCTGAGCCAGGTCTGACTGTTTTTCTTTCCTCAGACAACCAGTTATTGTCTTAGTAACTGACATCCACTGTCAGAAGCCAGGGTTTTCCTACTGCCTAGTGACCTTGTTTTTCTCATGTTGTATCCTTAGCTGCTTCAATGTCTTCAGTGACTTATACCCTAAGCATCCTCTCAACTGCCCTTTGCTCTCTGCATCCATTCTCATGGGTGCATTTCTCACCCATGGTTGGTATCTCTGTTTTTGCTTCCTAAAGCAGGCTCATCTTCACTGGCTCCTGCTTGCTCCTGTCTCTCTAGTCTCCTTTGTAACGACCCCAGGGATGTTAGCTACCCATCATCTCTCTGTGGGAGCAATCTAAGATAAATCATCTCCAGTCCACCTCATATCTCCATTTTATTTGTGCTTTTATAAGTGTCTAGCCTCAACATGGTAGAGGTAACAGATCCAAGCCTATCCCTCTGTGACTGGAGGTTGCTTGAAAGGTGTGGGCACCTGGCTCTTTGCTTTCCCTTTTATTCTGCCCCTCATTTCTATAGCTCCACTGCTAGGAACCTGCCCAAGCAGAGCAGTTGGCACTGCGACTCGCTATACCTCAGTGGATCTGTAGCTTGACTAATGCTCAACACTCCAGGCTGACTCTCACACGGCTGATTTGTGTGTGCTGGAGATTCTTCTTCTCATGGGCCCAAAAAAGGCCCCAAATGATGCTGAAGTAGTTACTTTTCCACCCCTGTGATGAAAGACCTGACAGACCTCTTCTTGAAGAAGGACATACTTTGATTATTGGTTCCGGGCATTTCCATCTTTCCTGGTGGGAAGGGCATAGGAAACTTCTTGGCAGCATTTGCATATAGTGGAGGCTCTTCATAACGTAGCCAATCAGGAAATAGGAAGGAAGTAGGAACATCAGCTGGACTGTAACTGTCATCTGCCCGCCTCTAGTGGCCTAGATCTTGCATCTAGGGCTTGTCTCCTAAAGGCTCTACAGCTCGACAAAACAGGGCCATGGGTTAGGGAGCCGGGTTCAAATCTTGAGTCTGTGGGTAGAAGAAAACATTTTAGATTCAAACCCTAACATATGCCCACAGTATTTTAGACCTGGAAAAATTATTAGACCTAGAATTGAGGTCTTTGGTGGGTTTTGTAAGGTGCTAACCCTTTCTGAGGCTAATCTCCCTCTGTATTGAATTTATTTATAGCCACAGGTATGTTCCACAGGTCAACATTAGGCAGTTGATAAACAAAACTGAAGTCTTCGATTTGCATTTGTTTAGTTGTTTGTTTCACTTTGGAACCCATACTGGCCTTGAACTCACAGCAATCTTCCTCAGCCTCACCGGCATAATTGACATAAGATGCCATGGCCACAGTAAATACATTTTTAAAGGAGTTTTGTGTGATATTAGGGCATTACGTAGTAACCTGAGGTTTCAAGCCAACCTTTTCTCCATGGTAGACAGGCTTTACGGAGGCAATAAGGACATAATTTGGTTTTTGAGCAAAATATTCCTATGTATGGTGACAGATTCTGTACTCAATAGCTATGGCCTGGTTGGTCCTAAAACATTTCTTGGAGAACTTACACATAGAAAATGAGGTTATGATAGTTTCTTCACAGGATTTTAGTGAGGACTAAAGGCAACCTGGCTAAATGCCTAGCCTATCACAGGCATTAAAATGCCTTTAATTTTATATTTTCAAGCAAACATTACATCAGGGGCTCTATGTGAAGCCTTCATTGACTTACTTTGATCTTAAGTTTCTTTATTGTAACCCATAATAGTAGGAGTATCTTTCTATTAGTTTGTAGTCCTTTCATGGAAGGACTGATTTGTGAACTGCATAAAATGTCACTTTTTAATCATATTTTAAAATCATCTTTAATATCTGGTCTGAGTCTGTAGCTCAGGCTAGCTTGGAATTTATTAGGTATGCCCTGAACTCATGGAATTCCTCTTGCCTCAGCTTCCCTGGTAGTCAAGGTTACAAATGTGAGCCACCACACCATGCAGCTTTTAACATATATGTGTGTGTGTGTGTGTGTGTGTGTGTGTGTGTGTGTGTGTGTGTGTGTGTGTGTGTGTGTGTGTGTTTTGGCCAGCATCTATGTCTATCTACCACATGTATGCCTGTTGACAAGAGGATGTTGGATTGCTTGGAACTAGTGTTACAGATGTTTGTTGGCCACCATGTGGATGCTGGGAATTAAATCCAGGTCCTCTGGAAGAAGAGTCAAAATGCTCTTAACCATTGAACTGTGTCCCCAGTCCCCTATACATATATATATATTTTAAAAAGACCACAATTCTCTTGCCTTGACCAATATACAGACTTCATGTTTGAAAACCAGAATTAAATGAAACTCTTCTAATGAGAAAGGCTGTCTGAAGAAGAAAGCCACAGAGGACTGTCTGGAGGCATTCACAGTGTCGCTAGCCACCGGCATGGGTCTGCTCTCTCCCTCAGCTTTTGGCTGTGCATTGCACAAATTAAGTACCTGTGTAAGTAAACTGTGCTAGTGGCAATCAGAGGCTTAAAGATTGCGTCTATTTTTCCACCCTGAGATATATCAAAAACCACAGACATCATGGAGCTATAGCTGACAAAACCCACTATCTTGTTATTCAAATAACTTTAAACTCATTGTTACTGTCTGATAAACACCACAGGTGATTAGATTGTGGGCCACCTATCTGGGTGGCATTTCAGACAGCAGGCTACACACGGTCTCCCTTCTAGGAAGGACATATATGAAAGGGTTAGCACGAGCTCTCTGTGTTGTCATTATTATTGAGCATTATATTTATAATTAAGAAAAATGCCCTTTCTGCCTGAGGTGTCAGAGAAGATGTCTTTAAATTTTGGCTAGACCTCACTGCTTTGTGAATTTTCTCTTCTTTCTTTCTTTCTTTCTTCTTTTTTTTTTTAGAAGCCAATGTGACTTCTAAAACACGCGGAACCAGGGATGAAGGGGAAGGCTTGTGAAGGGAGATGGTTTGCTGAGTCAGCATGATAAGAAGAATCAAACACAGCCTCTCCAGTCAGGCTCTCTCCTTGTCATGACCTTGTCCTCATGCCTTTCCTCGCGCTGGGCCTCCTTGTTGGTGTCCTTGCCTCTTAGGGTGAGGGAATGCACTGAGGAGCCCCTGTTCTAAAGTTCAGTGATTCTAAGCGATGGGAGCTTTGTAGAGGTTTCCGTGTAAGGGAAGAGAAATTGGTTTAGATCAGAAAAGTGATTATGTAATAATCAAAATGGGATCCAGAACATCTATGCTAACCTAATCGTGACTAGAGAACATTGACTCTATAGCCAAAGGCACTCGGTCTGAGTCATGTCTGACCCAAGAGAAGAGAGAAATTGAGGTCAGTGATGGATAGAAGAGACTGCATGTCTTTATATATAATATAGAACTGCTGCCAGTGACCGGGGCCTCCGGTGTAATTTCTCATAGACACTGAGGACTTTCTCTCGCTGTTCAATGAAGTACTCACTGTCATATCATCAAATCTCAATATATCTTTCCGAAAGTCAGATAAATGTTGTCCAAGTGTTGAATGGTTTCAGCTCCAGACAGTGCTTGGGTCCCCAAGTAGACACCAGAGAATGAACAAACAACTGTCTTCATATGACTATTGATTTTTAAGTCTCAGTAATGCCTATGGCATGGGGTGTCAGGAAGAGAAAGGAAGAAATGGGCCTTGTGGTGGTTTGAATGCTTGACCCATGGGAAGTGGCACTATTAGGAGGTGTGACCTTGTTCGAGGAAGTGTGTCATTGCCGGGTGGGCTTTAAGACCATCCTCCTGGCTGCTGCAAAAGAGACAGTCTTCTAACTCCTTTCAGATCAAGATGTAGAACTCTTGGCTCCTTGTCCAGCACCATGTCTGCCTTGGTGCTGCCATGCTCTTGCCTTGATGATAATAGACTGAACCTCTGAACCTGTAAGCCAGCCTCAATTAAATGTTGTCCTTTATAAAAGTTACCTTGGTTAGGTGTGTGCTCACAGCAATGAAACCCTAAGACAGGCTCAGCACTTGATAGTAATTCCTGCTGTGGCAGAGAACCTGGGTTCAGTTCTAAGTACCCACATGATAACACAACCATTTGTAACTCCAGTTCCAGGGGTCTGATATCTCCTTCTGGGGAAACACATACACACACACACACACACACACACACACACACACACACACAGAGCTTACATACATGCAAACAGGCAAACATTCATACACATAAAATAAAAATAAATCTTAAATAGTCTTAAAAAGGACTGTTGAGACAAGCAAAGTTTCCATCTCTTATCTGAGCATGTTTCTCAATTTCCTTCCCAACATACACAACTCCGTTGTCTAACCATGGCCTCCTGAGTGTCTGGCTCATAGGAGTCATTAGCTTTATCCTTGTGGTGAGTTGAGAACATATTGAGAGATAGTGAGACAGACAGACTGACATGGTACTAGCCCTATTCAAGCCATTGGGCTCTGTCTTCATGGGTTCACCTGGGTGTGAGCCTTGGTGCACACAGGTTTGCTGGATGGAGAGATCCAAAGCCAGCAGGCTCACTCCGCGTGATTTTCAGACAGCTACCTCCTCTTTACTACAGTGCTCTCTTTTTACCTCCACCGCCCTGAGATATTTCCAGTTTGTGTTTCTATTGCTGGTGACATAAAAAGTTATATCAGTAGCAAGAAAATGAAAGGTGAAGAGGAAGCAGGGATCCACAATACTCCGTCAGCGAGTGACTATAAAGCTGTCTTCTCACAGTCTGGCACCCGCAGTTCAGCCACAGTCCAGGGGCAAGCTCAGAAGCCACAGTGTGGGAACTGTGTTCAAAGCTTTGCAGGGCAGTGGTATACCCCACTGCTACAGCGACAGGGGACTCCAAGGCACAAGGCTGGGCCTGCTCCTTACTCCATCATCTAATTGTCCGGTTAGACCACTGTTTCATGCTTCCCACATGCTGGCCACTTTTATCTGTTTCTTGCTTGTATTCTCTACTCAGCTTGGGTTTATCTTTACTTCACTGAGCACCTTACAGGAGAGCAGGACCCTGAAGCTTTTCAGAAAGCACCAGGGAGCAGCTTGCTGCAAATCTGCTGTAGCTTCAGGCTAGTGAGTGAGCCCTCGCCTTCCCAGATCTCTCAGGAAGCCTGGCCTGATCTTGGGGTCTGACTGATGAGGCTGCTGTGAGGATTTTTTTTTTTAAGATTTGATTTAGGTTTGGATATGAGGTCTCATGTCACTCAGGCTGACCTCAAACACATCATGGGGCAGCCTGACCTGGAAATTGAGACTCAACTGTCCACACCTCTAGGGGCTGAGATTCCTGGTACACCATGTGGAATCTAATTCATGCAACAGTGGGGATTACACCCAGGGCCTTGTTCATGCTAGCGGAGTACCTTCTTGAGTGATAGCCCAGGCACTTCTGTGAAGAGTGGTTGACTTAGTGAGTCCCTAGAATAATGACATTCTCAGAGGCATGGAGTGTGATCTGGTCTTCCCCACACTCGCAGCTGCTGGGTCTGTGATATCTTCCATCCTTGTGGTTCAGCCTTCTCTTCCATGACAGACATCTCCCGTCTGCCTCACCCATCTCCCAGGAAGTCTCGTCCCTCCTTACTGGCTCTGTGCTCAAGGTGGCAAACTCTGTGGGCCACAGCAACAGGGAAACTGGGCTTTTTTTTTTTTTTGGCACCTAGCAGGTTCTTCCCACTAAGGAGGCTCAGGAAAAGATTAGAGAGAACAAACACAATGCAAACAAGGTGCGAAGTTGGGATCATGCGCATTGCCTACACAGCCTTGGTCCCTTGAGTCCACGCCCTCCAGGCAGGAAGCTGAGTCCACGCCCTCCTCTCAGGAAGGCTCTGCGTCCAGTGTTCCTTCTCCCAGGCCTCCATCTTTCTTCTGTCCCCACGCACTAGTGTTCCCTCCCCTGATGAGTTTTAAGATTTTTCTCTTATTCTCTCTTCTGCTCTAATGGTCCCTCCCTTCTCTTCACCCTGCGTTTTACCACTTGGTTAGAAACTTCAAGTAAACCAGTCATAGGTCAGTCGAGCCTGGAACCCAGTATGTAATCCAGGCTGTTCTCCCTAAATGTCTTGAATGCTGAAATGAGAGCGATCTGAGCCACCGCATCTGACTTAAGGTTTTGTTTGTTTCTTAGCGAGTCCTTGAAATCATTGTACTCCCCCCTGTGGAAAATTGAAAATATTCACTTCCTGTACACTTTTTAAAATTAAAATATTACATGACAGTTCATTCAGTGCATTTAGAAAAGAAACCAAAGTGAAGAAAACGAGCTAAGCTAAATTTTTCACAAGACCTATTCGCTGATTTAAATGGTTCCCAGTACAATGCGCTTTCCAGTTTTAGCTAGTCCACTTCTATATAGTCCTGTAGTCTAAGTAACGAGCACTAATCGTGGAAAACCCTTAGGACACAGTCTGCCCACGAAGTGCTTCTTGTGGTAGCCCTGAAAGAACTCAATGCTTGCTGGTGACACTGTCCGAGGTGAGCACTCGGGCTTCCTGGAGAGAGCTGTGCCCTACATGTACCATTCTGTGTCTACACTGGAAAGTACACTTCGGGGCAGGGAGTTAGACACAGGAAATGTGTTATTACAGAGTCCCAGTCGCTCGTTCCCTTCCCTCATCTCTTTCCAGGTCCTTCCTCTCTCCCTCTCTCCCTTCCTTATTCCATCGCTGGCGATCAAGCCCAGGACCTTGGACATACAAGGCAAACCATCTGCCCATACACTAGATCCCCACCTAACTGGCCACTCCTTCTTAATCCCAGCAGACACTGGCAGTCTACACACCCATCCCCACAAAGCTTCATTTCCCAGAATATTTGTAGAGATGGGGGGGGGTCGTTAATCACCTAGCACCCTAACATTCATCTAGAGTGTTACTATGAGAACCCACAGAGCACTGGACCCACAGCCTGAGAAGGGGGCTGCTATGGCTGTTGCTTTGTCAACAGAAGCTTCTGTCATTGCGATACTTGAGAGTCAAGTCAGCTGAGCAGCTGCATACATACATACATTGGATGGAGTAAGGGTTGTAAGGCATAAAGCCAGCTCCCTGAAACTTGGGCAGTGTTAAAAGCTGGACAGCTCTGAGCTGTGAACCTTAAGTCCATAGCCTAGCCAACTACGCAACAGCCGAGAGGAAGAATAGCCATTAGGGGTGCTTAGTCAGCGTTTTCTGTACTTGACAAGTATTAAGATATTTCACAGTGTGGTTATGATCAAGTCTGTACCAAAAAGGCCAGCTTAGGCTATTGCTCATATAGGCAAAAGATCAATGTTTCTATCTTGTCCAAATAGTTTTTATTACATTTTTTTAAGTATTTTTATTGTTGTTGCTGTTGTTCTTTTAGATAGCTGGTACTGTCGGAATAAATGACAACCAAATTAATCCACACCACCCTATTTGGTTATTTGTCACTCTGCTTTAAGATACTGTGTAAGCTGGGCAGTGGTGGTGCACATCTTTAATCCCAGCACTTGGGAGGCAGAGGCAGGTGGATTTCTGAGTTCAAGGCCAGCCTGGTCTACAGAGTGAGTTCCAGGACAGACAGAGAAACCTTGTCTCGAAAAACCAAAAAAAAAAAAAAAAAAAAAAAAAGATACCGCGTAGATGTTTCTCTAAAACTAAAATTGTGCATCACTTATTCACACAACAAATATTTACTCAAAGTTAGAAACTAAGAGTATTTCTAAGAATTTTCTGTTATTTTGCTTCCTGGCTTCTATCATGGAACTTTCAAGGTGTTGTTTGCTGGTGCAGACCCAGTGACCAAAGAGGGATTTGTAGTCATGCAAATCCAGAAATGAGCCTGGAAGTCCTCAAGTTTGTATGTGGGAAATGCCACCTGTTGGAGGGAAAGCAAGCGCTTCTAAGAGGTGGACCTCTCTTCTCACTTTTGTGAGCAAGGAAGAATTGTTATGTTAGTGTAGTGGGTATATCAGGGAATCAGTCTCAGGACATGGGTCTACTAGGAGGCCAGGCTCAGGGCAAGCTCTTTCCAGACTTGTTCTTTCTTTCCTGGACCTTAGTGTTCCTTCCTGGCAATGGCTTGGGGTACACCTGGGGAAGGGACTTAATGATCTTGAGGCTGCTTATCACCGAAGGAGACTCGACAGATCCCAGAAGCCCTTCAAAGGAACTGCTGTGTGTCTAATAGTTATACCTTGCTTTTTGTCTCCTGGTTCATGCATAACACATTATATGAAAGCATTATGTGTTAATTAATCATCTCTGACCATCTCAAAATGCTTAACAGAGTCCCTGTTCTACTGATGGGGCCAAGGACTGTTTTGCGTCTGTATCTTGACAAAATACCAATTTCCCTGACCAAACCTGCAGAGTGTTAAGTGTCTATGTCCTGTCTTCTGATCCTTCTACTGAATAAAGTCTGCCTTTACCTTTTGTAGGATGCTTTTAAACCCTCCAAAATGTCCTTATCTCCTCAGTCTTCTTGATGGAAGAGCAAAAACTACAGGTCATGAAGCTCAGATAATTTCATACTTGAGGATTTTTACATATATCAATGTGTATATCTTATTTCAGGAAAATAAAATATGTTTTTGTGTTTTTGACTGACTATGAGTATAAGGTAATTTAGGCATTGATCCATTTGTCCATCCATCCATCCATCCATCCATCGATTCAGGCAGTACCCCATCTCCACACAAGACATTGTTCTTCTTGCTGGGGAGACAGCCATGGAAGAGAGACCAGTCCCTAGGTTTTATGGTGCTTACATTTGACAGGACATACACACACATAGTCTGTAAACTGGCAAAACTCTAGATTCTGTGAAAATCTACCAGAGTAGCACCCCATATGTATATAGGGTTATAGTCCTGTAGATGTCCCATTTGATCTGGAAACCGAACATAGATTGATCAAGAAATAGACAGACGGGTTGATGGGCTGATATCCTTTACTCAGAGAACTAAGAGATGCTAACAGGTAAAGGTGTCTCTCTCCTCTGACTAGCTGAGCCACAAAAGAGAGGAAAATGAATGAGGTATCCCTCCTCGATTCTAACCAATGATCTCAGCAATGAAGAATGGTCCCGTTAGTACAGGAGTTACATTTTAGCTGGTACCTAGCTCCATCGTCGGAACATAAATACCACTCGATCAATATTTTCAGTTGACACTCAGCTGCCTGAGGGGTTTTGCCATGCGGTGTAACCGGCTTGATACTTGGGGTTCTGCCTTGTGGTATTGTTCGTTAGGTTTTATGGGGTTACACATGTTGAATACAACATCAGCAGAGGAACAGCTGTCGGGTAGAGGTATCGAGGAGGTTTGGTAGGGAACAGTTCCGGAGCTTACACACAAAGGTTTCCCCCTGTGGGAACCACTAGAAAAGTTTTCTCCTGTTAAACTCTGGTGGGAAAATTGAGCAGTTTACTGGTTCTAATTGGGAAGTGACCCTAATGACCTGGGTATGAGCAGCAAAATATAGCTTTTTGCCTCAGAATTCCGGCCTAGGACGCCTCTTGTAATTCTTGCTAAAAACCTGGTGTATGTTATCCGAAAGAGGTAGACAAATTCTTAAGTAGAATTTCCTGGAATTCTAGGATATGCGGTTGCCATAGTAAGTAGCTGCTGAACTTGGTATGATTACATATTCACACCCTGACTATGAATCCATGTTTTTAAAAATAGATCTTGTTTTAAATGATGGGTCAGCCTTAGGCTGGTAGGGTAACTCCAAGAAGATTTCTTCGCCTCACTAAGCCTCTGTTACTTTATCTGGTAATGGGGATAAAAATATTATCATTCGAGTGGTTATTTGGCTGATTCATCAAAAATTAACATATTATGAAGGCTTATGATAATACATGACAAAATAAATATATATACTAATATAATTATTGTAACTCTAGCTGCGGAGTGTGATGTGTGGGGTGTAGGTCGTCTTGGCAATGGATTTTATCCTCCCTGAGGTTGTTGACATTTCAGGCACCTTCATTGCCTGGTCTGTAACTGTGTTTCTGTTCTCCATCTAAGCTATTTATCAGACAGGATTCCCAAACTCACTGATTAGGCTGCCTTGCAGGCGCCAACCTATAAAAGAACTTGACTTGGTCACTTTTGAGGAAATATTTGTAAAATAGTACAGCCAATAAGTGACATACTGTAGGGCTTTGAATCACTTAAAAAAAAAAGAGCTTACCCAGGGGTCAAAAATAAAAGCAATTCTGGACACACAATGTTAACTGCATTCGGTTTAGTATTTGGAGAAAGAAATCCCTGCTCTGAACAGAGCAGAGATAAGCGCCTTGACTTGCAATAGATTAAGAGGCCCACAACGGCGAGAACAAGCCGGTCTAAGGCGCACCCTGAGTGCCACCACATTTAGATGTAAGATTAACGGCTGCCGAATGGTGCAGGGCTGTTTGTTTTAGGAAACAATCACTAATGACATTAAACAGACGGAGGCCCTTCCAACAGGATTGTTCATTTGTGATAAACTGAGAGAAGCCCACAAGAGACTGAAAAAGAACACTCAGAAGTGTGCCGTGTGGAGGACTTCATGGTGTTCTATTGGAGGTGGCAATTAACAGGAATGAATGGGAATCTAATTCAGAGCCCATTTAGACCAAGAGACTAGCAACAAACCATTATAAGTTTGCTTGTTTCATATTTACATTGAGGACTGAGCCATCATGAGTTTATAACCAGTTATCCAAGGAGGCTTTCTTCTTCCTCTTCTTCTTCTTCTTCTTCTTCTTCTTCTTCTTCTTCTTCTTCTTCTTCTTCTTCTTCTTCTTCTTCTTCTTCTTCTTCTCTGTTCTGTCTTCCTGAATTCATTTTTTAAAAATGCTGTGCATTTGTGCATGTCTCCAAGTCCCGACTGTCTACAGTGGGTCGTAAGCATTATCTGTGGTAAAGAGTGTTGTCTATTAGTCCAATTAGACATTAGACATGTACTTTTTAATGCATTGGAAGCCTGATTTGATTTGGGGCCAGTCATTTAAAATTAAGAGAGCAGAACGCAGCACCAAGCTGCAGAGATATCTGTGGCTCTGAAGTCTTAATTGCAAATTCAGATAAGGATTACACAGGGCTGTATCTCCCTAAACCACAGGTATTTGCTAATAGCTGAGAGGGAAAGGGTGGGATTCTGTATTTACTAATTCATGCTTCTGCCTTTGCATTTTTATTGAGCTTTAATATTTTGGATGGAGACAGCACCATTTGAGCCAGCGTTGATGGCGTGTGGGTAAAATTTCAAACAAGCCTTGCTCACATTTTTATTATTTCAGTCTAGCTAAAAATTGAAATAGTGTTTATTTTTTTTAAATTGTCAAAGGCCACGTTGGAGCATGAAGCTTTTGTTTTATACACAAAGAAATATATTAATGAAAAGTGTTTTAAGTGCTTATTATTGAGATGGTTTGTTTTGAAACAGAAGCATTTCATAGCAGTTCACACTTCATTGTGCTCCATGAAAGACACTCTAAGTAGGGGTTGTCAGGCTCCCTTCAGAAGCAGAGTAGTAATGGGGAATGGAGCCATTTAGAGTGTCATTCAAGCAGGACTAATCTAGAGTAGATATCTTATAAATAACCAGGAATGGAAAGAAAACAAATCGGCCCTCCCCCCACTGGAGCAGGGAGGAGGAGAGCTACGAAGAAGGTGATCTTGGTAATAAAAATTTACAGTCAGAATTAGTGAATTGTTCTGAGCAGGGAGTACCTCAAAAAAGTTGCAGTCAGACCCTGGGGAGGCATTTGGGAATATCCTGCTGTAGAGACTCTCTGACGGGCACCCCACAAATTGACCCATAATGAGGAAGAGGTTCATGATCACATTTTTTCAGTCTATTCTCTAACACTTGCTTCCGATTGAACCTCTGAGGTGTGTTCTGAATTGGCAATGAGCATTTTTAGCATGTGGAGGATGGTGAGTTATGAGGGGCCACCTGGAGTAGTAGGCTCTGCTTTCAGCTCCATGCTCCTCCAGTCTTTACCTTGGTCTTTAATATCTAAGGTTAATACTGGCTTCTTGAGCACTATTGAGTCCTCAGCTTTGGAACTCTCTCAAACCTCCCTTACCTTGACTTTTAAAGTGGCTGTAAGAAAGTCTCCCTCTGGGTTCCGGGAAGGTTTAGCTACTCCCATTCTGAGAGCCCCATGTGTTCAAGAGAGGAAGAACCTAATTCTCTTGACGTCTTGGGAGTCTAAGTTCTTGGTGAGTTTCATGGGCTTCCAAGTGGTGGTCTCAGGAGGGTGCTAGGAATGCCTAGTTAACATCATCCCTTCTCTTCTCTCAGCCACTCCAGGGGCTTTTGAAGCTGTGTATTGTCCAGCTAAACTAGCATTCTCTTATCCTAGAGCACAGAGAGAAGAGAACATTTGTATACCACTATTCCCCGTGCTTCAGCTGTGATAGCATCATGGGCCAAGAGAATGGACTTTAATGATAAACTTAGCTTTCTGTCTTATTGCACTGATGTCCCAACTGCCTGCATGCCAGCTAGAGCAGATACTACCTACATTTTTTTTTCAGTTGAGAAAATTAAAGTGTGTAAGCTTTCCTTCCCTCTAGCAGCAGGAAGCTACCACCCTCTGAGGTACATCAGAGTTCTGGAGATTTTCACTTCCTAGAGAGCCAGAACACTTTGGGACCCTGGGCAAAGTCAGCTTAAGCTTACTGTTAACCTGCAACCAGCCAAGGTTGGACAGCATTTCCAGATTGTTACTTAGTACCATGTTTAGCTAGAATTCTCAGAATCTACAGGTGCAAGCAGCCCCTGGCTGGTAGAAATGCCTTTGACTATTGTATACTACAAAACACATTGTAGCAGGAAAATGTACCAATTCCTTGTTGTCTGTCACTGATCATTACACCTAAGAGGGAAATTTCAGTTCTAGAAACATCTATACAGTGCCCTCACCAATCAAGTTCCTGGCAGTTTTAGGACCTGGAGACAGGGTGTCAGGGATTGAAAGCATGTGAAGAGTTGAAGATGATTCTTCTCTGACCTGTAGGGACCAGATGAGCAAAGTGTAAAGAAAGGGAATTTCAGGGTCTCCAACAACTATGTGCTAGTCAATATAATAGAGCCTATACATCTGTGTATATGATTAATAGTCAGGATATGAAATTCTATATCAAAGTTTTGTGATAAATAAGCTAACAACACTGCATCTATAGCGGTCACCGTTAGGAAAGCTGAGGTGGAGGGCTCGCCTGAAGAGTTTAGCTAGGCAACATAGTGGTGCCCTGTCTGGTAAAACAAAGGGCAATAAAAACAAAGTGCACCATACAGGCCTAGGATAATTCACTGTCTTGCATTCAACAAAGTATTCTTTTGCAAAAGTAAACATGTAGCAACTGACCTTTGAGGCTCTGAAATCTAGAACTCTGGTCTGGGTATGATGAAGATAAAACATGACTTAAATTCTCAAATTAATTTCATCCTTGAAGGTGAGCCAAGGCAACTTTCTAGTGTCCTATAAGGAAGGTGATTTAGAAGATGCTACAATCTGTTCACTGGTGTGGAGGTTTGAAAACAGCAATTTCATTGAGAATATTTTTATTGGAACCAGAGGGAGTAGACATCTGCAGTGAAATTATAGTTGCTAGACATGACAGGACTGATGTATACAGGAACTCATAGTGGCTGTGACCGCATGCATAAGACCTGCACAAGATCAAAGCTGCCAAAATCCCAGCCTGGTCTGTGGTCTGGACAGGACTCATCAAGTTCCACCCCTGGCTAAGGAGCTACTGGCAACTGATGGCTTCTGAAGAGGGGGAATCTATTTCTTTAGGGATGTGGCCCTTAAGAGACTACCCATGCACACATGTTCCAATAGATGGCCCTAAACCCATGCAAATACAGACAGCACTGAGTAGACTCTGAGGGGTTGGTTTGTTTGTATTATATTGTATGCATGTATTAATATTAAATAAACATTTTATGTAAAAAAGGAAGAATGATGGTGAGAGATGCAGGAATTGGAGGAGAGAGGGAGATTTGATCAAAAGATAATATATGCATGTATTAAATTATCAAACTGGAATAAAATGATCATAAAATCAGAATATCTTAATATAGTTAAAGAGGATGGATGAGCTGTGAGCAAGGACGGGCTGAGCATTCACAGCGCATTCCTGTGCCTCCTCCTCTCCGTTGCTCTGTAAGAGTGTTTGGGGCACATCTGAAATGTACCTCAGAAAGGCTCTCCTGTCTTTCTTCCATACTCAGTTACAATCTGCCCCTTTTGAGGAGATTCCGTTACATGTTAGTGAATTTGATATCGCTCCCGTCATCTTGAAATATCTGTGGATGGATGGATGGGCGAATTCCCATCTGTGTAGTCAGCTCTCAATTATCCATTCTAATGGAGTTGAAACAGGAGAGGCACATTTGAGAGGGAAATCTACAAATCACTGACAAAGTCTCCCTGATCAAACTTCCCCAGCAGATCTTTCACCAACTCCAATACAAAGTGACAAAATATAAGTTCTCTCTCCCTCCCTCCCTCTCTCTCTCTCTCTCTCTCTCTCTCTCTCTCTCTCTGTCTCTCTCTCTCTCTCTTGTGCGTGCACATGCGTGCGCGCGCCTTTGGTGTGAGGAATGCTACTCAACTTTATGGGTTGGATATGTGTGAAAACGAGGGGGAGCGTCCCAATGGTTTTCTCAGAATATGGAAACAACATTTTAGGACTAAGTATTGTTGGGGGGAGGAGTTCAGAGGAAGGTGCTCAGCAGGATTGTTGCTGTGTTGAAGGAGTTGGTGGTGAACTTGAACCAAGTGAGGGGGGTGGGGAAGAACAATGTTCCCAGGTGCCTGCTGTTAACTTCATAAGGGCATGAAAATAAACAACACAATTTCTGTGTTCTGGGGAAGGCAGGAGCAGGAGCAGACTCTGGAGCCAAGCTCGTCATTTTCTTTTGTGAAAGTGAACCCATAGAGAGGGCTGACATGGGTGAGGTGTGCAAGGGGTGGGGGGGGACTGTTCCCTGGGGTCTAGGCCTCTGGAAGAAGGCTTGGGTGGGGTCAAGGTCATATTTCTTCTTAATGCTTCTGAGCTATTGAACACACACATTCCTGGCTCCTTTAAATCATCTAGCTACAGCCCCACATGTTACCTTTGGAAGCTTGATGGTTTGGGAAAAAAAAAAAAAGGAAAATGGTTTTGACTAAAGGCCTGGGAGCAACAATGTAGCATCACCAAATGGTAAGTGTGGGTGCTACTATCCAGCAAGGCAGTCACGGGAGGAGAGTGGGCCCCAGAAGCCCTGGCTTTATGCCACATGCGAGAGTACTAGTGAGTGTCTAGCCCTGCTTTGAGTAAACGAAGACAGTATGTGCACACCTAGCCTCTATCCCCACCCCCAACCCTCTGTGATGTGAGATTGTAACACCTAAGTCTCTGCTGCCTCCAAATAACTGTTTCAACTGGAAAATCATGTGAGTGCTTAGTTTATTTTTAATTTACAGTTCTATATACACTTTGCTCAAGAACTATATGAATGTAAGAATATACATAATTGTATGTATTTGTAAAAACTGTTATAAAATATGCAGAAAACCCAATTGTACCCATGGGGTCAATTTTTTTAGTAAAGGAACATAACCCGCCGATTTATGCTATTATTATGTGTCAATTAAAAATAAAATAAAAGCAGAGCATACAAGGCTCATACTTTTAATCCCAGTACTCAGGAGGCTGAGGCAGGAGGCTGGCTTCGAGCTCAAGGACAGCCTGAGTTACATCATGAGCCGAAGCCAGTCTGAACTAAAAAGACCCTGGCTCAAAAACAAAAAGTGAAACGTAATTAAAGCCATTTTAAAAGCAGAATATAGACTTGATACAAGCAGTGGTACAATCAGCTAGTTGAAAATCTTATTGATATTTTCCTATCCCTCTTTTTGTAAGGAAGGTGTCAATGATGTAATTAATGTGGGCTTTTAAGATGGCCTTTTGGGTGCGTCATAGAAGATGAGGGCAGAAAGAATGTCAGGGCCTGAGGAGGAGGGAAACTGTGAAACACTTTCTTCTAGACATACACAGCTGCTGCATTCACAAGCTGTGGTTTCCTGAATAAGATCGGATGCATTACCATTCACACAGCGAGAGGGGCTTACAAAGCCGCCCTGGCTGAGGACCTCTTGACGGTTTGACGGCTGCGGGGGAAGCACATTCATATTTCTTCAGTAGTGTAGGTGCAGGCGAGTAGTCTGTCATGTCAGCGTTGCCACGGTGAGTTCACCCTAGCAAACTCAGCGGGCCATTTTAAAAGAGACCTGAGTGTGAAAAACGAACTTGTTGGAAAAGAAGAGTTCAGGGGAGCTGGGGGCAGAATGAGGGAGGGAGCTGGGTAGCAGGTGTGATGGAAATGCATGATAGCCATGTATGGTATCATCAAAGGAGACATTTTAAAATACCCCTTGGCTTTCTTTTGTCACGCTTCATAAAAATCAATGTTCTTTGATAATGAAAGAGTCTGATTCAGGCAAAAGTCTCTGAACCATCACAGAAGACATCCAAATGTGTGGTCTTCTCTATACAAAGTATATGTACACGAGCACATATGTACAGTTTTAAATTGCTGACATAAACCAGTAGAGACAAGTTTATGTGTTTACAGAAACCTCTCATTATAGTACTCTGCATCTGTGTGTGCACGTGTGTTTACATGTATGCATGTATATGCGTGTATAGTACATAGATTTGTGCACATGTGTGTTTGCACATGAATGTATGTGCATGTGTGTGCATGTGTATGTATGTGTGTGTAGATCTGTGGGGTGTGTGTGTGTGTGTGTGTGTGTGTGTGTGTGTGTGTAAGTAGTGGGACATGGCTCTCATTTATCATTTAGCCATCCTAATCAGTAAGGTCAGTAGGTTATACAGACAACAAAATCAATTGTAGGATTTTGATTCATGGAAATGACTCATCAAATTGGAATAAGCTGAGCTCTGTTCCTTATGCTGACTTCTCTTGGATTCTGATAAATTTGAAATTTGAATGGAACAAACAAAGCAGCAATAAGTTGGAAAGACAGCAGAGGGATATCAAGTTTTTCCCAGCAACCCCATGGAGTCAGGGTTACCTCAAACCATTTCACAGGGGAAGACCCTGAGCCAGAGAGAGCAAAGCTAAGCAACATTCCTTCATTTGGCCAGTTTGAACTTTACTGCCCAGATGTTTCCATTGAAGGAAATAGTAGGCTGGGGACATTGCTCAGTGAAGAGCAGTTGTCTGGAATGTGTGAGAGCCCTGGTTCCAACTCAGCTCTGTAACAAAGAACGGAGAAAAGCAGATCCCCACCAATGTGCTTCCGACAGATGCATGTGTTCCTGAGGCAGAATGGACTTCTCTGCTTCAGGAAACAAACACATATAAAAGCAATAAATTGTTCCTGGGTTTCTCGGGTGACTCTATAGGTAAAGGTGCTTGGCACCCAGCCTAAGGACATGAGTTCAATCTCTGGATTTACATGGTGGAACCAGAGAGCCAACTCTCACAAATTGTCCTCCAAGCTCCACCAGCTCACCACAGCACTTCTGTCCTAGTCCCTCACACATAAATAATAAATAAATGAAGCAAAATAAAATGTAAGAATTAATTGCTTTTGTTAACTTCCAGAAGAACACCCCCAACCCCCAGTCTTCTATAGTAGTTGGACTGAACTATGTACAGTACCTACCTATTATCCTTTCTGTCCGAGACCTAGCCCCTCTTCCCTTTCACAGCACCTTTGACACCACTGTGGAACTTTTCAGAAACTTGAAATACGTGAAGTTTCTTGCTCCGGAGAGGAAACAGGGAAAGGAAGACACTGATTCTTCCTATTAAATCAAAAAGCAATTCCTGCTTCACCAAATGTCTTCATGTTTGAAAACCATGTACCAAACCTGTAACTCTTTGAGTTCTCAGTTGTTCAGTCTGCTAAATGGGGACAACAGCTACCTTCTGAAGTACCTGAATAACCTAGGACTGAAAGAGCACGTGAGGATGTAAGGGTGTTAGCTGGTAGCTCAGTTGGCAAAGTGCTTTCAGAATGGGCAGGAAGACCTGGGTTCAATCCTCAGCCCCCAAATAGAAGAATAAAATAAAATAAATCTAAAAGTCAAGTAAGTTCAGAATAAAAGCATCTATTTTCTTTCCTGTGGCTGAAGTCCCCTTGAAGAAACAAAACCATGGGGCCAAGATGATGGCCTTTATCATGTCAAAGTGGTCAACCAGATGGCCAGGCCCATTCTACATAATGACTCTTACTCTGGTGGTTTGTAATTTATGAAGCTTTCTAATGGGAAATACAGTTGGCTGCCAGCAAGCTCAGCCACAGCATAGATACAGCTTCTTCCCAAAATGAAGAAAAATTCAACCTGAATACTCTTTCCCCAGACAGGAGGAGCAGCCTGAAAACACAAGGTGGATTAGTAGTGCCCATGCTGAGCTTCATTTATAAACTCAGAAAATGCAGGGTGGTCCATTCATGGCTCCCAGGGCATGGACTGATGAAGGGGAAGGATGGATGGAGAGGGAGGGAGAGAGAGAAAGGGTGGGGAAAAAACTGCATTGAACTGATGAGAACCTTTCCCACAACAATAGGAGGCAAAAATCCTCTAGCAGTGAGTAGTGCTTCTCACTGTAACTCACAGAGCGCTGAAGATGTTGGGGCGATTTATTCTTCTTCTATAGCAAAGGGATGGGTTTTTATTATTTTATTTAATTTTTAAATTATTTTTTTCTTCTTGCAAGTATATGAGTGTGTGATGTAGGTGTGTGATATAGTTTGCCTGTGGGCCCACATGTGTACATACACGTCTGTGTCTATGCATAGGCCTGAAGTTGACTCTAATGTCTTCCTCAATAGTTCTTCATTTCACTTTTGAAACAGAGTCTCTCAGTGTACCTGGAGATGGCCAGTTTCAACTCATCTAGCTAGTCAGTTTGCTCCAGCATGTGCTGTCTCTGCTGGGATCACAAGTGACTAACATACCTACCTTCTTCATGCATTGTGGCAAACAGAACTCTGGTCTTGATGTTTACACAGCAAGCGCTTTATCCACTAAGCCATCTCCTCAGCCTTACACCAAAGCTTGCTATACATTGGAAGAATGATGACTGTGGTGACTTCCTCCATGCCCCTAAGACGCTGCCCATTAGTGTCTTTCACTAGGGATGTGAACATACTGGTTTTGTTCTCAGGTCTTTTTCTAACATAACCACCTTGCTAAAACTAGCCCCAGCAGAGCTCACAGTTTCCAGAGAACACTGCTTGCTACAGAAATACACACTGCCCTGTTTCTCCTCCTGGCGTAAGGAGACTAAGAATAACCCATCCACTCTTTCATGTTGGGTGCCTTTGCGATCTGGAATGCTGAGAACCCCAACTTCAGGCTAAGAAATAAATCTGCCTTCAAAAAGCACTGAGAGAGATGGGTGAACATTTTAGAAGTCTGTAAAAGCCTGCTGCAGTGCTAGGTGGATCTGTGTGGGCTTATGAACCACTCAGAAAATGATAGTCTCTTCTGATTAGCTCGCTTAGCTTTTAAGCTTTTATGGCGAGAAAAGGGTTAAACAGACAACACTGCCTCACACTGTGTGTACTTTTCTTCCTTGCTCAAAGGGTATCAGGGAAATGAATGTTGTTTCTCATTTGATTTAAGTGAAACCATTGAAATTGTATGGCTTTGCGATACGGGAGCAGGGTTGGGGTGGGGGAAAGCTCTCTCGTAAAGGAAGATATCCCACTGTGTTCTACAAGTAGTGGCATATTGCCTGTGGACTTCCTCATGTGTGACATTTGCTAAATTGCCACTAAAAAAGTTCACAGTTAAGACATGGGTTTTTATAAAGGGTCATGGCTAAGCAACTTTATTTTTTAGGCCAAGGTGCTGGTAGTAGTGGACCTTGGAATGAACTGTATTTAAGCGGAGTTAGGAAGCAGATGCACTTTGAGCATCCATAATCAGAATCTCGGTCTGATGGTTTAAAAATCTCAGGAGCCATTAATGAACAGAAGCTCTTTATAAAGCGGTGCTTTGAAAACTAGGGGTGGAATATAGACAGAGAAAGAACGGAGGCAGCCCGCTGAGGAGCTCGAGGGAGTCTGCAGCAAATAGGGGAGAGATGGCCTAGCTGGGAGGCTTACCAAGAGCAGAGAGCGAGCAATCTGCGCTCTCCCAGGCAATGGCGGCCAGCTTAGAAGCGCCACTGCCCTCTGTTGTTCAAGAGAGAAATGCAAACGCCAAACTTGAGCTTTGGCAGCGTTTGCTATGTAAACAGACCACCGCTGCGAATCAGAACTGCACAGGAAAGAAGGAAGGAAGGAAGGAAGGAAGGAAGGAAGGAAGGAAGGAAGGAAGGAAGGAAGGAAGGAAGGAAGGAAGGAAGGAAGGAAGGAAGGACAGAGAGGGGGGAAAGTGAGGGAAGAGAAGGAAGAGAGGATGGAAGGAAAGAGGGGGAGTAGGAGATGGGAGGGAAAGAAGCTAGGAAGACAGGGTAGGAGAAAGGCCAGAGTACTGTCTGTGCTGTATTTCACTGTCCTTGAGCAAATGGAAGGATAAAATTCCTAACTAGCCTCCGCCCCATTTACATTTATTATCGTAAGAATTATTCTTCAGAAGAAATATGGCTTCCCTTTCTTTTGCTTTTGTTTGGCTTATAAAGCAGGTTTCATACTTTACCTCAAACTGACCCAGATGATCTGCGACTATCTTCCTGTTTCAACTCCTGAAACCCTGGGATTGCAGGCATGACCCACCACACTCTACAAGAGGCACATTTCAACTTAGTCCTGGTGGAGATGGAGTGGGCCCTGGAGGGCTCTCCAGTCATTCGCTTTCTTCACTGTTACTTTGTTTCAGAACTCTCAGTTGACACCCCACTCTTTGACGAGGATGATGAAGATAATGTGGCCAACTCTGTCTTGTTCTCCCCTTTCTCTAATTAACATTCCTCAGTGTTGATTTTTACTTTTTACTCTGCTGTCCACACAGCAAACATAAGGATCAGAAACTTATTTTAAAAGCTCAAGTAACATTGAAAATAGTATTGCTCAGCTATGTGTTTTACTAAATTAAAGATTACTGAAGGCAGGACAGCTTCATTCAGGCGGATCATTTGGAATTACATTAAACAGCTGCTGGTGAGCAGCTGATGACAAGGGAGTCCATTTTGATCTCCTCAGCACAGGGACTCTAGCAGGGCGCTCCCCACATGGAGCTCTGAAGAACACATTGTGCTCCGGAGACCCACACACAGCACGCTCCCCACAGTGCTTGTTGCCAAACACTGGACTGGACTCTAATCACTTTGTATTCAGTCACAGATCCAGGAAGTCCAAATCCAGCCAGACAAATGCAGTCCGGCTTAGCAGAAACAGCTTTACCAGGTGCTTCAGTGTGGTCTCAGGGAACCTGAGAGACAGGATAAACAGTAGAGGATAGTGACCATCCTGTCTGGTTGCCCAGTGCACAGGATGGCACCCGGCCCTGAGCAGCAGTGCACCATGGAGGCCAGCTAATTGATGCCTAAGTGATGGTGGAACAATGCAAAAAAGATGCTTGGGTACCTTAGTTCTGCAAGCCCTCTGCAAATGGACTGCCACGGGGGCATCTGTAGTCTGCCCCCAACCCCGAGACAGAATGAGTGGGAATAAAGGTCATGTAGTGTTAGAAACTGAAGGGGTGATGAGTGATTTGACGTCAGCAGGTGCTGAAGATTGCCCGCACGTAGCAGCCAATGAAACTGGACCGGCTGCTGGCCTGCTCTGCCCCCTGTCTGCAAGGACAGGTGGTGCACCCAGCAGGCCATGCGCGTGAACTGTGTGATTACTTCTTGTTCGCAATGCCCACCCCACCCAGTTGTGGGTGTGTTTCTTTCTTGTCACATCCCAGGTGGCAAAATCAGAGCCCTTGAGGAAAAGTTCACAAAATGCAATCCCCAAATCATTTCACTTCAGAACCATAGAGAGTGTAGATGCCTCATAAGGAGCAGGAAGCTGGGGATGGTCAGAAAATGCCTGAATTTACCTGCCATACCCCAAGCATCTAAATACTAGAGTCTAGGGGCCCTGTGTGCTTAGGAAGGGTAAGCTGCAGAGGTAGTCTGTAGCAGTTAAGTGGTGAACACTCACCCACAGTTCTGTTAACAGTCAGACTCATGGTCTAGTGTTTGCCTCTGCACCAGGGTTAACATTTGACTGACTGTTCTGTGTCAGTCAGTGACTAAAGAAAGCCCTGTATTCGTCTAACTGGATAAAAGATATAGGTCAGATTAGGGGAACTGGGTTTTTTTTTTTAAATAAATAAATAAATAAATAAATAAATAAATAAATAAATAAATAAACTATTGAGTGTAGGCATTTGCAAGAGTATATTTACAGTGGGTTGAGAACTCATTGCTTATCATGGTTCCAGCATTCCTTCACTTCAGAAAGCGCGCTCTCTTTCTCTCTCTCTCTCTCTCTTTCTCTCTCCCTCCCTTCCTCCCCTCCCTCCCTCTCCCCCCTTCCTCCTTCCCTCCCATTCCATGGCTCTCAGTATTTACTCCACTCTAGACCACTGCTCTCCCAGTGAGCTTCCTTCAGCCCAGAGATCTTCTTGTAATCGGTATTTGTCCACTAATTATACTTTCAAGCACCCCTGTCTCAGCACACCCGTCTAAGGTTTTCAGGAGTAGGACTCCTTCTATTACTCCAAGTTCATGTTATGGGATCCATACCATCATCTTCTCACTCAGTTATAGGACACTGAGGCAAAATGGGGTTGATAGACTAAGTGTTAAGTGTACCACAGGCTTAAGGGAAAATGTGAATGGAGGTCACTAGTCGTATTTTGGTCTCGTGAGCATGAGTGTCAAACTTGGAGTCACACTACCATTTTCTTAGATGAGTCATATCTAAGGACCTGAATTCACCTTCTATACAAGCTAATCCATTTCTTCTCTAACATGTCTGTAGACTCAGGCCTCCAGAGAGTGAGTAGTTCCCCCAGGTACACCATTAGCTCACAGCGGGTCCAGGATTCTTTATCTTAAGCGTGAGTTTGTATGTGCACGAGGTGTTCATGTGTGGCTGCTGCAGACAGGAGTGACGGCCAGAGGAGGATGTCTAGGGTTCTCCTCTATCAGTGCCTCCAACATTTCTGTCAGACAGCCTTTCTCATTGAAAAATTATTGTTATTTTTGTGGTGTTGGTGATGCTCCTGTTTCTGACAACCCAGCCTTGGATAACAGGAGTAGGTAGCTATGCTTGGCTTTTAAGTGGATGCCAGTGGTCTGAACTCAGGTTCTCATGCCTGAGCAGCAAAGTACTCTTACCCACTGAACCATCTCCCCACACGCCTTCAGGTCCTGAGCATTTACAGATGTTCTGGTAGAGAAACGCTGCCTGTTTGGAAGGAAGCACCATTACTATGCCCCGCCCAGCCAGTTCCCTTGTTTGTTCTCTCAGGGACACTGCAGCAACCAGATGACAGCTGTGTGGCTGGGGGCAGAGGAGGGGGTGGGTCAGCTCTTTTCCCATGTGGGTAGAATCATGCTAGAAAGGCAGAAGGAGCACAGGTTGAGGACCAGCACCTGCATCTTCCTTGGTCACTCTCCACCTCAGATTTTAAGGCTGAGTTTCTCACTGAACCGTGAGCTGAAGGGTTAGCTAGACTATTTGTCCCCAGTGTCAGAATTATAGACAAGAACCAACAAACACACTTCTTATGTGGATGTCCACGAGCCAAACTCAGGCATCATTCTAGTAAGTATCAAAAATCAAACTGGAGTCTCACACGTGCTGTGACAGAACCACAGACCAGCCAAACACTAGCAATATTGTTCTCCTGTGCTGTTGTGAGAGAGAAGGAAGGAGGCAGGTGTGTGTGTGTGTGTGTGTGTGTATGTTTGTGTGGTGTGTGTAGTATGTGTGTGTGTTTGTGTATGGTGTGTATGTGTGTGTGTTTGTGTGTGGTGTGTGGTGTGTGTGTGTAGTGTGTGGTATATGTGTGTTTGTGTGTGTGTGTGTGTGTGTGTGTGGTGTGTGTGTGTGTGTGTGGTGTGTGGCTTTGATGGAAGAAGCCTGGTAGAATGTGGTGCCTCCTCTTCGGTTTGGCTCAGCTGATGGGAACGGGTCAAATGCCAGGCAAAGCAAATTGTTCTCCAGTTATCCTTGTTTCAGAATCTGTAACTAACTAAACACTAAAAAAATAACATTATTTATTTTGAAAATAGGAAAAAAATGGTTAAATAATACTATGCATGTTTGGTCTTTTTGGAAGCTTCACTGCTCTATGTATGAACTTGAGTTTAATCGAACTAGTGACTTGATAAAAGTTGTCAGTTATACTTAGCTCCCCATTACTAAATCATACTGAATTAATCATAATAATCTAAGTCCTTCTGGATTTGTTGTAGATACAAGTTAGCTAAAATGAAGCCGTTTTAAGGACAATACTTAGAAATACATGCAGATAGGTTTAACACATAACAATCAAAATTGTGTGTGTACGTGTGTGTGTTGGATGTGAATGGATGGTATGTAGTATGTGTGTGGGGTATGTATGGTGTGCATGTATGTGCTGTGGGGGGGATAAGGTATGGGTGTATGGTTTGTGTATGTGTGGGTATGCATACTGTACGTATATGGTAAGAGTGTGTTTTGTGTGTGTGTTTTTTGTGTGTACCACATGTATGTGTGTGCTGTGTATATATGTGTTGTGTGTGTGTATGTGTTTTGTGTATACCGCGTGTATGTGTGTGCTGCGTATGTATGTGTTGTATATGTGTGTGTATGTGTTTTGTGTGTACCGTGTGTATGTGTGTGCTGTGTATGTATGTGTTGTGTGTGTATGTGTTGTGTATGTGTGTTGTGTGCTGTGTATATGTGTTTTGTGTGTGCTGTGCGTGTGTGCTTTGGGTATGCGTGTGCTCTGTTTATGTATTGTGTGTGCAGTGTGTGTTGTGTGTGTACACTGTATGCATATGTTCGTGTTGTGTCTGTATGTGTGTGCTGTGTTTGTATGTGCTGTGTGTGTTGTGCATATGTATATGTATGTTGTGTGTGCTGTGTGTGTGTTGTGTTGTGTGTTTGTGCTGTGTGTGTGTTTTATTTATTTAATGAGCAGACAGCTTCTGGGCTGAGGGAGCACTCCAGTTGCGAACATTTGAGGGCCCTTTAAGGTGTCTAAGGGGGAGATGAAGGATCCATGAATACTTGCCCAGCTCTCCTGAAGTTTGCTCCTTTGTGTCTGTGCACACAGAGCAGGTACTCGAGTCGCCTTCATGCAGGCTGAGCATCAGCCACAGAGGAGGAGTATGTAATACAATGTTCCGAGTGATGCCTTGAAAAATGCATCTGTCTCATACTTTCATTTCTGTTCCCAGGCAAGAAAAATGAAAAAAAAAAAAAAAAAAAAAAAAAAGTAGAAATAAGTTTGCAGCAGTGAATCCTTTTGGGTGGCGGATCCCTCCTGTTCAGGATGTGTGGTACCTCAGATGTAAAGTTAACACAGGTGATTAGGGTGTTTTCTCTCTATTAATGTCTTATTTTCATATTTTCACATTTTAATAAGCTCGCTTCTCTTTTTCCAGTTCAGAGAAGCACTGGGCGGCGTGGCAGAGCCATCACAGCCCTGAGCCCTAGGGCCACATGTGGCCCATCACTCCCTGCTTGGCTCCCTTGAATAAGTCGGTGTCCGAGTTCACCTCCTTTATCACCATCACCTTAGCGTGTGTGCTAAAGATACTGGGACTACGAGGTCAGATGATGACTCAACTCAGAAGGCTGTGGTGCTCTCTGCCTCACTGACTGTAGGTGAGGCTAGACGGCAATCAGGCCCATCCTCCAGCCCTGCCCAGACTCTACGCCAAGCCCTGCAGGCACTGACCATTTCATACTGCTTCTGTCTTCCCAGTGAACAGAATGCTTTTCATGTGTCCACCATTGCCTCATAGAAGAGTAAAAAATAAAGACAACTCACCATGTAATTTACCAACTCACGTTTTTATGGTCGGTGTCTGTTGAAAGTCCTTGATTAATACCTGTAGATTCTTGACACCGATGAGCCTTTGTGATCAGGAGTATAGGGAGGTGTGCATGTGGGCACAACCACGTGCAAGAGACTTCGGCGAGGGACACAATTAAACTATCAGGGAAGTGCCTCTCGGAGCCTTGTTCGGCTGATGCCTTCTAAGGCAACAATGCAGGCTAGCATCTCCCTTGTGTGTAAATATTTAGTTTGGCACCTAGCTTGGTGCTAACAGCAATGTGTTAAATGCCTGCCAAATATAGTATAGATAAATTGACTTGACACCCCAAAGTTTAGTATTCTCTCTTTAATTGCTGTTTCTTCAGACTCGAAGCCGAAGAGACTCTTTATTATCTCACTTGATCTTGTTAACTTCTCTGAATTCCCTCAGCCTTCTCAAACCTCTTCACTTAGAGCAAAAGAGGACTGTCAGGTACAGCAGGCGAGCGGGACCACACTGCCCGTGGGTCATGTTCAGAGTATCACATAGGCTTCTCCCTAATGGTGGTAAAGAAAATGGCCAAGAGCCAAAGCCAGGTGCCCTCTGGACGGTGGGCATCGTTCTGCTAGTTGTCTGTAGAGCATCATGGAGCCTCAGTTTCTCAGTCAGTAGCACTGGATCTTAACTAAGGCTGTGGAGTTCTAGTGAGCCATGGGACGCCAGGTGCTGAGGATAGATGTCATTCGTCGTCAACCGGCAGCGCTTAGCCTTGTCCATGACAACCAGGACCCATTGCCATCAGGGCTACTGACAGTGAGGATGATGTGGTGGTATGAGTACAAGGTGACTTTTTAAAGCACCCCACAAAAGGAATTGTGTTGAGATCTGTTTCTACTTGATGTTTCGGGGGCTAAGACTTTTTGCAATTATACTCTTGCTTTGGGGGAAACTTTAATCAGTGCTCTATGTTAAATTTCCTTGAAGACCAATGATATCTTTGTGTGTGTGTATGTGTGTGTGTGTGTATGTGTGTGTGTGTATGTGTGTATGTGTGTGTATGTGTGTGTATGTGTGTGTATGTGTATGTGTGTATGTGTGTGTATGTGTGTGCATGTGTGTGTATGTGTGTATGTGTGTGTATGTGTGTGTGTATGTGTGTGTGTGTTTGTGTGTGTGTATGTGTGTGTATGTGCATGTATATGTGAGTGTGCGTATGTGTATATATGTGTGTGTGTGTTTGTGTGTGTATGTGTGTGTGTATGTGTATGTGTGTGTATGTGAGTGTGCGTATGTGTATGTGTGCATATGTGTGTGTATGTATGTGTGTGTGTGTGTTTGTGTGTGTGTGTATGTGTTTGTGTGTGTGTGTGTGTGTGTGTGTTTACATAGCAAGGAAAAAATACCAAGTTTATTACCTAGATATTATTGCAGGTTTCTCCCCATGATACCAGCAGTCACTATACAGTGGGTATATTATTTCATTTCGGCCATGCTGGTACACTGATGAGAATAAGTGCTCAGATTGTGGCTGCTTCCTAGCTCCTTTGCCACCCCTTGAGCACCTTCTTGTGTGCTGTCACAGAGCTGTGCCTTTTTGGATCTCACCCACACAGCTCTTTCATGTGGAACAGCAGCCTCGTGCCATGGCCCTCTAAGGACACCCCCAGTGAGGCGCTGTCTTGGCAGAAGGGGGAACTCAGTCCATTAAGCAAATATATTGGAGGCCCATGCCTTGTTGGTATGGAGTACAACAATGATAGCAAACTTGAGAACCCCCTCACCTCTCATCTGCTGTGGGACACGTTTTGTAGTCATCGGAGACACCAGAGACGGTGGGAAGCCTACCTAAGTTTGAAGTCTGAGGGTCTTTTTAATTATCCAGGAGAGTCCAACACCAGAGGGCGATGTGAATACAACATTTTAAGTAGTTTTTATATGTATAGTTTATTTGGAGTAGGTAAACAAATAACCTGGTTTCGTATTTATTATAATACAATTCTTGCTTTTCGCTGGGAGGATCCCTATTCCCTAGTCACTGAAATTGTGCTCCTTCTGTGTCTTGCTCTATTTTTACATTTTGGCAAAGAATGAAGAAGTTACGATTCTATTTCTGTTCATGCAGATGGAATTTGCTGAGTTCCTACTGTATGCAGTTCCTACTGTATGTGGAGAATCACACTAAAGGTTAGAGGAACCCGGTACAGGGCTAGGCAAAGTCTCATTAATGGAATAGTTATTAGTCAACTACTGTATACAAACCCAGTGGAGACAATTGGCATAAACTAGACAGTGCCTGCCTCAAAGAGTATACAGCCAATTGCAGAAATCCAATCCTTTCCCATCTGCCAGTAAAGATTATCTAATTTACCGTGGATGCGTCTTCTCTGGTCATCTTTAGAGACTTAGCTCAGAAAAGCAGTTTCCTTTTTTTTTTTTTTTTCTAACTCCAAACAGAAATGGCCTTCTTCAACCAACCAAGCAAACAACTGTGTAGAGCTATTTTCCACTTAGAGAGACTATCAGAGATGGGTCAACTTTACCTATACAATAGCAGGGCCATGCGTTCAGCACGTTCAGGTTCGACAGTGGTTTGTACATCTGGTGTTGGGTGCAGATTGAGAACAGACTCGGTATTCAGATGCAAAACCTCTGAATTCAATTTGAAGCTGCCTTGGGAGAAACCAGGTAGCTGTGTGAGAGAGCATCGAGAATGGGCCAGAATGAAGAGAAGTGGAGGAAAACCATTGAAACCACTGGTCAGGACATTCACTTACTCAGAGCATTACGATTATGGAGGTGATGTGGGTCACAACCAATAGGACTTAAAAACTGACAAATGCAAGCCTGCACACAGAAGTGGGGTATTCCTCTCATGACCCAAGGGGTCACATTCATTAATCACTGCTGTGACAGAAAACGGGAAGCCGAAGGCTGGTGCTCTACAGGGTACTCATTCCTCTACTTACTAAGGAGCCGGAGCAGCCACACTCTACCAGTCCGAAGCTCTGTTGTGAACATTCAGAGATAAGACTTTCATCAAGATCACAGGTTCGTGAAAGAAGTAAAGCCATGCATAAATAGATATGAAAATGCAAAACAGTGGAGGGACAAGTTGCCTCCTGGGAGGAGGTGACCTTTCTCAGTGTCCATGTGGAGGAGAGAATCCCAGGGGCCGAGGGCACACAGGGCTATGTCTGGGGGTCAGGAGTGTTGGGAGGACACTCTGGAGGTATTGTTTGAACCTGAGGGATCTACATGTGAACTGTGGGCAGACATAGAGAAATCACCGCAATATAAATTACCCAGACCTCAAAGAGCTTCTAATTCGCTGGCAATTCTTTAGCAATGTCCCCTCTGCAGGGACTGCACTCTGTGTCTCAGAGCTGCTCCATTTTGTTGGATACACATGAAAGGAAAAGTGGTACCAGGTAGAGACAATGACAACTCATCAGATAGTCACTTTCCTGTATGATGAGCAGACGCACTCTGCAGAGGGTAACGTTTCAAATCCTTCCCAGTAAAACCCAGAAGGGGTGAAGAGCACCCTTGTTGTTCGTGTTTCCAGTATCTCCATGGTCTACCGTTAGAAATAAAACCCATATTGATAAGGGTGGCATGCTAAGTTCAGAACATTTTTAATGAATGCCAGCCTTCACATAGGTAGGCAACTGCTAGCCAACAACTCCTGAGCATGGGGGGAAATGGTACACACCTAAAAAATCAAACCCTTCAGGTTCCTAAAAATTCTTTAGTTACTGTCTCTCCCCAGCATCTAAGGCTAACTTACTATTTCTTTCTTTTTTTCTCTTTCTTTTTTCCTTCTTCTTTTTAAATGTTGAGCACGTTCCTTTACAGGGCTTAGAAATCTTTCTGGTCCAATTGAACAAGAAAGGACTCCTCTTGTGCCTTTTTTTCCTCCTAGCTGATGAAGCCTTATAGAAATGTAAATGCAGTAATAGGAGCTCACCGGAAGCTCGCGTGGGGCTCCTCTCTTCTCCTCTGCTCTCTTGTAAGAAAATTCCCTGATTCTGCTGCTGTGTGCATCTCGTGTGTAAGGGCATTTAATTAGCTACAAGTTACAACAAAGACTTTGAAAGGAGAATATATCCCTGGCCAGATGCTTTTATTTTCATTTGGCGAACTGCTCGGTGTTTCGCTCCCTTATCAAGAACTGCATGGGCTGCTGGGCTAAATTGGGAGCATCTCCACACTGTTTGACAAATAGATTTTTTTGTAAACTGATTTAGCCTTTCCATTGTTTGCATTTCATTATATAGCAGACTTCATGTCACAAAATCGGTATTCATTCAAAACAGAGAATTTAGAGATAGGACCGTAGCCAGATAAAAAATATCGCATAGGTCAGGCCCATTAAGCACAGAATAATAGCACCCCAGCGATTCAAGGGGCCCATCTTCAGCAGAGAAGGGGCAACCGTGGCTGAGGTCAGGAGCCAGCTGAGGACTTTACAGGAGGCTGTGGACATATTTACGGGACAATTTGCAAAGCAGGTAGGGGGGAGTTAGAAGAAGACAACCCCTGTGATAAACAGAACAAAGGAGACAGGTTAATTTTTGCATCTTATACCTCCTTCCCCCCCTACTCACCCACAGAGGTGGAGGTAACCAAGGATGGTTCTTAACAGTTGAGTTATGTCTTGTTTGGTTCTGAAACACCGGCTCAAAAGAGCTTGGGGACGGTCTGTGGTACCTATGGAGGGCAGCAGCAGGGAAGTCCACATGGAAGAAAGGGTTTCACAGCAACATTGCTTCTTGTTTTATTTCTAAAGCCTTTAGACTTGACTGTGTGTGTGTGTGTGTGTGTGTGTGTGTGTGTGTGTGTGTGTGTGTGTGTGCATGTACATGCATGCAGTTTTAAGTATTATGGCTTTACGCTGTACCCCTGAGCTCTGGCCTGGGCAGCCCCTCTTCACTGCTAGCTTCCAATGGGAAGTCCAAAGAACTGCAGAGGAGTATCGTGTGAAAGAATTTGTTTCAGTAAAATAATTTTTAAAAGCACATGATCAAAGCCATAGCCTTCTGACATCTTGTTCTTGCTCAGTGAGAGTTCTACTTCCTCCTTGGTGGTCTTGCTCTCTATACTTACCTGTCAGTGTTGGGGTTACTTATGATGAATGGGGAGTTGTTTTTCTCACTCTAAGCGTCATCTCTAGAGAATCAGACAAACCCGAGAAAGATGGCGGTGGCATTTAGTTTTGGGATGGCTGGGTACTGAGGTCTCTGTCCTGAGATATGCCTTCGCTGACCCCATGAAGACACCCAAATATTTGTGATGAGTAGAAGTCGCAGAGGAGAGAAGAAGGGAGTGAAATGTTGGTGTGACCAGGAATGAATGTTAAAAATACAGTATTTGTGAATGAGCCCCCACCCCCAGCCTGGTCTGATGGTATTTCACCATGTCTCTGCTCAGTACTTTTCCCTGTGCTAGGCCTGCTATATCTCTGAAGTGTTCTCCCAGGTTCTGCTGTTTTCTGTTAGATAAACAACCTGCTCACGTTGTAACATCATTCAAATAAGTATGCAGTGTGAGGAAATGAATGGGAAGGCTGGGCCTAGGACACAGGGGGAGCATGTGTTCCCTAGGATGACATCCCATGGTCCAGCCCCATCGCAACAAAAGGAAGAGAAGGGACAGGGGGAGGGAAGGTGAGAGGAAGGAATTAAGTAAGGGGAGGGGCCGAGGGGGGAGGGAGGGAGCCCACGGCTTCATACGTGCTAGGCACGGGCTCTACTACAGAGCTATCTATATCTGCATTGCCTGAATAATATAATCTGGTCAGCGAGTCAGGGGTGGGTGGGTGAGTGAGTGGGTGAGTGATGACTGAATGAGTGAGCCCAGGATGTCCTGGATCTCACTGTGTATCACAGGCAGGCTTTAAACCTGGGGTGATCAATCTTTCTTCCTGGCTTAGATATTCTTTGAAGTTGTACTCCCAGTGCTTCGGTGTTTGCTGGCCACATCTTGGCAGTACTGCATTTTTCCTAAATGGACAAGCTCATAAAATGCTGGTCCTCAGGACAATGTCCCTCAGAGGTGGTTTTCAGTCACCTAACCCCACTCCTGAGGTGGCTAACCTCACCTGCTTCCTTCCCTTTCAACACTGGTTGAAGTTCACACTTACCTGTGGGTCATTCCCACTCACTGGCTTTGGAATCCAAACTGCTGTAGTCTCTAGGCGAGTCCCCTAGGCAGCTGGACTGTCTCTTGGGGGGTTTCTGTTGATCTTTGGAGCACTGCCCTGGGTTCACACCCTGTCAACAGAACCAACCAAGCCCTAAAGTCCATTGAGCCAGTGACTTCCATTTGCATCAAGAATATCTTTTCATTTCCACGTGCATAGCTCACAGTAGTCTCTCGTCACATATTTCATTCCTAACAAAGGCCACTTTATGGATCACTTTCTCTTATGATGTAAGCAAAAGGGGAGGTGCTTTTTCCAAAAATATTGGGGGGGGGTACGCGCGATGTATGGTGGCCCTTGAGGGACATAAGAGGATTTTCTGTCTGCTATGTAAACTGTCTTGATGCATGTGCTTGCTGACAGAATAGTAGGCAGACTCACAAGGGAAGGTTCACTCTGTGATACTACAGAATTTATTTATAAAAGATAACTCTCCCCGGAGTGCAGGCACATGAATTCAGATTGTGAAACAGAATGCTTACATCTGTTCTCTATACATCTCAAAATATTGGTGGGATTGAGTGAGTGAATAGTTCTCACTGCTCTGCTGGTGATGAGCAGGACCTGGATAGGACTGGACAGTGGTACCAGCAGCAGGAGCACAGTAAAGCTTGCTCAGTTAATCATCTTAGCTAACAGAGAAAATGAAACACCGCCATGTTTCTTTCCAGGATGCTTTAAAGAAGGATTGTCCTAGCACTTTGCAGGATAAACCCCATCCCCCCCCTCCCCACACAGAGCAAAGAACCAGTATAATTCTGAAGAAAGCCTGCATGCACCAATGTTGCATTCTGTAAACTCATCAGAGTTCTTTTTGTTTTATGGGAGATGGTGGGGGAAATTCCAGGCCACTGTGGTCTTCTAAACTCCTTTTAAATCAATCAATTAATTAATTTAATTGAGAAGAGTATTTCTTCTTTTTTGTTATTGCTGGTTTTGTATTTTACTTTGCTTTGTTTGTTTGCTTGCTTTTTGGAAGCATTTTCTGTTTTTGTTTGTTTGTTTTTGTTGGTGGCGGTAGTGGATTTTTTTTGTTTATGTTTGTTGTTGTTGTTGTTGTTATTGTTGTTGTTGTTTTGCAGTACCTAGGATTGAAACCAAGCCTGGTGCATGCTAGGCAGAGCCTTCTCCCACTGAGCAGTACCCCAAACCCTGCTGCTTGTGTTTCCATAAGAAATGCCGGTCCCTCAGAGGAGAAAGATTTGTCTGGGGTCAGCAGGACAGCCATGAGGGGGGCTGTGGCAAACCTTACCAGGTGAAGCCCCTAGTTGAGAAGGGAAAAGCAGAGCTAGGGTCTTCCTTTGTGTTCTGAGTTCTTGTTGGTGTTGCAGGCATTTACTCACTGAGAAGCACATGTATGTCAAGAAGGACGGACACGCAGCAAGGCGGACAGTGTTGAATGGCCGCTGTATTATGCGTTCAAAGCCAAGTTTCCTGGTGACCTACAGTTACAGGCAGCCCAGTGCTTGCTTTTCTGTGTGGCCTTTTAAGAGGACTCAAGGATGTTGTATAAGAAACAACTTGAGCTCAGAAGCAGTAACAATGTAGAATTTAAAAATTGATACGTAAATCAGGTTGTCACTTTGCAATGTCTGAGTGTCTTTGAATAGCCAAGGTTCCTGGATCTCAGTTTTGTCATCTATAGAATGAAGACAGTGATAACGACCATAATAATAGAATAATGGAATTTCCATAGGTCATACATGATGATTGTAAGGAGCAAAAAGAGGCCCAGTTTGGGAAATAGTCTACCTGCTCATTATCATTTTTAACTGTCAACAGCCAAAGCTTCCAGAGTTCAAAGTCAAGTTTTTAGGCCTGGTGGCAGGCACCTTTACACACTGAGCCGTCTCGCTGGCCCCTTTGTTAATTTTAACTACTTTGTTTAGAGTTCTAGTTTATCAAAGAGTGAATTAAGTTTCTTTTCTCTCTAATGAAAATTGTCTTTGATTTATTTAACTTCCTAATTCAACACTCTGGAAGAAAGAAAGAAAGGAACCCAAAAAGGGTCTTTAATTGTGTTATTGTGCTTCCTACAATGCAGACTTTGATTGCATGAACTTCAGGATTGAGAAGGTTTGAAGATGGCAGGGTACATTGAGGGGGCACCTGGCATCTTCAGGATGTGGCCTGCCACTCCATCACAGCTATGTTGCTTGACCTACAAGAGGAATAGGAGGAATTCTTTGTCTTACTTTATTTGGCATCCACACTTTGGTTCCCTTCTCTTTTTAAAATTTTAATTATTCAATCTTTAATTTTCTGTGTGGGTACATGAATGCCACCGCACACCTGTGGAGGTCAGAGGATAACTTGTGGTATCTGGTTCCCACATTTTAGCACGTGGACCCCAGGGATCGAACGCAGGTGGGTGGGTATGCTTTGCGGCAAGCCCCGTTACTGCTGAGATCCATAGCCAGCCCTTAGTGCGGCTTTCTAGGAAAACAACAACAAACAATGGCTCTTACTAATATGATGTGTTCACATCAGGGCTCAACTCTAGCGGTGAAGCACCAAATACAAGAACAGGCCTTGAGGGCTGGGGGAATAGCTCATCTGGTAAACTGCCTGCAGGTGTAAGCATGGGGACCTACATTTGAGCCCCAAGCCCCAAGTAAGAAAACCAGGCATGATGGCATGTATTTATAACCCCAAAAGGGGGAAGATAGAGCCAGGTGCATCCCAGTGGCCAGCCAGCCTATTCTGAGAGTTCCCAGGGTGAGCGCACATGTGGATCTGCACAGCCACACAGGGTGCTTGAAGTACTGCATGAAAGGAGATAAGAGAGCCAGAGAGCAGCCTGAGGTGAGACCGTTGCCTTCTTGGCCCAGTTGTTAGCCCCCAACCCCCTATCACACTTAGGAGAAGCCTGCCTCCTTTTGGGACAGTATCTGTGTCCTCTGTAGCTTTAGCAAGATGCCTCAGAGAAATAGAGGCTATGTGGTCATTCTCTCTTGGGTATTTGTCCACATTTCACCAAGAAAATCTTAATGGGATGAAATTTAAGAAATACGATTTCTTAACACAAAAACTGTATGCAGCGCACAAGAGTAGCTCTGAAGGTTTTGCCAAAATACGATTTGGTCCCAGTACCTACCTGAGCTATGGTTTTAGAAAGTGAAGTTGCCCTGCACCAGGAGAGAGTGCTTCCACGATGCCCGTCTGGGTCGCAGCGACGGTTACTGATGGAGCTGCTTTATTTGTTTTGCCTAATCCAAAACTTGGTCAATATGAATATTTGGAAAACAGAAAATAAAAAGACGAACAAAGACACGCCCCAAAATGGCGGCTGAAGGCTGAAGCACTGTCTTGGATCCTGGGCTTGGCGTTTACAAATCCTTTCTTCTCTTTGATCTTTTCCTCCTCCCAACATTCTTCTCTATTTATCGTACAAAACAAACAAACAAAAACCAACAACAAAATAAACAACAACAAAAAAAACCCTTCAGTTTTCAAATTTTTTTATACAACGCCAGTCGGCGAGGCCACCGTAAACTGAATCCCCAATTAACAGCGGAGGAGCAGTCCCTGTGAGTTCATTTGTTCGTTCACTCACTCATTCATCCAGGATACGTTTTTCTTTTTTCTGAATCATTGATAAGACTATTTGCCAAGTTCCCTCACGGGCCCTCGGGATGCCATCAGATTCAGTGAGGCTCCATAAATTGCAGTTAGATTCCTGTTGGAGTGGCGGTTGGGGTTAGGTGGGGTGGGGGTTGGGTGGGGTGGAAACAGTAAGCATTTTGTAAAAACTAAATCTCCAAAGGAAATCACTACCCCCAAATCTATGTTAGATGGGGAGAAAGGAGAATTAATTTACAACAACCCACTAATTCCTTCTTCCTTAAAAAAATTATTACTTTAAGGGGTTGGAAAATTGGCTCAGCATCTAAGAGCGCTCACTGTCTTTGCAGAGGACTGGGGAGTTCCCTTCTCCTACCACACTGGGCAGCTCTAGCTGCAAAGCACTTGATGCTCTCTGGTGGCCTCTGTGGGAGCTGCAGTTGTGTGCACAAACCCAACTCAGACACACACACACTTAAAAGTAAAGATAAATCTTGAAAAGAAAAAAAAAAGATGTGACTTTAGAGATTCTACTGTGCTTTGGGGACACAGTATACATGTGGAATTTATCTCTTGGGTTTGAATGTGTCCTAACTCTTCAGAAGAACTTTGGCCCTAGAACACTGAGATCTCACTGTGCCCTATTTCCCTGCACTGGTGTATTGTCACCGACTGTGAGGTTAACCCTTGTAGCCTGCTGCTAACTAAGCTAGGAGAGAAGAGAAATGTGAAGTTTCTGTTAGGGGCTGCCTCACCATCTAGGTGTAGAACCTGTGTGAAGGCTCTTAGCTATCTGGAGCTCTGTATCTGTAAGGTAAAAGGGTTGAACTTCTAACACAGGACTCTAATTCCCCATTGTCCAAACTCACTGCTCTGCCGTGGATAGGTAGCCCTTCAACATAGGAGAATAAAGTTTTATAAAGAAACAGAATTCTTGAGCTGTGTGCATTTCCTCTCGACTGGGACAATAGAAGCCAGCATCACTGTTGACTGGCCTGAACTGCTTCAGGTAGAAGGATATGAAAGAAAAGATGCAGAAGGACATTTTCTCTCCCTCTTTTTTGGGGAACATTGTACAATTGAATTATTTGTAGAGCCAGCTGATTCTACTAACTCTCCTGGCACTTGTCCTCATCAGACAAGATGGCCACTCCGAAAGCATTGACTTTCCTTGCTCCTGCGCATTTGTTCAGCCAGTGTACACACAGAATAGCAGGCAATTCACAGACTCTTAAGGCAAAGGTTATTTGTACTTTACTGGGGGAGATGCTGCTGCTGCTGCTTCTTCTGCTTCTTCTGCTTCTTCTTTTTCTTCTTCTTCTTCTTCTTCTTCTTCTTCTTCTTCTTCTTCTTCTTCTTCTTATCAAAACACAATGACAAAAACCACTCAAGGAGGAACCAGCTTATTCTGGCACACACTGTAAGGCTATAGTCCATCATGGCGGAGCAGTCAGGGCACCAGGACACTTGTGAAGAAGTGAGTGATGAATAGGTGCTGCTGCCCAGCTTCTCCTCCATGTATAGCTCCAGGATCCCAGCCAGGGAATGGTGTCACCCAGAGTGGACAGGTTTTCCTACCTCCATTAGGGCAATCAAGATAATTTCCCACAGCAGTGCCCAGTGGTCTGTCTCCCAGGTGGTTTTAGATTCTGTCAAGTTAACACTGTCACATATGTACTTCATTTTTTTTTCTGTTTTAGTTAATACCTCAAATGACTCAAAGATGGAGTTCGATTGACTTAAAATACCATTCTCTTATATTTATTCTTTCAATTAGATTTCAAAATAATGCTAACATTAACAGAAAGCTCACTCTAAGGAGGAGAACAGTTAAGATTCATTATCCAAATGGCAGGAATTTTGAGAGTTTAAAGAGGGACGATTGTCATTCATAAAGCTAGGCTATCGGGCTCAAATAAGAATGAGAACCTAGCCTAATACATCACGTGCCTTCCACCATAACGGGGCCAGGCACTTTACTGAGTTAGTTTAACTCTTGAATTGTGATAACAATCCTACAAAAGCTGTTTTCTCAATTCCCATTGGATACAGAAAGAAACAACAAGTTGCCTAGGTAAAGATACCACACCTTATTCTCTCTCTGGGTCACCTGACTCAGAACAGGCCAAGGCTCCTTCTTTGTAAGCGCTTTAATTTGACAATCTCTTGGTTTCTGCAGGTATGATAGACATGGTCCCAATTAATCAGCGTTGGTTGAGGGAAGCAGATTTTTATCAAGCACGGTCATTTATGAAACAGATCCTTAGAAGTTTGTCAGCCTCTAACATTAAAAAGAAAAAAAGAAAAAAACAGTCTAATGAACTCTTTCAATCCGTTTATGTGGATATCTGATGGCACAATCGATCTCCGTCTCTTTTCTGATTTTTAAACTAGTCCTTTGAAAATCTGGACAAAAAGGGTTAATGGGAACTCTCAGAGTAGAAACCTTTCAAATTATATTGATAATCATCAGGGGAAAGTGTGCTTTTTTGTGTTTCATGAAATACACACACACACACACACACACACACACACACACATCCTCAGATATACTGTACATGTAATGGGGTGGTCAAGGTGGGTAATTTGGTCCTTTTGCTGTCATCAAACCATGCATTGATATTCAGAAGTCTGTCGTATTTGTTCCACCCCTCCCCCACTGTTTCCGCGTCCCCTCTCAGTTCTCTCAGAATGAAACCACCTTTATTTTGGACAACACGATCACACACACCATTGAGTCAACAATTTATAGCTTTTAAAAATAGGGACTTTGTCCCCTCTTAGGTTTATTGTTTATCATAATCATCTTTCAAGTGAAAAGGCTAATTTACCCTTTCTATAGGAATATTTTAAGCTTGATTATCATAATATTACAGCCGCCTGAAAAGGTCTAAAAACGGGACATTGACCTTGAATGTTTTCTGCATTTAGCTCATGGTGCTTAACATTCAGGAAAGAATGTAACTGCAGCTCATTTATTAATGTATAATTTCACGATGTTAACTATGCCTCCATCAATGCATGCCATGCAGCCTGCAAAAAGCTTACAGGATGCCCTAACATGTATCTGATATTTTAGGAGAGTGAGAGCCTTGGAAATACAATGTAACGAAAGTCAGTTTTCCCACTGGACTGAGTGTAGTTTATAATTTAATTTTTACTGACACTTCCCCGTGTATATTATTAGCCTGACAAAACGCAAGCAAAATAATCCTGAATTAATTAAAAGGAAACCAAATTGCCTCTAGTAGTTTCTCTGTCTCTCCCTGACTTTTTTACACACACACACACACACACACACACACACACACCACTTGGAAAAGAGTTTGGTGCATTCTGGAAGTGAGACAATAGCTCCTTGGTGAATGTAGACTCCATAATTTGGGAACAGGTTAGATAGATTTATGGGACAAGAGATTTGTCAGAAGGCAAGGCTTCTATTAGTGCTTCTCTGGAAGCGACCACTTGCTGCAGAAATGATTGCTTCTTGCCAATGGAGACAATAATTTAAATATCAAAGTCTGTGCCCTAGAAATGAAAGGCAACACAAAATGAGGCATGATGAATTGATAGAGGTCCAGTGGAAATGGAAAGTAGGCATCCAGACTTGGATGCAAGTCCGTGCTCTCAGTGGGAAAGGTGCTAGCTTCAGCAGGCTCCTAGCACAACAGAAACTGGCTTCTGCAAGGGACAAAACAAGGGACTTGAATAAGGCCACAGGTCTCCTGAGGGCAGTACAAGGGGGTCTGGCATCTAACTTTTTGTGCTTGTTACCTAAGATGCTTTTCTGAAGGATGTTTGTCGTTGATCTTCTTTGGGATGTAAAGACAGTTTCTGACAATTTTTGTTAGTTAAGTTTATGTGCGATTATTCGTTGTACCACAAACAAGACGTCTAAGATAGTAGGGAAAGTGGTTTTAGAGGCTAAACCACTTTTCAAATGACTAGGGACTTGAAGGGAGACATTTTTTCAACGGTAAGACACAAGGCAAACTGGAATTATCAGTGCACTAGGCCGTTGGCTTTCAAATGTGTAACGCATGTCAGCAGTGCAGTGTGAAGTGGAAACCCTCAAACATGCCAAAGATGGTTTCAAACACTTCAACATCTTTATCCTATTGGTTTTCATGGACAGTTGAAAACTAAAATCATTAGAACTACAAGGATTACACCAAGACTAAAATTCCTTATCATCTTTGCCCAACCCCAAAATACAGTGTTAGGATGTTTTAGGACATGGTTTTGATAGGGAATACCATAAAATTTCTGCCTATACAATTCACAGGAATCTATCTCCTGTTTCCACTTAGACATTGCTTGTTACTGTTTTATTCAAAGAGAAATGAAATCTATCCTCTGACTGGTGCCTCTGTATTTGTTGAAGATATTCAGATATTTGTGACTGCATTGTCTAATGAAGAAGAGATTGGAATTCTGCCATAGAATGTAGACCCGATGCATGAGAGACTGATAGTAACTAATTCATTTATATTCTTTGTGCAACAGTCCTCAGGGGTCTTTTTGTTTGGTTCAGTTTTTCCTGATTTGGGTGGACTCCTTGTGGTAAGATTGTAAAGAGTATACACAGATCAACAGTACATATTCATCTAGGCGTTTGTCTCTTTTCTCCCGTCTCCGATGTGTGTCTGGAGTTTTTCTGAGATTCCTGGGTGCTTAATTCAGCTTCACAGGTGGCATGTTGTTATTAATAATTCTCTGTCCATGCCTCTTCTAAGATGAGAGAGCTCTGTGGCTGGGGAAGACTTCTTGAGATGCCTTGAGCTGTGTGTGTGTGTATAGTTTCCTGAAGCATTTTTGCAAGTTTATTGCAATTGGGTATTATTTTAAATTGGTTGCACTGGATTCAAGGTTACAAGTGGCACCTTAGGGTCTCAGGCAGGGTGTAAGCCACATCACTTACCTAGCACACATTGCTTGCTCAGTGAGGATGCAGTTAGGATCGGAAAAGAAGGCCGTGCACATCTGTGCACGTTTCTCTGTGGGCACAGAGGACAGACTGGTCCATCATGCATGTGAGTCTAAGTATGTTTCCAAAGCAGAGAAATCAAATGGTCTGTAATGACAGCAAAAAAATTACCCAAATAAGAAAATTGAGGAAATCAAAGATCACTTCTAGATCTTGTAGTGACTTTAAGACTCACTGGTGAATAACTGACTCCAATCCTTGTCTTTAAAGGGCCGTTTTGAAGGAGTCACAATGAACGCTGTCACAGCAGTGTGATACAGTGAGATTGAAGATAGTACAGGGCACGGTACAGGTGCAGAGTGGAATACATTCTCTGGAATATTAAGATGTGTCAAGTAGACAGGATAATTTTAAATATTAAGTAAATATTCTGGGACAAAAACATGAAACTTCTGTTGGATTGTGAATATATATAATATATGATAGGTAATAAATCTATTAATTACTTTGAAATTTTTAATTTAGTAAAAAAAAATCAGAGCAGTGTTTGAAAGATGCTTTTGTCAAGCAGTATTTGCTTTTGTATTTCTCTGATTGCATTTTAGAAAAAAGAACATATTTCTTCCAAAATGCTTTTTTTTATTTATTTCTTTACTTGTAAACTGATTCCATGTCTCGTTTTCAACTGAATAGGCAAGTCTTTTAATTTTTTTTTTTTTTTAAATTGGGTGTCTGCAGAATGCTTGGATTTTCTTCTCCATATCAAAGCTCTTTTAATTCAGTGCTCACAACCAAATTTACATCTTAATTGCAGAGTTCACATTTAACAATATAGACAGCATAATGCTACTGGTAATTACACTTTTACTACCTGTTTTTGTACAGTATTCTTAAGCACAGTCTTTTCTTTTTTTCCCTCTGTGTGAGTCCTGCTTCTAGAAACTTGTGTACATTTAAAACACTCATAGAAGGAATCAGATGCCTATCTTGCATATAGCTAAATACATGGTGGGGGGGTGACAAAATCGTGCCTGTCATTTTTATATTCTGAATTTTAATGTGGAGGTTCTATTTTAGTGTTTTGTTTCTTAAAGACCTAGAAAATCTGAGCGGGTTGGGAGAGTTAAGTTCTGATGTGGTGAATTTAACACACACTGAATATCTGAGCTGTTTTATTTTGATCTCAGAGATTATCCTATTCTTACCCTGTAAGACTTCAGCTGCAGGAGGTTGGTAAGCAAGAAAGCTGAATTCTGTCAAAAGCCAGGGTCTTCCACTCCCCACAAGGTAGCAGATAACTCTTTGCTAGTAATAGCTATCTCTTTCAAATGTGCATCTGCTAGTATATAAATAAAAATCCTATAGTTTAAATAGAACACAAAGATATTCCTTATCATATGAGAATTAGAAGCAGCCCATACACTATTGTAAGAGGAAAAAGAGTGTTTTTCTCTTACATTGTTTCTTATATTTTTGACTGAGTCGCCATAATTTTTGTATATTATTATCTGTCTGAAACTGTTTCTTGTAGGCCAGGCTCTGGGGCAATATGCAAAATATTTCTGAGTTAATTTTTTAAAAACAAGCCAGGTGTGTTGTGTGTACTTTTACCTCAATGCTAAATATTTTGGATAAAATCATAATATGCATTTAATTTTATTTATATTCATATATAAATATGAATATAAAGATAAATGTTTACATATATGAATATGTCTTCTATACTGAAATAAGTACATGCCTCATACTTTCAGTGCACTGCTTCATGTTCTTGCCACAAAAACTGTATGTTGATTGTGCGCAAAGTACACTGATATTTAAGGTTCTTGTTGCTGCCCCCTGTCCCCGCCCCAGTCTTCTCCCCAAACCTCGAAAGAGAAGCAGAAGGTGCAGCCTTAATTTGTTTACCTTTGTTTTGAAAGGGCTGTGCCTGATATATCAGAGAAAGAGAGGGAGAGAGAGAGAAAGGGAGAGAGGGAGGGGGAGGAGAGAGAGAGAGAGAGAGAGAGAGAGAGAGAGAGAGAGAGAGAGAGAATATGAATGAATGAATGAATGAATGAATGAATGAATGAATGAATGAATGAATGAATGAATATGAATTACCCACAGAATTTGCACAGGCCCTCTCTCCAACTGAACCGTTGTACTTCTGTGACGCTACCTTCCACCCCAGAGGGGTCGAGCAGTCAGTTAGTTCTTAGGCTGAAACCACATCGAAGAAAGTCTTATTTTATTTTTTAATGTTCTTTATATATCAGGACACAGCAAGGAAAGGTATCAGTAGAAGCTAACGAGACAGTAGAACACACGCAGCAATAATACGAAAATAATAAATAAAAAGCAGTCGTCCCTGGTGGAGAACTCAACACACAGAGTAAGGCCAGATAAACTTCCTTCACCACCTTCTGCAGAATCCTTCGGCCAAATTTATCGAACTGGCATGAGTTCTTCGCAAAAACAAAATAGGTCTGAGATTAGAAAAACCAACCATAAATCTCTTCAGCGTAGAGTGAGTTAAGTTAGTTACGCTTGATATTTTTCCCTTTCTTTCTCTCTTTCCTTTTTTTTAAAAGCTTCTCGGGGGTGTGTGACGGTAGGAATTAAAAGAATAATAAGGGGGAAGCTGCGGATCGCTGGGGCTTTTGCAGCCGGCTGCAGCTTTGCCCACCGAGCTCCGGGCAGCCGTTCGCCCAGCCTACCTGCAGGCTGCGGCTCGGGCGGCTCGCGTCGCCTCCCTCCTGATTGGGCAGCGGCCCCCCAATCAGAGGCGCTCCTGGGCCGGTGGGACTGCATATGTAAAGCCCTACTTCATATTAATAAGCTCCAATCGGGGCTTTAAGTCCTTGATTAGGAGAGAGTGTGCGAGCCTCGGTCCCAACTGGCCTTGCCTATGGGCTTGTCACCAGGAGAACGCGTGTGTTAATTGCACCGGGCTCTGTCAAGGAAACTTTGATTTATAGGTGGGGTGCACAAATAATGGTTGCCGGGCGCACATGGATTCGGTAGAACTTTGCCTGCCTGAATCTTTTTCCCTGCACTACGAAGAAGAGTAGGTACCTTTTTTTTTCTTTCCTTTGCAACTCGGCATGGGGGTGCGTGTGTGAGGGAGAGTGGACCGGGCAGCGTGTGTGCAGGCGGATCAACGTAGTGACCTGCGTGTTTGGTGCGTGTGGGTACTTGATGGTGTCTGTCTGGTGCCTTTTGTGTGGAGGGTGATCTCCTAATTCCGTAAGTGGAGAATTGTTCTCTACAGTGTTACCTTTGAGGCAGCCCTGTGACTGTCACTGAAACAGCTGGGTGACAGTCACTTCTCTTTCAGGTGCTAAGAATAGGCGCTGGGCACCAATGCTCAGTGAACTGTTAAAATGCATCTTTTACCCAGATCCATTTTCCCTAGGAAAGACGGTTTAAAATACAATATTCAAAGTGATTTATACCACTGAGTGCCTCTTATGTATTTGCAGTTTGACAGATATTTGAAACTCCCTGTCACCCTTTACCGCGCAGAGTTAGAAGCAAATTTGTACATTTATTAATTCTCCTTCAGAGAACAATTTAGCAACTAGCCCTGTGCTGCTCAGAGCCAGCGTAATGGTATTTGTGTGGTTAGCATTAACTCAGTACTTAACTGGCAAATCAGTCCATTAAGGAACATGAGATTTTCACACATTATAAATATTTAAAGGGGAGAAAACTGACGAAGAAACAGTAGAGAATTTTTAAAAAAAAAATCTTCCCTTAAATAGACAATGTGCAGGTCCTGAGTTTGGCTTATCATGTCCAGAATATATATATATATATCATGTCCAGAATATATATATATATATATATATATATATATATATATATATATATATATATATATATCCAGTTCACTGATATTTATGAATACCTTCTTGGCTATTCTATATATTTAGATCATTAAAGGTCCAGGGCATGGGTAGGGAAAGCAAATTGGGCTTTTTTGTGTGTAAATGAAGAGGTCATAAACTTAACTTCAACCAGTTAAGATAAAATATCCGTGGACCTCGGAAGCCGTCACAGGTCTCTTCTGCTTTCTGTTGAGTCAGTTAGATGGCTTTCACATTACAGTAATAGCCAACTGTTATAATTTTTAAAAGCGTGCTCTTGGCAAAGCTTTCTCTTGATAGACTGTGGAGAAAACAGAACTCCGAGCGCTGGGGCAGTGTGCTGTTGGTAGAAGTCCACTAGCTGTCCTCAGCGACTGTCCTTCGCCATGCATCCTAATCAAGTGAGACACGAGAAGTGGCCTGTAGTCTCCAGCTGCCTGTGTGTGTTTGAGTGTGTGTGTGTGAGTGAGTGAGCGTACGCGTGCACAATCTCACAGAAGACTAGGATCCGAAACCCTGAGAGGCTGTCTTTGCATCTGTTTGAAACACTTGAAGGAGAGCCAACCTTAAAATGCTCAAGAATAAAAGTGAAATACAAACAAAGGTAAGACTGCCCAATTAAGCACAGTGCACCTGGCTATAGAATGGGAGAATCATAAATGTTCTCATGCCAGTGAACTTTGTCTCCCAGATAAATAAACAAAGCAAACTTTAAATATCTCTCCAAAGGCTTCATGGAAAAAGGACTTTCTTTGAATTTAACTTCTTATACCTAATTTGAATAATTAGTTTAGATAAGCCTCTTAGAGCAGATGTATTTAAATGAAACCAGGGCACATGTCCTTTTGGCTTTGGCGCAAGATTCAAACTAGCTTTTCTCTTTCTTTCTTTCTTTCTTTCTTTCTTTCTTTCTTTCTTTCTTTCTTTCTTTCTTTCTGGCTCAATTAAAAGTCATCTTTTAAAAATACAAATTTATTGTGTGGGTGCAGTTGTGGTAGTTACGTGGTTCACTGGACAGACCGAAAGATCCAAGGCTGAGCAATGAATGCATCTGCCTCTCTGTCTCAATTAATAAACCACAGAATTTATACATGCTATTAATATTCATAGTAATTGTGCCGGTTTCAACCCCATCACGTGTGTATACACAGAAATGAAACCTGAGTTATGCAGTTTCCAAGGAAAATATTGGACCATTTCTGCTTGGGAGGCTGTTAAAAAGATTCATGCAATTTATTGACTACCATTAAGAGAGCTTAAAATGTTAACCTTTAGCTATGTAAGTACATACATTTTTTTATTTTAGGAAAGTGCTTTCAAGAGCACAATGCTGTAACTCTTGTTTTGCGTTGAATAGCAGTAATAGCTGATAACATAAATAGACGGAAATAATGTATCTCCTGGTTTTGACATCTGTGTCTGTGTAATCATTCTAAATGAGTGCGCTCCTCTCACGAATCCCTTTCAACCTCTGATTAAAATGTAACATTGACTACAGGATTATAGAGCGGACTTAATTTTACTGACTGTTTTAACAGTTGCCACAGCTGTTGGAAGAAGGCAATTGAAACACTCCAAAACCGACAGGGAGAGGGGGTGACAGGTTAGGAAATATCAGCTTTGATCATTGAAATCCAGACAGTGAACACTGAACAGTTTCATGTTTTTAAGGATCCCTGCGCAGAGCTATGCGTGTTTTATTGTGTATGCTTTCGTCTGTCTGTTTTAGGGTGTTGATTTTTATTTTCCCCTCTGACTCATGCATTCTTAGGAAAAGCTAACCTGAATTGAGATAGACTTCTTCCAAAGTAATACTATCATGGGGAAATATGAAGAATAAAAATAAGAAATAATTCTGTATATAACCACAGCTGCAACAAAAGCCTAAATTATAATGGGTATGGTTACTATTTTTTTTTTAAAAGGAAAAATAGGATCCTGTCCTAAGTTCCCTTAGATACGACAGAATTTGAGAGCCGTCAAGAGGTACTTTAAGTTTATTTTTCTGAGGTAGAATACCCAAACTCCAGACTTGGAACTCTCTACTTTTCTGTCTTGATCCTTCTGTATAAATCTGTTGCAAACACCTGCAGCCTTAAAGGTAGGTGGTGTAGGTGGGGTCTTCAGGCAATCTCTCGGTAAATCTCTGGAAATGACAGCCAGCAGCAATTAGTGTTCTTTGGCTGTAAAATCCTGTAATCTTGCCCACCACAAAACTGAACAGAACATTTCTGTTTTTCAAAGAACTAAATAAGTGTGCATGCCCTAAATTATATATGTATATAGTATAAATTGTGTGTGTGTCTAAAAGATTTGTATTATGTAACTTGTGATTTTTTTTTTCTTCTTGAAGTAACATTTTTTTTTAAGTGTCCCTGAGTTAATGGAATACATGTGGAAGGGGGTGGTGACAGATACCTAGGCTCCCCTAGCCCTTTGTGTTAGGGTATGTGGGCACTACCCTGTGCACATTTGGTGGTGAATTTAACCATCTTCCCATCTTAGCAGAGGCAAGGGCGATTGTGGGGGTTCGGTTTTCCTACAGTGGTAGCTTCTTGTCTTAGTGTGTTTGTGACTGTGCAGTTTATTTACTGAACCTAGTGTGTTGCGGTGGTAATTAACCCATGTTATTAGCAAAGCCCTTGTGGACAGCCATTAATTCTCTTGCATGGATGACCATTTTTCTAGCCTCTTTTTTTCCCCAATAAGGTAGCACTGTTCCTTTAAATTACATATATATGTGTGTGTGTGTGTGTGTGTGTGTGTGTGTGTGTATGCATATATATTCTAAATTGATAGTCTTTGATATATTTCTTTAATTTCATCTGACTTGTAATGTATAGTGGCTACTTCTTGGAGAATGGTATTAAAATTCAGCTTTTAAAACTGCTAACAGGGGAAAAGATTTTTGTTGTTATTTTCTCCTAAAGTTGAGAGAGAGTGAAAGAGACAGGAATTTTAAGCTTAAAAGGAAAATAACGCAGGAAATCACTTTTAACTTCAAATAATCCAGATCTTAGAATTTATGATCATGCATGACTTTGAGGGTTTTTTGAACAGATTTTTATTTAGTTAATAACAGCTCGGGCATTTTTGTAAAATATTGAGCCAGCAGAAAAATACCTGTGCTTTCTTGATTGAGAAAAGATAAGGACCATCTCATTAGCTGGGCCATACTTTTGCAATTAATTTTCCATACCTGGTGCTATTCATCAAAGAGGGCAGCTAACTTCTCTAGGGTTCTGTTTAACAGCACTTTCATGATCCCTTCCTCCCGCCAGAATTATAGACAAAGGAGACATGGTTCTTTGGGAAGGTAGCCCCGTGTCCAAATTGCAAGTCTGTGTCACTTGTGAAAAATTCCTCAGCATTGCGTTAGCTTAGTGATTAAACAAACTATTTCTTTGTTTTGCTCGGCAGAAGATGTCCAGCAGGGATGGTTTTCCTCTGTGTGGTTTCACAAACTGAGTTACAATGATGTTCTTTGGCCGGTACTTTGCATATAAGTGGTCATTCATAGCGCTGGTTTTAATGAAACCAATTAATAGCAAATAAACTTTCTAGATTGGCCCCGCAAGCATTTACAAAGAAGACAAGAGTGTGTGACCACAGGAGAACTTTCAAGTCGTGGCAGCAGATAAACTGTTTCCTGAGTCTGGTTCCCGAGAGCAAATTCACAGGATAGAGAAACAATACCGGGTTGCCGTGCTGTAGTGAAGGCTAGCTCTGGCCGAGCCAGCTCTCTGGAGAAAAGCTTTGATTATGTTGGGCCAGTTTGTTCAGTTTTTATCTCTTATACACCCACTGGTATTGTATTAAATTGTCATTGTCCTAAAATACATGAGATAGAAATGAATTGCGCTTTTCTCTGCTCCCTGACAGTGAAATATTTCATCTCTCTCCAGTCATATTCTTGTGCATTTGGCAGTACAGGGATGACACCAGACGTCTCTATGGCTTGACATTCTTGCTGCATTTTGCATGTCTTATCATTGATTTTTTTCCTGTGGCCACGTCTACATGGATATAGATTATCGATGCTATGACTGATAAATAAATGCACATGTGGTCCTTTAAAATCGCAAGCAGCCGCTAGAATACACATGGGAATGTGTTTGTATGTATGTTTAACTGCATGTGAAATACACATATGTGTGGAGAGAGGACTATGCAAACAATTTAGATATGTTGCTAATATTATTCACAAGCTATTGCCTAATAAAGTGATTCTTAGGTGTAATGCACAAATTGTTAGTTGCCAATTAAATTTGCCAGGTATGGTTTTAACCTGGAATTCATATCTGGAGTATTTATCAGGCTCAATCGGGAAAGGAATTGACTGAGCTATTACACATAGGACAGGTGCACAGGTAACCTAGAATGCACATTTTTTTATCTGATTTTAATTTTTTAAAAATTATATTCATTTATATATTCAGCATCTAGTAGCCATAAATAATTTGTAAAATAGGAAATCAGCTGCTGATGGTAAATACATAATTTAATGGGTTGAGCCCGTATCCAGTAGAATATTTTGCAATAGCTCCTGGCTACATCTTTTCCTATATAATTGGCCTGACAAATATATGATAATAAAGAGCAGGGCAGCTCTCAAACAAATGTAGAAATGTGAATTTCTATTATTGCACTCAGTAAATACGTCATTTGTTTTACTTATTTTTTTTTATAAGAGAAAATGGATAAAATTGATAAGTATTTTGTGTCTGTAAAATTCACTCTGGGTTTTAGTTAATTCAGCTTTATTCTCTGAGGCAAATTCAGAATTCTGTGGTTTTGCTTCCATAAATCTGAGAGTGCGTTGAAGGAGAGCATTGATGCAATTGCTCTTTCTAATCTTCTAATTTGTGTTCTAATTTGTACGGTCCTTTAAAGCGCTGGGTTTCTTTCCTACCTTTATTTATTTGCATAACGCTTTATCAAATTCCTGCTCTTGTGTTTATGGAAAATTCCTGCTAACTGCTCCTTTACTGCAAGGGATCGGTCAGCCTTCCCTCTCCGAGGTGCTGAGTGACGCCTTCTGCTCTTTGAAGGACCCACCTGACCAATTCCTGTTTCAAGTTCACATTAGACTCTCTCTTTCTAGGGTCTCAGGAAGCCTCAGCTAATAAAATGGATCTCCATTCTGACTTTTACCAGCCACATCTCCCCTTCCTGCTATTTCATACAGAGTGTCAGATGTTTCTTTTTCTCTGATTTTTGGACAGCATTTTTTTTTTAAAAATAGTATTTTGCCTTTTATTAAATTGAAAGGATCTAGATTTTATTTTCCCCCATCAAATATCTGTGTATTGCACACGTGAATTTCTCATTTTGATTTCTGAAGGATATTTTTGAATGTCTGGAGAGAACTGGCATTATATATTTTAATTTCTTCAAGTGGTATTCATTCTAATTTGTAGCAAGGCCTCTGTATTTGGAAGGTAATTTGTTAAGGCAAATCAACAAACGAAAGGTACAGTTATTTTAAAATTAGATTTCCACTGGCCTTTTGAAATCTATTTCAACATACTGGCAAAGGTTTACGTGTCCATTTAACTATAGATTTTAGCATAGAGTACTGAACAAAACATTGGCTTTGACACTTAAAATGTATCAAATGGTAAAGTATTGAAGATCATCAGGACCTCACTGAAGATTAGGTTCTATGCTAGCTAAAGAACCTGAACATGAATTTATATTTTAATTGTATGGTGCAGTTTTTATCATATGCCTCTGTGCTTCCTCCTTTGGCCTCCAGTGCAACCACACTGCATGCAGAATTTACATCACCGGGACTGAAGTGCATCTCACGTGTAATACACATTGGCAGCACGTACCTAGCCAAAGAAAACAAATTAATATTGGGCACGCTGAGGGCTGCCAGGCACATCACAGACGCGTCAATTTAACTTCGCTTCATCATCCACCTTCCCTGCAAACAGTTGGTTAGGATGGTACTGAATATAAGGGGAGCAAGCAATAAATTCTCACATAGATCAGAGATCGGGTGGGTCAGGTGAGGGCGAGGAGAGCCAGGTTTCTGGCTGACCTCTTATTTAAAACCAACCATAGGGATTACCGTCTACCTAGGTGGTCATGAGTGCGGTATAATGAAGTTCATTCAGATTCTTCTAGCAGTTTGTGAGATGCAATGCCAAGGCATGCATCTCTGAGGTGGTAAGCTTCCGTGACTTTTATTTATGAAACAAACAAACAAACAAAAAATTAAAAATCGTGAAGGCTCTGGGAAGGCCACTCTGGACGGGGCACATCTCTTTCTGTGGAGCTTTGCCTACATTTTTTCTCCAAAATCAAAGCAAAAACCTCCTGTGCGTTTTGTTTGTCTGGCTTAGTTAGTATACAGTAAGTAGAGGCGTGCTGAATTTAACCCCTCGCCCTGGGTCAGAATGATCTTGGCAAATGATAATTCCTTTTTTTTCATCTGCTCTTTTCATCTGCTCCTCCAGATTTGCTCATTTGTCTAATGGCTTTTGAGAATTTAAGCAAAGGCTTGCCCAATAAATCTATGTTCCCTTTTCTCTTAATGTTTACAATATTAATTTAAACAGTTTTCCCAAATATACGTTCCAAGATGTTCATATACAACTGTCCGTAGAATTTCCTTAGCTTGGAAAAGAATAAAAAAGCATATATACAAAGTTAGTGCAAGTAGATCATATGAAAGAGAACTAGAAGTTTTCCTCCTCTTTTAGTTGTGAGCTGTTCCCTAGACTGCCCTTTGTCACTCATAATTCCAAATTCTTATAGTGCTTATAGTTTCCCACAAACCCAAAGGATGGCTGTGATCGATGGCGTTTACTTCCCCCCAAATGCAAATCTTTGGAGGTCTTCCTTTGCAGATGCTCATTTGCCAAGCCAGATCTGATGGTCAGGAAAAGAGAAGAGTGCCCCTGTTTAATGACAGCCATGCTTCCCCCTAGGAGATGACTGCAGTAATTGTTGGACCCTATGAAATAATAGAGCATCCCCTTCTCCCTAGTCTTGACTGAGACCTGCCTAAACAGTCATGGGAGCCTAGGTTCACAGATGAGGAAACCACTGTCTGCTGAGAGGTACTGAGTTGCACGCTTTCGAATCCTTCCTGTCGGTCTACACATCTGAAGGGGACACATGTGCTCAGAGTCTAGACAGCATTGGGCTTTGGCCTCAGGTGGGAGCATGTGGTTGATCTCCTCTTTTCTCTTAGCCAGTTGGACAATGAAGGTGAGGCGTACACAGACATTTTATATACATAAGCTCCATCACAAGAATGTCTTGTGGCCCTGTTGTTCAAGAGCTTTTTAGAAGTCATTCATGTTTAGGACTATCATTGTTGCTTTTCGTGTCCCCAAAGTACTACCTGCTAAGAAGGGCTCCCCTCAGATTCTATGGACTACCACCTGGTAGGTGACCGTCCAGGGACGAAAGTAAAGGACCAACAACCTGGGTGACATGTCTCTTTTCATACCTTTCTAGTGAACAGATTCAGTTGGTTAAGTCTGAAGAAATTAAAAACAAAACAAGTCCCACTCCAGTTGTAGTTCTTTATTGTCTTATTTCTTTGCAGTGGACAAATATTTAAGGTGTAGAGCATTTATGAAGGTTTTAGTGATTGGAAAGTCTGTCCTGAGCTGTGGTCCCCATAGGTGAAAGTTTCTCTCTCTCTCTTATCTTCAGTTTCTGGGATAAGTTCCCTGATGTTTACTGTCTTCTTTTGCTTGCCTTGTAGCATGGTTCAGGTGGAGGGAGAGGGGAGTGTCTGGTAGCCCTGAATCATGTTCTCTGAACACTTATTCTTCTCCATTTCCCAAAAAATACACCCATTTAAAAAGTCATTGTCTTGCCATCTGCTTTGCTCTTTGGTGAATGGGTGGTGCTGGATTCCTCCTGCTAACCTGGGCAGCGCCCTTCATTCTCCCTGGAGTTCCAGGGAGATTGCCGCCAACACCTCCCGTTTGTTTTTTCTTTTGTTTCTGTTTGCAGAACATTCTACCTGAGTGCTTTTATAGTGTTTTCCTGATGGTTGTCAGTTTGGGATACTCAGCTGCTGACATTTTTGTTAAGTTAATGCCACAGCAGAAAAACCAAAGGCAAGCTGGAATCTGGTCCAGCGTGGTGGAAGATACAACTTCTGTTTGATTGTGTGTAAATACAGTTCGTTAGCTGGGGGTTTATCAGATAGCTTGGCAGAGAGAGAGAAGAGCAGTGCAGACTGTTTTCAGTAACCACGTTGGCTCATACTCCAGATAAGATTGAGAGAGCTTTTTATGAAGTGCTGATAGGTTTGAATAAGAAAGGACTAATCTCCTTCAGTGGCACCAGCTTATCAGAGTGTAGCAAAATGCCAACACTTTTACATTAGCAAAAGTAAATGTTTTAGACACTTAGGGCCCCCCTTTTTTTCTTATTCAAGTTAAATAAGGAGGGGTGCTTTTGAGTGTGTGCTAATGAATAGAAGGATTTATTACCTTCACTAAATTACACGGGGATATGTTGATAAAGGAACCCTCAGCATCAACAGCAGTGTCTTTGATAAGCAGGTACATGTATGCTTTCCATTCTCTGGAGAAATTAACATGCCAAACTGTTTCTAGGTCCATTAAACACCAATTCTGATGTTCCAAGATTCAGTTATGTTCTGTGTCAACCGGGGCTCCTTGTTTTCTGAGTCCATGAGTGACAAGCATTTGAAACTTTAGCTTATCAGACTCAGAACATGTTGGTGTACTGCAGTCAAGTTTCGGGACTCGATGTGTGTCTGCTGTGTTGGACCATCGAGGTCCTATAAAAAAGACAACAATAAAAATTATGACTGGGACGAGATTCATTCTAAATTCAGGATGTTTTAGTGAAAAGATAAATGGTTTTGTCTAAATAGTAGTCCATTTTAAAGCACCCTTCCTTACAGGCGGGGAAAAGGATGCTGGTTTTCTTTTATTACAAACCATTAACTTCCCCAATTGTAGCATCTTCTTGTCTTCGTAATTTGATGCCTCCAAATAATTTAGCGTATTCAGATTTGATAAATGGTAGTGCAAGATCAGAATGATTGATTTTGGATTACTATTGATTACTCTCAATGAGATCACCGTGACACACTCGAATCAATAGTCTTCGATTAAGCGAGGCACCACAGTTCCATGCACTCCCCCAGCAGTGGGGGACTGAGGGGCAGAGTGTTCACAAGCTGATAAATTGACAAAGCGTTCAGCTCCAAGCAGCCCTTTGTTCAGCACTGGTTTCTTAAAATATATTTCATTGGAAAGTTCGTTTTTTGCGACTCGGGGCCTTTCTGTGGAAGAAAGGTCATCAGTTTAAGGATTATTAAATTTTAACTAAAAACAACTGGGCTCCATTTAGGTGTAAAAATCATTTAGGCACTTACTGCAGGCACCCTTCATGCTTTTGAGCTGTCACTCAAAGGTTCCGTTCTTCTATGAAGATGTCAATTGTAAACATAAAAACGCATGGCTGGAAATAGAATGGTTTTAAGATTCGAAATGAAATAAAAAATTTCTGCCTGAGGAAAGTGGTGTAATCAAAATAAGGCAGTCTCAACTCTGCTCACAGTCGGCCATGCTCCGGAGCAGCGCTGCAAGGTGGCAGCAGGTACCTTGATCAAGCGCAGCTGCTAGATTTCTTCCCCTCCTCCTCTGAGGGTGTGCATAGCCATCCAGCACCATACAGAGCATGCTAAGCAGCGTTTGATCTGCCAGCCGCCAGCACTATCAGTCCCTTGGAATCTTTCTGTCGCAAGCAAACTTACAAAGTCATTAGCAGGGAAAGTCCATGTTTCCCTCCTTTGAGTGAAGTGGCTCAAGGAGATGTTCTGCCATCTTCTGCCCTTGTGCAGTCTGAACATAGGCTATGCAGCCTTGACATGGTGGTCCTGGGTGGCCTTGCCAAAAGTGATTGTGCTAGCCACCGGCTCTCTTGGGCTCTTATATGACCTGTCTGCTGATGAGTTTTTTTTAACTACTAGGCCTGTGCACCCAAGTCTTGAGTGGCTTCTAGTCCTTTGTTTTGTTTTGTCTTGTTTTCTTTTGGGAGTGATGCCCCGATCATACCTAGAGCTAAGCACAGGTTATCAAGGACTCTATTGCTAAGCTATACCCCAACCTCCACCAAGTCGAGCCTCAACTTTTAACATTGGTAAGTACTATAATTTTGATAGGAAACTTTAAAAAACAAACCTTGAAAAATTAGCAAGAATCAATGCAAAGGTCAAGCTTTAAATTGTGAAATTACCTGTAAAAACATTAGAGTGTTTTTAATTTTGCACGGAAACAATATAATTGGATTCTAATTTTATTAGGTTGAACCGTTTGAAGTTGCTGTTTTGTAGGTCAAAAAAAAATGGTCAAATATCAGCAATTTTATGTGATTTAGCCCAATAATTGAATTTATTTCTATGCTGTTCATTTTCCATAATCAAATTGGAAATGACAACTGGTCCTTAGTCTCTGATGGGCTGTAGCAGAATGTGGGAGATGCATGAATTCTATCTTCAGCTCTGACAAGCTTATTGTACCATCATTTTTGCAACTCTGTGTTTTTCTTCAGTATCATTAGAGAGTACCCAAGTGACTTGTACACACTGCAGAAGTGTGTCTGGCCGTTGCCTGTCCTAAGGGAGCAAGGCTGAGAATCTATGCAATGTTTTCATCTGATAAAGACCCTTCTCACCCTTTTCCCTCTCCCCTGCCCCTCCCCAGACTCAGAGCATCAGGTAGAAATGACTTCCTAAAAGAGAGTGTAAATGGTTTCAGAGGAAATTGAGGAAAACTACCAGTGCCTGCGATGTCCCCTCACACCCTCTGAGAACCCTCAGATGGGGCTTCTTAAGCTGATGCCAAGGCTGGAAATGATTTATTGGTCATGGTAATCAGAGATGTTCCAAGGTGACCCCAAGGTCAGTCACTGACCCCCTAGATGTGGGGCACCTGTCAGGTCTGCCCTGCTCTGGCCAGTAGAAGCTCTCTGCACCCATCTATGGGCAGCAGCTGGCTCTGCAGGGATGGGAAGGGCTTTGAGGCACCATGGAACCTGTGCAGGACAAACTGCATTTGACTTCAGGTCACATCAGGACTGCGTGAATTTCTGTGTCTTCAGGTGAGTCCACAACCATTTATATCTCATTCCAAAACAAGGGCAGACATGGCTTCCTAGATCTTTTTTCCGGGGTGGTGGTGGTGGTGACTGCCTTTGCCTGGTCCCATTGTTAATCTTGGAGTGTCCCTTTACTCCTGTTCTCCCCTGTCTATGGCATGCATTTAATTTATTGCTGCTACCAAAAAGAAATCATTCTACTTGCTATTGGATCCATGCAGCACAGGGGTCACAGCCATGATGGGAAGAGAACATCCTTAGTTCATACATGTCTTTGCCCTGGCCACACTGTGGGTGCCAGTGTCAGCCTGGATGTATGTACATTCTGCATTCATTTGGCTATAGAAACCCTATGACGGCAGCAGAGACTACTTTATTCTTGCTAAAGACACAAGGCAGTGGGTGAGGCTGTAAGATAATTTTGTTATTCCTGACTAGAATATCTCCCCTTACACTGCCCAGCCACAAACAATATATTGTTTTTGTCAGTTTGACCCAAAGAGAAGAAAGCTCAAGAAAATAAATAGCCAAATAGAGTTCACTCTTTCTATAGAAAAAGACCAATTGATTTTATTCTTTTATTTTATTTATTTTGTGTGTGGGTAGAAAACTGAAGATTCCCTAATGTGCAACACAGGGTGATTTTTGTAGGACCTGTCCCTTCGATGGTAGTTCTTGTTTGGCTTTCCTGGGAGCAGGACTGAGCAGATTCCTCCCGAGCAGCATGACCCGCAGCCCATCAGCAGGCTGCCAGTCATCAGCAGGTGTGAACAACATAAAACAGGATTAACATTGAACCAAAGTGTGTACTAAAAACAGAACCCCTGCCTTGCTTTGAGGAGGACATGCAGAAATGGAAGACACAAGCCTTGCTGGACCATGCTTCTTGTTTACCAAACATTGCTCAGTGAACTATGTAGACGGCTCTGTTTAGGGCAGAGAAGGCAAGCAAGGGGCATGGGTTCACTCTTGAATTGTCTTTTCCCATCGTAAATTCAAAACTTAGGGAGCAAACCTTTTAGGACTATTTTGGAGGTGTTTAAAAAAAATAAAGCAAAAGCCGTTTAAGTAGAGTTCAGTTGGCAGGTTAAGGTTACAGAGATACTGTCCCTGCTTCCAAACTAAATGCAGATGGCAGGCATTTAGCATGGTCTTTCCCATTTCTAAAAAGTCCTACTGATTGATTATTCTGTTATTTTTATGTTTAATTGGATTACTGGACTCATAATTTTGCCAAAGCAAATAAACTGCAAATAAATAAAGTAACTGAATAGTAGAGTCTTCATTCTTCTAATTATCAATAAAACAAAAACTCTGCTTAAGAATAAGAAAGCTGAACAATTGTTAATATAAAATTTACATATCTGTTTCCTCTTGAGGTTGAAACCAATTTATATTTCAAAACTTTGACACTTGGTCACATTCCATGTGGCATGTGAAATAAGGAAGTAGTGGCTGTTAGTGTGAGAAATTATGTTGTGTGTACACACCCTTCACTGTGCACATGAACACACATAAACCTTTAACATGTGCAAATACGGATTTTTCTGCATGTTTATGTAATTATACTGACTTCTGAGACTAAGATATTTATAAAACTGCGCTATTCAACTAGATCACACACACTTATTTACAATGCTTTTCAAATCAGAATTTTGACAGTCTCTCTTGCCCCGTCCTATGCTCACGGCTCCATTATTTTTGTGTCTGTGGTTTAAAAAATAATTCTTCACCATTTTTTGCCTTTTTAAAAATATACTCTTTAAGAATTTTAAAATAGGATTTCTTTCCCCCTGAGACTTTGTCACTAATTTTACTATAAAAGTCACATTGCCTGGCGGTTGGGCTGTCTACTATACATGTAATTTACAAGGAGCTTCCAAGTCATTGTGAGCTATGTAAATTCTAAAGTGTACATTTATTTATTTGAGGCAGGATTCTGCCATGTCACCTTGAGTGGCTTGGAACTCCCTATGTGGGGTAGGCAGGCCTTGAACTCACAGGTATCTTCTTGTCTTGGCTCCCAGGTGCTAAGATTAAGGGTGTGCACTACCACCAGTTTAAAGATTACATTTTAATCGCCAAGTTATCATGTTGCCTAAGAAGCTAGCTTGCTGTCATTTACCCTTTGATGTTTCTGCCCCTCAGAAACACCCTGACTTTTCTGTTTATGATTTGAAATACCTCTGTTAGGAATATGAACTAGTGAAAGGGCTCATAACTTAACGATAGCTATGCAATTGGGTTTAGGAGATATCCATTTAAAATTAATGTTTTTTGCTTTTTTTTGGTTTTTCGAGACAGGGTTTCTCTGTGTAGCCCTGGCTGTCCTGTAACTCATTCTGTAGACCAGGCTGACCTCGAACTCAGAAACTGCCTGCCTCTGCCTCCCAAGTGCTGGGATTAAAGGCATGCGTCACCACTGCCCTGCTTAAAATTAATTTTTGACATGTGTTCTTTATAACCAACTGTCTAGTATTAAATACACAGCATCCAGTAACTCCTCATGTTGCCTCAAATAAGTTGGTTTATATTCATTTGCAATTTTTAAAGACAGCTTCAGTGTCCTGTTTTGAGCAGCTACTGAGTGTGCACAGGTACAGACCTAATTCTGGGGATCCTGAAGTAAAGGTTGAAAATACAAAATGATCACAGGTGCACAGAACACATTTTAAAGTGTGACTTTTTGTACTCTGCCTGGCTTTAATAGAAGTCAGTTAATCTTGAGATACCTTCTCAGCTGGACTTTTATCCAGCATTTTCACACACTGCCCTTTAGACTTCCCCAAAGCCAGGATCTCAATTTACCTGAGGACTCATTCAAAGCCCCCTCCCCTGTTACAGCCGCCCCTCCCCCTTTTGTAGCCGCCCCTTTCCCTTTGCAGCCACCCCTCCCTCTTTATAGTCACTACCCAGCAGATGCACTTTATTCCGGCATTTTATGTATTTATTTATTTTTTGAAGATGCAGCTTGCTTGGCCTCAGGTCATTTAAAATTATTGTCTTTCACATCTTTAGATGTTTCCAATGAGATGATTAGCAACATTAGGCAATAAGATTTATATTGGCATCACAGAAGTTTACAGAAGGGTCAAATCACGGTACCACGGTGCCATTGCCAGTCAGAATGTGCCAGAAACATCTCGGGAGAGTTTTTGTCAAGTGTTTATGCTCAATTAAAATTTATACTCCATGCTACTGAGTGCCTGTCTGCTAATAGCTCAGAGTTGGCGTGGCTAGCTTCCTTTTGCAGTTGATACATAACACCGTGTTTACCGTAACAGTGCTACGGGATGGCAAACTTTAAAAGGGAGATACTAGTTTTCCAGAAAAGACATGAGAAAAGTAAGACAAAGGATGGTCTCCACTTAGGCATAGCCGATATTTTCTACACCACCACAAAGCCATAACAACATGGCTTCGGTGGCTTCACTGTTGATGAGAAGCAGTTTGCCTTTGTGTAGGTTTGTACCCAAGGGCCTCCTGAACAGCTTTTCTTCATTTGTGGTTTTTGCAAGATATTTGCAAAAACGAGCATCTTCTCTTCCATCTCCATGACGTTACCCCATCACTCCTCCGAATCCTTTTCACTTCTTGAAGCCGAGATGGAATATTTCAGATGGGTGTGTCCGTCTCTATGCACACTGCTAGGATGTATCCTAAAGCCTTGCCTGTATGCCTATAAGAAGAAAATTAATAAAAACAGAATAACCCACTAACAAAGCAACAGCATAAAAAAAAAAAAATCAGAGCTTGCTGGGATGGGGTGGTGTGATGGAAGAAAGATGATAATTTATGATTCTTCTGGTATTGGTGTAAAGGGTTTATCCATGCCCCACTTCCCCCACCCCCAACCCCCGAGCTCCGCGGTGCTCAGCGTCAGATGATGATAATGTACCTGGAAGGAAGAAGCAGCCCTCGCCCAGGCAGGCAGCATCAGACAGGGCGCCTTGCCATCTGGCCCACCTGCTGCATGCATAAGTCCATCTGGTGACTGCAATAGCTCATCGTGGGCCTCTTCCGAGGAACACTGGGGCTGAAAAGCAGGCAGTGTGAATTATTTAAGTAGCTGGTATAAATAAATAGAGGGGAAGGGGAGATGAATAACAGGGGAAGAAAACTGAGAGGACCTGCTCCCTCCCTGCTGTGTCTGTACTTCTGGAATGTTCTGATTCGTGAGAACATCCATTTGCATGTAGATTTGGGTGTATAGATCGCTGTGTAGATTACACACGAAGGAGGAGATTTATCTAGGTTTAGATAAAACTCTGACTGCTTTGCACTTAAGATAGAGAATCTTAAAGAGTTCAGCATCAGCAGAGCTGATCACGGTAAGTGTATGTCAGGCATCCATTCACAGAGGTAAAGCTAAGGTTAGTCCTCTTCGGAACAGATGGGTCATGTTGGGGTGGGGGATGGGGACATGTGCTTGACTTTTTAATTATAATTTATAGAATTTGAATTTTTTCTGCTAGATTCAAAAATGAGAAAAATTGTGTTAATTTGATCTATGTGAGTGGCCAGTTAGAACTATTTTAGTTAGGTACAATTCCTTTCTCTGATTGGATAGGCACATTAATAGTTCATATTAATAGGTGTTGAGTAGGAAGTAAAAATCACCAGACAGAACTCTGCGCATAAGTCTGAGTTCTGTGTCTAGATTAAACAGAGGGGTGTGCACAGTAATTCTAAACACCGTGATTAATGCAGAAAAGAAATACTGAAATTATGACTTGACGAGTTACTTACATTCAAGCAGAGTGGGATCTAAAGACTTTGTGGTTATCATTTTACAAGCAACAAAATCATTTTCTGGGGTCATGATTATCATAGAGCCTAGGATGAGGTGGTTTGTACAAAATGGATGCAAGTTCTACATGAAAGGTGAGGGGTATGTCCAGGACTGTGGTGACCAGAAACCACTCCTGAGGTCTTTCCTTGAAGTGAGACCATAGCATTGTTTGAAAGTGAGGGTGGAGACTGTAATTAAATTACTATTTTTCCCCTTCTCTTATTTTGACATTATTGAGATAAAGAATGCTCTTTGTTTTTAGTAGATACACCTATAATAAATCCACAAGAAAGTAACAGTCTTGTTAGTGTCTCCCCTGCACACACATGCTCAGCAAGGCATGAACATGGGGGAGACGGGAGACATTAACAAGCCATGCTCTAGGACGGACATCACGGTATCTTTCCCATTCTCTATTCAACTGCAAAGCGACCTTACTTCAGCTTCTCTCCACCTGGGAAGCCCCAAGTTATTATCTGAATGTAAGCAATTTTTCTATCTACAGCCAACTAGGCACAGAAATAAATAGCATAGTTAATTCAAAAAGTAACCAGTGACCTCCTTCATTTTCAAAAGGTGTTTTATGGTGACGGATTCACAGTCATCTCTTTCCAAAATATGCTCGGGACTTCCTCCTCCCATCTGCCTTTGAAGCAGATCACCAAGTAAAATCCTTGACTTCAGCCAAGTAACTCTGAAAATACACAGATAGTTCAGGCAATCTGAGTCATCTCTCCACCGAATCCACTCAGGCCTCACACACTTCCTGCTGTGATGTCCCAGCTCACTCTTTACCCATCTTCTGTGCTCTGCCTCTACAGAGAGAAATCCCTCCCCCCCTACATCCCTGCATTTCCCTAGAATCCATAACAGGCGCCTCTGACTGTCCTGATGTCATTTTTTCCTGGGACACTTTTTCTTGCTGAGTTGCTGGAGAAATAAATGTCCCAGTAGGCAGAGAGCAGAGCTGACTGGCTGGGCTTGGTTCAGTGTCCAGATCATGCCAGTGGTAGACCTTGACTGCAATGGAAGGGGTTGGCACAGTGCTCTATGACAGTTTCAGGAAGCATCACAGATAGTTCAAGGCTACACACGCACGCACACACACACACACACACACACACACACACACACACATACAGGTTAGTTCTTAAGCTATAGCTCCTACAAGAACAAGCCTTCTCTTATTCTGTTAATTGCTCTGTATTCACTGAGACTTTCTGTACTAATTTAAAGGCTTTACATGTTTTATTGAAGACACAGCCTTTTAGAATCCTGCTCTCTTCATTGTGTGACCCAAGGGTGCTAAGTGGGTAGGGCTGGGGAACTGACAGGGGGTGATTTCACCAGGTCAGGCTTGCTTGTGTCAGCGGACCCTTGACAATGTCATACTTCAAGCTATCCGAAGATCACCTGGGGCATACGCCTTTCAACAGTGCACCATATCCATGGAAGACCAAGGGGAACTTCACCAGTGAGCCCCGTCAGCCCACCATGCTTCCCATGAGCACCTCCTCCAGCAGTTTGCAGTATTTTTTCTCCCTTTGAATCTAATAGGAGTCATTTTTATTTGATTGTGACATTCATGGGGGATGCTATTTAGATGCATGAGTATCATCTTTTAGAGAAAGCCATGCACCCAAATATTTGCTAGGAATTCTAAAAGAAAAATATTATCACTTCTCAAGGAGACACCAGCAGGTTATTAATTAGTGTTGTGACTTACTTTTGCAGAATGCTGACTTTGTAATTATGGAGTAAATTGGTAAGTCTTTTTGATATTATGAAAACTAAAATAAAGAAAGGAAATGATTGCTAATAAAAGACTCTGTAACACACCATAGATCTCCAAAGTAAACCTCTCTGTAGTGGTTCCTCCTGGAACCTGCCATTGACAGTTCAGTTAGATTCGCTGCACTTATGGTGAGCTAGCCGCTTTGAATATGGGTTTTCCTAACAGTTACAGTGTTATTAATTATATGGATAAGAAGCAAACAGCAACTGTGCTTAATAGCTCCCCATAAAGAACTTCATTACCCCATTCACAGGGATGAAGAAGGGTGTCGAAATGAATCACAGGAGTTTTTATGGCTGTGGAAGTGGGGAGGTGAGGTGACCATGTGGGGTTTCCCAAAAGCAGGGACAATAAATGGAATGGCATTACTTAAGTCATAAAGACAATGTGTCATGATCATCTTTTGCTTGGGGATGTCCCGACTGCACAGTCACAACTTCACGTCCCTTTATGGTCTCAAAACATTGATAATGTTGACTTCTTCATTTGGTGGGAGGGAATCCTGATAAGAGGAGGGACGGACCGCCAGGAGAGGAATGAGGACTGAAAAAGCAGCAGTCATGCGCAGAGGGATAGAGCAACTGGGGAATCCACTGGCTTTGTTTTGTCCCCATTTCCCAGGAAGCTCCTTGGGGTGTTTGGCCATTCGTAGTTTGTCTCGCGGTCCACCCTGAATATGTATTGGGCATCATTTTCAAGAATAATGTACTTTATTTGGAGACCAAGCTTGGATGGTACACACTGTGAGCTCAAGAGCTGAGAAACTGATGTCTCCACCTAAGGTACATTAAGCAAAAGGAGCCCGGCAAGACTCCAGACTCCGTAAATAAATATTCCCTCCCCTCCCCCACCACTTGGCTCTTGATAACAGGGTTGTTAGTAGCACCAGAGGGGGAAGTACGAACTGAGATTTCACTTCTTGAAGCCAAATTAGCTTCTTACCTCAACCGACAAATTCTGCAGCCGAAATGAGTCATGAGAAGGATTAGTCAGGGAAGCTTGAATTGAACCTATTTCTCGTGCATGTGTGCGCCCTTATCAGTCCCCTCTACTTATAATTGCCAGCTCCACTTTCCGAAATTAGCAGAGGAGAAAGCAAGGCAAAGGCAGAAACCTAGCTGCGTGCTGGTTCCTTACCTGCCCGGAAAGTTGAGGTGAGAACACGGCTACGGAAAGTCCCAGAGTTCATTAGGACCACTGAGGGAACTATAGAAGCAAATAGAATCTTCCTCTGCTTTGTGTGTGCGCGCTTTGCCTGCCTGGAGTGCAGTGCCCTTTGGAGGTCAAAAGAGGGCTTCAGAGCTACTGGAACTAGAGTTACAGATGCTTGCCAGCCTTCATGTGGGCGGGTGGTGGGAACCAAACCCGAGTCTTGAGGAAAAGCAGCCAGTTCTTTTATTAATGGTGGAGTCCTCTCTCCCACCCTGAGTCTGCCTCTGCTAAGAGAAGTGAAGGACAAAGTCTAGCAGATCGCCCTGAAGTTACAGTATTCCAAGAGGTCCTCTCACCTTCAGTTCCCCCTCTCTTCACCAGTCACATAAACAGTTGTGAGAACATGATGCTGGACTACTTTGTGGGTTATGACCAACACCAGCTCAGATTTTCACCATACAGAAATGATTATGTGTGTGCGGGCACGCCTGAGTGTGAGCATGCCTGTGAGTATGAGCATGCCTGTGTGTGTGAACATGCCTGTGTGTGTGAGCATGCCTGTGAGTGTGAGCATGCCTGTGTGCGTGAACATGCCTGTGAGTGTGAGCATGCCTGTGAGTGTGAGCATGCCTGTGAGTGTGAGCATGCCTGTGAGTGTGAGCATGCCTGTGAGTGTGAGCATGCCTGTGGGTGTGAGCATGCCTGTGAGTGTGAGCATGCCTGTGGGTGTGAGCATGCCTGTGAGTGTGAGCATGCCTGTGTGTGTGTGAGCATGCCTGTGAGTGTGACCATGCCTGTGAGTGTGAGCATGCCTATGAGTGTGAGCATGCCTGTGTGCATGAGCATGCCTGTGAGTGTGAGCATGCCTGTGTGCATGAGCATGCCTGTGAGTGTGAGCATGCCTGTGTTCATGAGCATGCCTGTGAGTGTGAGCATGCCTGTGGGTGTGAGCATGCCTGTGAGTGTGAGCATGCCTGTGTGTGTGTGAGCATGCCTGTGAGTGTGACCATGCCTGTGAGTGTGAGCATGCCTATGTGTGTGTGAGCATGCCTGTGAGTGTGACCATGCCTGGGACTGTGAGCATGCCCGTAAGTGTGAGCATGCCTGTGAGTGTGGGCATGCTTGTGAGTGTGGGCATGCTTGTGTGCGTGACCGTGCCTGTGTGCGTGACCATGCCTGTGGGCGTGAGCATGCCTGTGAGTGTGGGCATGCCCGTGAGTGTGAGCATGTCTATGAGTGTGAACATGCCCGTGGGTGTGTGAGCATGCCCGTGGGTATGAGCATGCCTGTGTGTGTGAGCATGCCTGTGTGAGTGTGAGCATGCCTGTGTGTGTGTGAGCATGCCTGTGAGTGTGAGCATGCCTGTGGGTGTGAGCATGCCTGGGACTGTGAGTATGCCCATGAGGCTGCCTCCCACTCATTTCAGGCAGTCTCCTGCAGGAAAGATTTTACCAACTGACTGAGCTGATTTTACCCTCCCGTGGAGATATTTTATTTATCCTATGAAATGCTTAGAACGTGATTAATTTGTCAGGAGAACATCTTGTTACTGTGAATTTGCTGAGTGTGAAAGAAAATTGCAGTCACATGGATCTTGAAAATCTGAAGTAGCTAGAATCTTCCTTTAGTTTAAAATGACTCCGATTTTCTTTAAGACAACAACTTTGCCAGACTTTGGGCCGGAGAGTTCAGTTAGGTTGTATGCATAGGGGTACATGAATTGGGCGGGCCACCCAAAACTAGGAGATGCTATTGGAAATGTGGCTTGGTTGGCATAATGATTGTCTAGCATGCAGGAAGCCCTGGTTTCAGTCACACAAGCTACTCGTGGTAGCACATGCTTGCCATCCCAGCAGTGAGGGGGTGGAGGAAGGAGGAACAGATCTTCAAAGATATCCTTTGCTAGGTAATCAGAGGCCAACCTGGGCTACAAGAATCCAGGTAACAGCAGCAGCAACAACAACAACAACACACATCAACACCATTCACCAGGAGAGCATCTAATAGAAGAAGCAGATGCTTCAGGAGATGCAGGTACCTCAGCCTCTCCCCAGAAGGGGATGGCCAGTGCAGCTAGTAGATTCCATCCCTGGTTGGTTGACTGAGTTGATTTCTGTTGTCCATGGGCCACATACTTTTTCTGATAGAAGTGAGACACAGGGAGGCACCTGGACCTCAGAGCAGGGCAACCATAAGCAGTTCTTCATCATCTGTCCAGTGGGCCAGGAAGAGTGCTTCTCTTTATGTCTGCACAACGAGTATTAGCTAACAGGTAAATATAACGCAGAGCTCCCTCGCTCTGACTTTTAAGCCAGAGGTAATTTGTAAATGATTTCATAAATGAAGATTTCTCAGCCTTCGTTGCAGTTCGGGCTTGTGCTTTGCAGACATGGGGGCAGGAAGTCTCCCCTGGCTCCACACATTCTCTTGGGTGTAACAAGTGTCAGTGGCCGAGGAAGAGGGCTTTTTATTCATGTGTGTCCCCTCAGCCCGGTGTCCATTTGTCCGTTAGAATGAGCCACCCATCATCCGTCCAGATTTCCCTCTTTCAGCATCAAGAGTTATGAAAGGAAGACTTCTATTTTTCCCTGGCTCCCTGTGACAGGCAGACTGAAGAGTGTGGTCATTGGGATTAAACACATATCCATCACCTCCAGCTGGCAGCTTATTATGAATTCCATATACCGCATGTTGGAAGTCTAACAATGCCAAGTTTTTAGATAAATAATTATCCCTTTGGTGATGTACAGTACTTGGATGCCATATTTTCTCATTTTTACTGCATTCTTGCCCTTATCCTCCATAACATAAATCCTTCCCCTTCATATTCAGTAAGACTATGAGGGCGACGACCCCCTGTACTCGTTATAGGCAACCGATCATGCGACATCACTCACCGGCACTGTTTTCTTGGGTAGATTTTTCAATAGATGGTCTGGTTTCAATTTGACCACATATTTGACACAGGGGTGCGGGGTAGATAAAGTGAAGACCTCGTATCTGTGCCAGCTATAACCCTGACACACCCCCACCAGCTTTGTAAGACTGTAGGAGACAGAAAGGTGGGTGAATGAATAAGGTATTATCTGTGGCTGCTAGTCTGTCAGGTCGGTTTTGAAGGCGGGGACCAATATGTCTATGTGTAGAGAAAGGCAGATAGGAGATGCTGGGTTTCTTGCTGGGCCTCAGTTTCCAAGTCACAGAACCACTCATCGAGAACTATCAGAGGTGACAAAGATGTTCCAGCCCATTTCTTTCTCTGATGCCCTGAGTCTGTTTCTTACTCTCTATCCTTGATTCTTATACCTGCACCTGGGGCTTTTCTTCAGTATGTTTGGTGGTTCTGCATTCAACCTCAAGACTTAGTGACAAGCATAGAGTTTGCCTGTAGGACTGTGCATTCCAGGAGACTGTATCTGCCTCATTAGCTACCACAGAGCAATGGCGGATGGATTCTTCTACACAATGTACAGGCTAATGGACTCAGAGCAGATGGACCATGGATGCAAAGAACATGGCACTCTGGGGTGTAACCTCATTGCTTCCAAGGTAGGAACTTTGATGTTTAGCGCTGTGCGTTTTGGGGTTTTACAGCAGAGATTCTGATGGGCCCTCCTCAGGGTGATGTCTCAGGAGCAGAAATCACCTTTTTGGGCAGGTAATGGTGGTTCTCATGCCCTCTGTCTTGCTGTGTTTTCTGTGTGGTTATCAGTGCTGTGACTGTGGAACGCAGTTGATTAGTTTAGAAGTTGTTGCTAGCTACTTATATTGTCCCCAGATCTGTGTCACATTTTAGCCATATAGAATCTGATGCAGAGTTCATCTTTAACAGAGAACTTCAATGACAGTTCAATCATCTTGCATAACTTCATATAACAGTAATGCTCTGGGTAGATGATTTGACTTTTCCTAAAACATACCATGTTTTCCTTTGGAAAAAAAGACTTTGTTTTCTTTCCCTTCGAAGCTTAGCACCGTGTATGTCAGACAGAGTAGGGAAGTTACGAAAGTGACCAAATTAAAGCCTGCCACAGTGTCCTACAGAACACCTTCATCTTGGCCTCTGAGAGGTGAAAGGAATCTCATACAAGCTGTGGGCTAATGCCAGTGGATGATCACTGAAACTCAACATACATTGCTGAAGTCTTTACATACACAAATCACAACAGTCGAGGCACTTATGGTGACTATCCTCCATAAGTACCAATCTATATTTCAAAGCTAGACACAGATTTAGCCAGGTGAGAGACTGAAGCAGGAGGATCTCCATGAATTCAAGGCCAGCCTGGTCTACACAGCCTAGTCTACACGGGAACATATAGCAAGAGCCTGTCTCAAAACAAACAAACAAGGAACATAGTCACTTTAAGATTTGATTATTCTAAAAGTTAAAAATAAAATAATATTTTATCCTATGCATTTATAATAATTTAGCATTATATGATTCCTTAAACTCTTTAGGAGCTTCTAGTTTTTATTTCCTTTTTTTATCTCAGATTTCTGTGTATCAAATACATTGGGCATTCGTAATCCTCTTTTAATTATCGGAGAACAGGCACACGGAGTAAGACACGGAAAACCAACACACTGCTAAAAGTAATAACCATGCAAAGCAGGAAGTCCTTAAGCAAAGCTACAATTCTAAAAACATTTCATTTTATTTCTTATTTAATTATTATGTATGTATGCATATGCACATGTTTCCACATGCCATCTATGCGCGGGCATGTGTATACATGCCACCCCATGTCATGCCCACACGTGAACGTCTTTCTACCATGTGAGTTGAGCTCAGGTTATTAGGCATTGGGAAATGACATCACCTGCTGAGCATTCACACTGACCCTAGCTGCAGTAGTCCGTGCTGTAAAAATAATTCCATTTTCCACTGGAAGACTCTAATTTCACACCAACTAAATGGTTCTCATGATTTAGCCTCCTACTTTGTAATGTAATTAACTGTAGTATTTTCCCAGTCGCTTGGTAATTCTGACATTTGTACAGTAGTGTTGTTTGTTCTTGAGCCTTAAGAACTAAAATACTGTTATTTTGTCTTATATTGGTCACTTTTTGTTATAATGAGTTCAAATGGCCACCCTAAGAATAGCGTAATATTCACCGTGTATACAGTTGGTAGAAAACCAAACTTTTGGATGACAAAATACTTAGAACATTAGCCTTACAATCAGATCAGAATGGACATGCTAAGCTGGCTGCCTTAAGTTACAGATATTAGGTATCTCTGGTGTGGCTTGTTGTTGTTCTGAGTAAAAAGTTTAAGCCTAGAAAATCCAAGTTGATTCTCCCTTTACCCAGCCCTGCTTCCTTGTACGGAAAACGGAAATGAAGATTTGCACTGGGGTCATTGATTTGCAGCAAAAATTGCCATGACTTTCTCCACCTTGACAGGAAAAGGAGGTCTGCTTCCCAGCCCTCTTCTTGGGACGTGAGGACTCATACTGACAGTGCTTGTGAACACAGTCTCTTGTTATCATTGGTATTGTTGTTTGTTTGAGGCAGGGTCTCACTCTGTAATTCATGCTGTCTTGGAACTCACTGTATAGCACAGCAGGGACTGATTCCCTGTCAACTCTCCTGCCTCCGTTTTAGGCTTCTGAATTCCAGGATTACAGTCGTGAGGCACCACACTCAGCCAACAACCTCGCCACAGTCTCTGAAAGGGGTCAGAGGAGGGTGTCCTGGATCCCTCTGTGCTGTTTTTATCACCTGACTTCCTGTTGTCCACAGTCAATGTTTTGGCATTTATTAGAATGTCCTAGACAGATGTAAATTGGATGCTGACTCTCATATGCTCAGTTACAACAGTATTGGAAAATGATGTTCTCAGTTGATGTAACACCTTTCAGTGCCTTTATGCTCCAACAAATGTATAGTAAGCGACAAATTTATTAATTAGCTCATATAAGCCCAGCATAGCAAAAATATACTGGGGTTACATGAAAAGTAAGACATAGCTCATGCAATGAAAGCTTTAATTATAGTTATTAAATTATATCATTAATAAGTTAGTTGGAACGTTTTTAGATTTGGATTATTATGACCAACACAGAGAAGTCCTATGTGCTTCTTTCTACCCAGTTTCTTTCACAGACATTGATCTTGCACAGCTGAGCTGCAATACTGTAATGAAGCTGAGCTGAGCTGGTAGCACAGGGCTGTCAATTGCAGGAAAGGTTGAACAGGAAGATTACAAGTTCAAGGCCTGCCTGGGCTGCAGTGAGTTCAGGGACAGCTAAGGGAACTTACTGAGATGTTTAAAATGAAAAACAGTGGAAGACCAGAAGCGATAGTGCTGCCTTCAATCCCAGCACTTGAGGGAGAGGCAGAGGCAGGCAATCTCCCTGAAGCATGAGGTAGTCTAGTCTAAGTAGAGAGTTCAAGGCTTGCCAGGGCTCCAGGTGAGACTCTATATATAAATAAAATAGAATAAAGTAAAAATAAATTAAAAATAGAAAGAAGGAAAGAAGAAGGAAGGAAGGAAGGAAAGACAGACAGACAGGCAGAGACAGACAGATAGACAAAAGAAATTCCAGGCTTGCCAGGGCCACTAGTAAGACTCTGGAGAGGGGGTGGGGTAACAGGAGGAGAAGAAAGAAAGAAAAGAAAAGAGAAAAGAGACGAAGAGGGGACTGAGGCCTGAGTTCACTGGCACAGCACTTGCCTGGCACATGGCGGTCCTGAGACTTGATCACCCACAAACACAACACAGCCAAACCTCACTGCAGGAATGCCACATGCCTTCTGGAAAGACAGATTCACAGCCATCCATGTCTCTGTGTGCATCGACGTCTGTCTGCGCCTACTTTTATGGATGTATATGGTCGTAGGCAAGGAGCCTTTGCACACAAGCACCATAAAGAATGGCTCCATCACAGGATGTTTGACTTGTAGACTGTTTGAATAAAAATATAATAAAAAAAGTCTTTCAAAAATATTTTAACCTGACTATTGAATATCACTTGTGGATCACTAGAAGGTCACCCCTCCCTGCCACGATGTCCCCCTCTGTGGGTGTGAAATGCTGGGTCAGACTTGAGACTACACAGGCTAGGCAAGAACTCATCTGTTGAGCCACAGTACCTGGCTTCTTTTTTTCAGTGGTTTTACCTCAGCTTGTTTTGGGTGCATCTCAGGGTTGACCTGCTAGGATGGCTACACAGTTGGAGTTTCATGTGCTGTGAAGGTCAAAAGACCTCATATGTTTTTTTCTGTCTCATTCTAGGTCTAAAACATGATTGGAGTAGACAGGGGGCACTCTCCCTCATTTCTTTTCTAAACTCACTGGGCTCATTCCAAATCCCCTCTCAGTAGTCTCTACAGCCTCTCCTTCCTCCATCTCTCGGAGCACACCCCAGGTCAGCCTCCCTTCCTAAAGCGCTTGCTCTAGTCCTTCCTCCTTCAGAGCCAAAGAATTTAACACTGTATCTGCAAGGGATGCTCATCTACTCTTCCCACAGTGTAGGACACATGCTCCATTTTACAGATTTGGCAACAGAGTCTTGTAGATGGCATGGCAGAGCCATGTAGGGTAAAGAACTACAGTTTTTCCCAATATGGTGACCTCTTAACTAGCTGACTCTGATCTAAGGAGATAGAAAAATGGCATTTCCTGTGCTTCATGTTTTATCTCATAGATTCCTGAGAGTCTTGTTGTGTGAAGAACACTTTAGCTTAAGTTGAACTCTGTGGCTATATGGGTTTATCAATGTATTTGTTTATTCTCTCAACAAGTCAGAAATGGGTGAAATTAAAAAGAAAAACAATATTGAATGGGCAGTTGTTCTTCTTAAGTAGATGGGTCAACATAGGAAACAGTATGTGTGAGAAAAACAATAGGGTTTGGGGCATGCGTATTGCATGTTGTATGTATACTTACGCATGTTCAAATGTATGTGTGGGCACATATGGATGCATGTAGGCCAGAAGTTGAAGCAGTGTCTCTCACTTCAACCCAGAGCTGGACAATTTGGTCAGTCTTGCTGACATTTACTTGGGTACTGGGGAATTGAACTCTGGTCATCATTCTTGCCTGGCAAGAACTTTACCCATGTAGCCTCCACGTTTGTCTGTGTTAAAGCCAAGATGCCTACTGGGTGATAGGATCCCTCTCCTGCCTGCAGGGATACACAGATGCTGCTACCTGAGACACTTCTGGCAGAATAAGGACAGAATTCTTTTAAAATTTGTCTATGTTACAATGTAAATAATCTTTCAGGTACCTTTGTAAAATTAGACATTCATTGAAATTGAATCATTTCACGTTGTATGGGTAGTGTCTTAGTCACGGTTTCTGTTCCTGCACAAACATCATGACCAAGAAGCAAGTTGGGGAGGAAAGGGTTTATTCAGCTTACTCTTCCATACTGCTGTTCATCACGAAAGGAAGTCAGGACTGGAACTCAAGCAGGGCAGGAAGCAGGAGCTGATGTAGAGGCCATGGAGGGATGCTGCTTACTGGCTTGCTTGCTTCCTCTGTGATAACTTCAGCTTGTGTCAAGTTGACACACAAAACCAGCCAGCACAGGCAGATACTTTTTAAAATATAGTCGCCTCCCTTTAATCCTTCCCCCTCCCTCCTTCTTTCCCTCCCTCCCTCTCTCCCAGCCCCTCCCTTGTTCCCTCCTTTTGTCCTTCCTCCTCCTCTTCCTTCCTTATCCCCTCCCTCTCCCTGTTTTTCTCTCCCCTTCTCCCAGCTCGTTCCTCCTCCAAGCTAAGCAACCACTCTCCCGATGAGCTGGAACCCCAGCTCTAACTTTACTTTTAAATTTTCAGATAAGATCTAAGTTGCTCAGGCTGGACTTGACCTCATTCTGTAGCATAGGCTACCCTTGAAGGCTGTAGCCTGTCCTCCTGCTTCAGTGTCTTGAATAGATGTGATCACAGGCCTGTGACAACGGACTGGACTCTTTGTTCTTCTTGTTTCCACTTCCCACTTCCCAAACCATGATAAGTTTGGGTTTATTCTATCTTCCAGTTACATCTTCCTTATTGTAAAATCCAAACAAACTAGTCTTTTGCTTGTTTGTCTGTTTCAGTTTGTTGTTTGTTTGAGATACCATTCTTATCATGTTGCCCAGACTTGACTAGAACTTACTGTGTAGGCTAGGCTGTCCTTGAACTCCTTATCTTCCTGCCTTCATCTCCCAAGTTCCTGGACTATAGGCATGCATCCCTATGCTGCCCTTCTAAGACTGTGTGTTTGTGACAAGGTCTTCCTATATAAGCTTGGCCAACCTGAGTGCTCTATGTGGACCAGGTTGACCTTGAACTCATAGATACTCCTCGGCGAGTCCCTTGTGAGTGCTGGGATTAAAGACAGGTGCCACCACATGTGGCTTCCAAGCCAGTTTTTAAAGTTCACCTGCTCCTATTCACATTCCCACATCATATTTTGACTAAAGGGCTTTCTCGTGGGCTGGGTATTAAGGGAGGAAGCAGGGAAGGGTCACGTGTATTTCTTTACTGCCAAAACATGAAGCAGATATTGGTAATTATTTTATGTTGACAAGCATTTTATAGAGTTTCAAAAGAGAATACAGAAAAGACTGTTATTTAAACCAATAGAGAATTATTCATTGAGGGCCCATGGTTTTAAAAGGCCTAAGAACTGGAGCTCTATTCCTTGGTCTTGATTTTGCTCTAGCTCTGGGACTCCTTGGGAAATGTTAGTCACTGCATCCTGATGTGTAGGTCTTTATCTAAGAGCTGACACAGAGGTGGACCAGATGGTGAACATCTATAATCTCTGCACCCAAGAAGCTGAGGCAGGAGGATTGTGAGTTTGATGGCAGCCTAGGCTACAGAGTGAAACCTTGTCTCAAAAATAAATAAGGCAAAAAGACTTGTTCCAGGTCATAGGAACTGATGGGAACCTTCGGCCCTTCAAAGTTGTTACAATTAACTCATTGTTTAAACCTTTACTTAGATAACTTGTATGAAGATAAACTTACATACAACAAAACACATATTTGTACAATGCAACTGTGACTTGGGTCACACCCAGCTAACCACCAGCTTCCTGTACTCTTCAGCAAATCCACCGCACTCCGAGACACAGCAGACTGTCAGGATGCAGCAGCTTCTGGTACTAGAGCACTGCCCAGACCCAGAGTTTGGCAGCACAGCTCCATGTCTCTGTTTCTTTAGCCAGTTTGACTTTGAAGATCAAGTATGCCGTTTGATCCCAGGTCCTTTCTTGTATTGTTGACTAGAATCCTCTAGGTGTACATTTATGTGTGTGCATATATGTATTTGTGCTAACGTGTGAACATATGTGAGTGTACTACATGTATGTGCACGTAAGTATGTACCTGTGTCTGTGTGTATATGTGTGTGTATATATATATATGAACATGTGTGTCATGTGTATACATAAATATGCGTGCATGTCTATGAGTGTGAGTATGCATCTATATACACATTTGAATATATGCATCTGTATATAAATGCATATATGTATAAATGTAACAGAGTTTGTTCCTCAGTGATGGGACTCTCTTTTCTGCTGTGGACTCTTATGGCACATACTTGGTTATGAAGGTTTATGCTTCTTAGCAAATATTTGAGAGCACAGTTGTGGTGTGGTGTCCCCTTCACTTAAAAAGACTCTTCTAAACTTTCTTTTTATGCAGTCATTTTCCAGTTTATCAGCATACACATCTGCACTTGGGGTTGTCTGATCCTAGAGCTTCTAGCTCCTGCATGTGTGCAAAGAAACTAACATGTATTCTTGCAGTAGAACTACCAAAACCTTTGTAATCTCAAAATTACCATATTCCTTACTTATAACAGCTGTCATGTATAGCATCACTTTCCCAATCATTAATCCTTTACATTTATGATACCCAGTGATGTATTTTTAGTGAAAAATCTCCCCATATATATGCACAAATATATATATATGTATGTGTATGTATATGTGTGTGTGTATGTATGTGTGTGTGTTTGTGTATGTGTGTGTATGTGTATGTGTGTGTGTGTGTGTGATTTTTCTGTGTAAGCATATCTTTTTTCTGTTTTCAAGTTAGTTTGTATTTTAACATCTAAAAATGTTTGTCTTCATAATCTCTTCTTGTAGCTTAAAAATAATGATCTTTATTGGTATGATCTACATAGCTCATTATATAACTGCAGCCGTAAGATGAAAAATTCCCTCCTGGAAGCATGTCTTTTACATAACAGAATAGGATTTTGAAAGTATTGGGATTTAAGGTAATACCAGACTGTGGGCAGCCTTTATTTAAAGCCTTCTCTACAGAAATGTATTTGTGAGTGCTAATCATACCAAGGATCAATATAAATGTTTTTAAAATCACATTCTTGGAGGATATTCATTGACCCTCAGGGTGATATGCCACGGGACACCGTTAGTGTTCTAAAACACAAGGTTACAGAAAAACTAGTGTTTCTTCTGATGCTAATAGAATTAGGTAGTGAGCTCAGCGACTAGAAGCATAATCAAAATCAGGCCGGTATTCAAAGCACACTTCCCCCTTCATTTTGTAATGCGTGCCCGTGGGTCTTTATGTAGTATTGCCTTTAGAGATAACAAATTTTCACAGACTTAGGAAGCAATAAAATGCATTTAACACTAAATCTTTACTGAGCATAGTTTAATCTTTCTCTGATGCAGAAAGCACTTTATAATTTTATAGCTCGGCAGGCTCATTATTGTGTGCTGGTTATTATCCTGGTGAAGGGTCGGAGCCTTGGTGAATCACAAGCGCTGGCTGAGAGCAGCTCAGCCAGAGAAAGGCCAGTGTGTGTCTGTGGATTTTATCTTAAGATAGACAGTTTTTCCTACTTCCATTTCTCTAAGGTTTTGATTTCTGTCCTTCGGTATTTTTCCTAAATATATACATCATCCTCTTGAAATTTCCTTAACAAAAATACAATTTCAGGCTTCCTAGATGTGAAGACCATGACAAAGTGATTTTATAGCCAGTTCTGAAAGTGACTAAACTTGACAACAGTTGTGTTTTATGACAACCTCTGCTTTCATGTCCCCAGCCTGCTTTTATATCATCATTTTTTCCACCCCAAATATGAACAATTTCATATCTCAGGATTGGCAGAAAACAAATCCCTTTCTCAGGAATACATCTTAATGGAAAAAAAAAGCGCTTCCTGTAACCCACTGCGCCTGAACACCTTCCTCTGTGATAGTCTACTTCCCACTCACCACCAACAGCCCGGAGCTTTGCTTTTTTTTTTTTAGTTCATGTTCATAAAGGTTGGGAAAGAATTAGTGTTATGGAAGTAAACCAGATTAAAGGGGAATGTGGATCAGATTTGGTAACAGATGGTGCTGTGGAAATTAAAGGTTCTTTGCGAACGGCCATGGCAGCAGCTTGCCTCTGCTCTCCGTGTCTCCCTTCCGCACACTTGATAGACGGGTATAAATCACGGCAATCCTGTCTTGACAGCCAATTTCAAGAATTTGATCTGGTTAAAGACACGGCTTTCCTGCTCCGTGCGGAAACCTGCCTCAATTTTATTATCACGAGGTACCTTTTACTCTTTAGAAATCGGGCTCACCTGCCTCTTCTTAATGAAATTTTGCTTAATTACAGTTTTAGCTCTTTAGCGTTAATTACTTTTTCTTTCAATTCTGTATTTCCTTATGTCTTGGAGGGGATTTATTTTCTCTCTCCCCCACTCTTTTGGTTCATACATGTTTTTATGGTTTTCCAAAAATGTTATTCGTTTGTAGAATTGTCAGAGTCATTCTTTGGGACTATTTCCTCGAGAATCCTAATGACCAAAAGCAGTAATGAAGAATCAACTTTGGGTTTCTTTTATAAAGAATTGTTTTTAATTCACTTAAATAACAGGAGGTTTCCCTACGACTGTTTTGTGTTCTCATTTGGGTTGACTGTCTTTCCACCTCTTCCTCTCTCCCTATCTCCTAACTAAAATGTTTATTTTAAGGAGAAAGGTTTTGGTGCAGCATAGTAAAGTTTCCCAATCAGAAAAAGTAAAAAATTGAAAGAAAGTTTCCAGAAGCAATCCTTAAACATAGCAATATCTTAACAAAATAATAATAATTATTAAAAGTGATACAGGCTGTCTCCCCATCAGGTAAAAGAAACTCACCAAGCCACAGACTTGGGAGCAGTGCTCATAACCAGCCTCTTCTGAATTGACCTGTGCCGACCCAGGAAATCAGAATTAAAATATGGTGTTCAGACATGCAACCTCTACATGCCTGGAAATAGTAAGCAAATTGTGTGGATCAGGCCTATACAGACCACTGGGGGCTGCTGCACCCCAGAGACCAGACCTAGGATTGCCTCTTGCAAATCCATGTGGTATTTGGGCTCTCTAAATATCCTGAAAAAGAAAACAGGAGAGAGGGGCCCAAACCATGGGCCAAAACAATCTGCAGAAATGAAGAGAGGATTCGCTGAGGGGGCTGCCAGCAGTTGGTAGAAACAGAGCTTCCTACTGGCAGTCAAATCAAATGTAGTAACAACTCAACGGCTCCCTGCTGCTAGCTGACAGCGTGGTGTCACACACTGGGACAAACAACCACTTAAACACTGATTGCACAGAATTGCCCTTTCTGCCAGCGCCTCCCACCTTGGGAGGAATGAGCAAAGAGAGTCATTTCTAGGAACATACCAAGAAGCTGGCTGCCCAGTCCAACCCAGATGGTCCCTGCTCTGTCCTGGGCCCACCAGGAAACTAGTCTTCCCTGAATGTCAGTGGTCCTCAACCTATGGGTTGCGACCTCTTTGGGTGGTTGAAGGACCCTTTAATGGGGTTCTCATATCAGATATCCTGCATATCAGATACATTATGATCCGTAACAACAGTAGCAGAATTACAGTTATGAAGTAGGAATGGAAATAATTGTATGGTTGGGGGTCACCACACCACGGGGAACCGTGTTAAAGGGTCACAGCATTAGGAAGGTTGTGAACTAAGGCCGAATGTGGTGTCTACAGCTACACTGTGATGGGACAAGTGTTTGAGATGACTCTTTGTTAACACACACACACATACATGCACATACACACATGCATACATGTGTCAATGTCTCAATGTTAACTGAGTGTGTGTGCTTTTATGTCAGACCTTGCTCTCAGGGTCTACTTGGAAGCACTATGAATGTGGTTTTTTGAACTCCAATGCATTTTTTAATAAGATCGATTTATTGATTGATTGATTGATTGATTGATTGTCTATGCATACACTTTTGATGTCTTCAGACACACCAGAACTGGCAGTTGGATTCCATCACAGATGGTTGTGAGTCACCATGTGGCTGCTGCAGATTGAACTCAGGATCTCTAGTAAGAATTGCAAGAAATCTAGGGAAGCATACAGGTGACACTTGTCATTGTACAAGTGAAGAAACCGAACTTCCAAATGGTAGGACCATGGTCGTGGGTGACACAGCCAAGTCCTCAGGGAGACCCCTCTCCCCTGACAAGTCTGGGCTCTAAACAGGCCCAGAGTATTCTCCTGTAGACAATTCTTTTATAAAAATCAGGTATTTTGAATGACAAATACGATTTAGAAATTGTCCCTTGCATGCTTGTGTTTGGCCCTTTGGAGGTGACAGACAGCACAAGAGCTCTCTGATCTGAACCCAGCTCTTTGATGGCTTCTCTTGGCCTGCCTGATGCAGAGTAAATCCCTTTTTGCAAAGCCCAACAGGCTGCAGAACAAACCCTTAGTCACTTCCATGGCCTGGATTAAATAGAGGTATATCTCTGCTGCTTTGTTTGGCCTGCAAGTAGGGCCTGTGTGCTTCAGTGTCATTGTCTCTTTGAGGCAGCCAGCTCAAGAAGATGCTTAGACTCAGAGGCAGTCTCCAGATGAATAATTAGCAGATCCCACCTTTTCCCCCACCCCACTGGGCTGGGCTTCAGCTGGACCACACCTGATACCAACTTAGTCTGCAGTCCCCCATAACCCCAAGACCAGCTGCTTTTTTATCCAGATGTTGACTTGCAGACTAAGCTATCATCTTAAAAGTATAAATAGAGTCGAAGCCCCAGCAGATGTGATATGCTGTCTCTGGTTGTATTGCAACTCTTCTGGAATATAGGAGTTTTCATATGTGCTAAAGCAGCCATCTTTTTCAGTGACTCCTTCTCTGCATTCAGATGGTCTTACTACTACAATTCACCCTGTTTCTGAGTAGATTTGTGCCCCCCTACCCCATCTAAGTATCTGTCCGGTCTCCTTGGAGGCAGCTGCTCAATGGGTAACTGTAACTGCTTTTGCAAAATATTTTATTAATGAGAAAAAGGTGACAGCCACTTACAGGCACTCCTGATAGAATTCTTATTTCCTATTTCATTGTAGCCAAGAGAATAGGAAGGGACATTCAGTTAGCAGAGCTTTCGTGACCTGGCTTTGGTTTGTGGACTCCATCATTGGAGTGTGTGCACAGAGCATCTATATTCAACTGTCATTTGTAAAGATCAGAGTACAGACTTCCTGTGAGTAGAACGTCTGTTTGTTTCTTCTCCAGTGAGACGCTGGGAAGGTCTTCATTTAGCTGTCAGTTCCCAGTTGTCTAGACTTCTCTGCCGTGTACTTCTTGACTGCTAGAAGACAGAATTGTCTAAACATGAGCAAACTTTATTGATCCATATTTCTGTTTGAGAGATTGGAGATTTGTAGAAGCAGCCGGCTCTTTCCTGAAGACTTGCTACAGAGGGAGTCTGCTCACAGTGTAGTAAATCTCTAAGACTGAGCAAACGTTACATTCAGTTACATCATAGGCTTCATTCTGATGATTTACCTCATGTAGCTTTTCCATCCGAGAACCCTCATTTTTAGTGATAGCCCCCACCCGATGCCCAGGGATCTTTCTCTCTACCCTGGGGCTGGTGACCCAATTCACCCTGAGATACTTACTTGACAGTAGGCCACTCTATTCTAAAGCCCTTCTGCTCCTTGGTCTTCTGGTTTCCTGGAGACTAACTTGTGTAAAATAAGATTCCTTTAGAGAAATGATTGTTTTCCAGTGTATATCACATACTGAGTGTCTGGTGAGACACTTTAAAAGTTCTTTAAGATCTACAGGTATCATGTCTATGGGAAGCTTCAAGGACAGAGTTGATTAAGCTGCATTAAGAACAAATATACACACTTGTTGAAACACTTAATTTACCTCAATAGTATTGACTTCATGGCAGAACTTTGTTTAACCTAAATGGTATTCACACTCCCCCCCCACACACACACACACACTCATACTATTTCCAGTACTTGGATGCAATTCTGCATAATAGTTAATAGCCATCGTCAGTTAAGTATCATGTTAGTTGTAAAGTAATGTCATAAGAATTGATTTGGAGTTGGCAGTGGGAGAGAGCCCTTCCTTCAAAGCCAAGGTAGATGATTAGCTGGAGTTTTCAGCAGAATTGTGGTTTACATAAACTGTATATATTATGGACTTAAAGCTTACTCTATGTTACATGAGTGCCCATTATATTAAAGAAAATGTCAGACAGTTAATTATGCAAAACTTCATGTATGCAATTACCTAGCATGACTATGCATTTAACAGTTTTGTTGATTTGCTTTCTTGCTGTATCTAGAAGCTATAAACAAGAGACACTCACCCCCAAGTTGAAACAGGTCCAAGAAAACAAACTAAAGATAAATCAAACTACTAAGGACATGTGAGTCAGATCAAAGCCTTAAACACAGAAACCACACGTAATGTACAACACAGGTGACATCACAGTACCTTCCCGATCCTCATTCATGATTCTCACCATCAGGAAGCAGAATCACTCAGGATTATGGAAGCAAGAAAGGTTCCCTATCTCAAAGCAGTCTGGGACTCAGCAAATAGTGGTGGTGGTGCAGGTCTGCAATCCCAACACTAAGAAAGCAGAAGCAATAGGATCAGGAGTTCAAGACCAGCCTCAACTACACAGGAAGTTCAAGGTCAGCATGGACTACATGAGACCTTGTCCTGAAAAATAAAACTGAGGGACTGGAGAGATGGCACAGCAGTTAGGAGCACTTTCTCAACCCACATGTCAGACCACAGCCACCCATTGTTCCAGTGCCTCTTCTGGCCTCTGTGAACCCCAGGCATGTAGCACACACACACACACTGCAGGCAAATCAAGTGTACATGTAAAAGAAATTTAAAAATTGATCCTGAAAATCAAATAGATAAATAGATAACCAGTCTGGGTGACAACAAGGCCACCAGCCGAGCTGTTCAGCTCCAAGGCGTAGAAAGTGCATGTTGGTGAGGTTGTGTGGTCTTCCCGTTGCATCTCCCTTGCCGTCTTTCTGGCCCTTCAGGTCTGAAAAGGAATGCTCCTGCGTCTTCTTTTGTTCTAGCTGTTGCAGCAAGAACAGCCCCACAGTCCACTGGATGGGACTTTGAATGTTGGAAGATAATCTGAGACTCAGCAGTCCCTAGGGCTTAAACCAGGAGAGCTGAAAAACTCAGTATCAGGAGAGGGAACGAGATTGTTGAATTTCAGGTTATGTTGTTCTGTTTGAAGGTTAGTGTTCATGGGGAAAGCACCATCCAGACAGGCTGTGAAAACCTACTTCATGTCTTCTAGATTTCTCTTCCCCCATTTTGGGTGTTGGGGAGCTCCCTGCAGAGATGAGAGAGCTTTCCAGCTTTCTCCCTGGGGGAGCTGGTCCTTGTCCCCAGGCCACATATCCAGGTCACTTTCCTGGGATGGGTTGAGTTAAAGAGTCTCCTGGACTAGATACACAAGTTACTCACTCAAGGGAGCTATGTCACTGAGCGACTGACCCGATCCTGTTACACAGAAATCCATGCTGGTAAATGGGCTGCCCTTTTCACAATTAGACACAGGTGTATGGGTCTGTCGACCGTGTGTTTTTGTCTTTCTGAGCACCTGGGTCAAGGATTTATAATTCTCCAGCTACAAACAGTGACCCTCTATCTGGTTAACCAGGCAGACCTGAAGATCTTTCCTATTAAAAGAAAAACCCCTCTCTCGTCGTCCTCCTCCAACTAAGCCAGTGTACCTTAATGCAATGATGGTATGTTAGACACAGCAGTTGTCAAAGCACCGTATTACCGTGAAGCCGTAATGACACCCTGTCTCTCCAAAGTAGTCATGTTTTCTCAAATCACACGTTGCAGCGTTGATTTCTGACATGACACTTCATGTGGCTGCTTCTCTTTCTTTAGAATCTCCATTCACTCAACAATAGCAGCTGGAGCCCAGTTTCCTTACCAAGTGATTCAGATCGAGCCACTTTACAAAGTGCAATTAGTTGGGGGTGGGGGCACATTGTAAAGTGTTGCTTGAAGTTGTAACTCAGGCTGCCAAGGGAGCTAGGCTCAGGTCACTGGCTAGGCTGCCTGTCACTGGAGGGGATGAAGCTTTAGACCAGGGCCGCCTTCTAAAAGCATTAATGAAAAATAACTATAGGCTACCAAGAGAGCTTGGTTCTTCTCTTAAACAAAAGTACTTCAATATTTCCTCTGATGAGTTCAGAAGGTAGAAAACTGACCAGACCGCTCGTTAACTTGTACATTGAATAGGTGGCAATCCTTGGACAGCCATGTCACCCTCCTTTCTGATAGTGATTCCTTCCTGTGATTCATTTGTATATGTGCCCTGTGGCAGGTGTCTGGGTTCTCATGCACACACGGAGGAGAGATGTTTTAAAACATTTTGAATTGTAATGATGACAGGTATCTATTTAGAACCTCTAGGTAACTCAAAGGAAGCAAAGTGGTAGAGTCTTCAGTGAATCTGCCACTGGTACACGGATTAAGACAAGTTCACACCTCGTCTGAGTGTGATGATCAATTTGAAGCAGGGGGACAACTACACATTTCCTATGAGAAATATGAGCCATATTATTATTATTACTATTTATTATTATTATTATTACTTTGTTTGGTTTTCCTTTTCTTGAGAAAACATCTTGGAAACATAACCCAAGATGGCTCCCAACTGTGTTCCCCTGCTTCAACTCTCAACGGCAGGGATTACAGGCTTATGGAACTTTTTAAATTTGTTTTTTATTTTATTTTATATTGTCTTTCATGAGTAGGAAATATATGCAAGTTTTGTGCAGAATTATCTTGGTAAACTATAGCTGTTTTTCTGTTCTCCCAATACTAAGGATACCGAGGTCCTCAGTAGATCACAGTCCCAGGCCAGCCTGGGCTAAAACACAAGACCCTGTTTTAAAACAAACAGACAGACAGACAAAAAAAAAAAACCAAATACACATAGCAAAACAAGAAAGAGAGGAATTAGGGACTCATGTTTGGGGCTAGGGAGGTGGATCAGGGTCTAAAGGTCTTTGCAGCAAAACCCTTAATGATCTGAATTTTCTCTACAAAATTTGCACTGTATGAGAAGAATAAGCAAACTGTTCTGAGACCTTACACACATGCCATTATACACACACACACACACACACACACACACACACACGCATAAATGTAATAAATTAAAAATTCATGGTTGAGGGCTGGAGAGATGGCTCAGCAGTTAAGTACAGTCTTGCAGAGGACCTGGATTCAGTTCTCAGCACCCACATGTTGGCTTACAGCTGTCTGTAAACTCCGATTCCAGGGCATCTGACACATGCTCCTGGTCTCAGCAGGCACTGAGCATGCACATAGAATACATAATGCATGTATATAAAACACTCAGACCTATAAAATTTAACAGATCTTTAGAAAAGAACTCAAAATTTGAGGAATTGGCTAAAACTAATTAATATTACTGAAAAAAATGTGTATCATCATTTAACAGACAAAATTGTCTTCCAAGCTTGGACCCTTTCTTTGAAACGCAGACTACCCTGCATGAGGACATGCATGTGTGGGAACTCAAACTTCCATTCCTCATTCAAGCTTAGACATTACCTGGATCTGGGTAAAATTGCTAGAAACAATTATCTTGATCATTATAATATAAATTGAATACTAACTCGCAAATTGTCCTCTTGTTTCCCCTACAGCGGCAAGTTTAATCGATCCTTTTCTTTTTCCCACTGACTCTCTCTCTGTGCAAAAATGTGCCCCATAGTTAATGAGACAGAGCATTCACTAAGCAGTCTGGTTTTCGTAATCTTTAATACCTAACACCAAAATAATTTATATAACCATTTATAAAATCTAATTAATGTACAAATAATTTGAATATAATGTGCTCTATATAATTATAGGTTATATAAAATATATAATGATAACCTGCAGATCCCTACCTAGACAAGGGTGAGAAGTATTTCTATGTCAAAGAGTGATAATCAGGATTACTGGAGAGCAGGTCTTAATCGATAGTGCAAGTGGTTTTTAAAGTCCTTATATTTCAAGAACATGGTTAAATTCCTCAAATTTTGTTCGTAATATAAAAATGTCATTTTCATTTTTAAAAAAAGCAAAGATCAGTTCTGAGGCTCAAACCCAGTACACTAGGCTAGCCCTCCACCCCTGAGCTATATCCTCAGGCCCCTCAATGTTATTTTTGATATTTCCCCTCTAGTTCATTCTCAGGGTTTCTGAAAGCTGTAGCTCCCTCTTCCTTGTCCCATCTTTTCACCTAAAATAATAAAATAAATGTAAACTGTACTGAGGCTTTAAAATAAATATTTCCTACACATTTTGACACATGTTATTTCTATTCATAATTCTTAACTAAATTTAGACTTTTTTTTTTTTTTATTAATCCAATGTGACCTGAAATTTTTGCATTGACAGCACAATGTGAGACATTGGGCTTATTCACTTTGGCTACAGATAAAGCCATCATCCTGAAAATGGCTCTTTCTGACGAAAAGGTGTTCTTTTGAAATAAAGTCTTATTCAGTACATTCCTCTTAGAGTTAATGTGAATTTTAGTGCCTCTAATTTTAGATTGAAGTGAAGTCTGGAATAAAACCCACCAGCTGACAATTGAATTTATAGATAGTTGTGAATATTTCAGGCTTGAATAATAGAGCTGTAGAATCTCAGAGACCGAGGACTGGAGAATTAAGACTGGCTGCGATTTCAGGTTATAATGTAATGGCGTCTAGGAAGAGTTCAGTGTCTGTCGTGAGCTCAGCAGCGGTTAAGAAGACAACTGTGCTCTTTGGGGGATTCTGTCTGGGCGTCACTCAACAGGGTGGATCAGCAGCCAGGGTGGGGGCGTTCTGTTCCCTGTTTGTTTACGGGTGGCCAGTAGAAGTGTTATCTGAGAAGCTGAAGCCAATGGTCTCTGTGTGTACCCTCTCTACCGCTGCTGGCTTAGCTATTTTTATTTATGCTTTTAGCTGTACTGGGGTTGAACTCGTGGCCTTATGCAAGTGCACTGCTCCTGAGCGACACCCTCAACCTTTTGTGTGTGTATGCTGTATATTTGTATGTGAGATAGCATTTGTGTGTGTGTGTTCATGTATGTGCAGGTACCCGTGTGTATGATCCTGTGTGCTGAGGTCAGAATACAGCCTTGGGTGTTCATTCTTAGTCACCAACCCCTCTTTTACTTTTTCCCCTTTTCCTTTGCTTCTTTGTCCTCCTGTTCTATCTATCTTGCATCCGTCCATCTGTCTGTCTGTCTATCTATGTATCTATCTGGCATCTGTCTGTGTCTGTTTGTCTATCATCTAACTATCTATCGATTGATCTATCATCTATTTATCTATCTGTATGTATGTATGTGTTTGTCTATCTACCATCTATCTATCATCTACCTATCTATATGGCATCTGTCTGCCTATCTATCTTCTATCAATCAATCAATCCTATATCTATTTATCTATATGTATGTATGTATCTATCATCAATTTATCTATCATATGTATGTATGTATATATGTGTGTATATATGTATGTATGTATTTATATATCTATTTTGTCTATATGGCATCTATCTATCCTTTATCTATATATCTATCATCTATCTATCATATTTATGTATATATATCATCTATCTATCTATCTATCATCTATATCGCCCATTTATCTATTTGTATGTATGTGTGTGTGTGTGTGTGTCTGTCTGTCTGTCTGTCTAGCTAACATTTTGAGGCCGCCTCTCACTTGCTTGGACTGTGGCAGGTGGGAGAGGCTCCTGGCCATGGAGGCCCAAGCATCCTCTTGGTTTTGTTTCCTCAGTCCTAGGATTACAAATGCATGCCACCAGTGCCCAGCGGTTTTGTTTTTGTTTTGTTTTTTTTCTTTAATGCAGATTCTGAGATTGAACTTAGGTAGCACTGTCTCTCCAGGCCTTGTATTTTCTGTTTTGAGACAGCATCTAAGTTACATATGCTGGCCTTAAACTCACAGTTTGTAGGTGAGACAAGTTTTAAATTTGTGGTCCCCTCTTCTCACTCTTGCTAGCACATAGGGTTACAAGCATGTGCCCCCAGGCTCAGGCACGTATGCTTTAAAGACTTTTAAACTAAAAATAATGAATTATGTGTATATGGTAGGAGGTTATATGCACATGAGTGTAGTGTCTGAAGAGGCCAGAAGGTGTGTAGAATCCCTTGGAGTCAGAGATGCAGGCAGCCATGAGTTGAGGGTTCTGAGAACCAAACTCATGTACGCCTGCAAGAGCAGTACCTGTCTCTAACCACTGAGCCATCTCTCTATCCCTCAGTCTTGCTATAGACTAGCATTATTGAAAGCTCTGTTGGATTCTACACATTTTTGCTCCAAAGCTTGGAATGAGTCATGAGTTCAGATGCCATGTTTTCCAATTCCTGGTTATATAATTGTCATTATACTTCAGAACAGCCGATTAATGACAATCGTATTCGTGTTTCCAATAGGCAGAAGTTATTAACTAAGGGTGCAGTTTATGTTGGAAAAGAACCACATGCAACCTAAAGCTCAAATCCACTTTGTTTGCTTTCATTTGTGACTGGAGTGACCAGATCCTATTTAGAAGATCCCGTCTCCGTTCCAGGGGCTCCCTTGTCAGCAATACCCCTCAATTCCCTGTTAGCATCCAGGTTACTGTAAAGTATGAACTGAGATTTTGAAAGAGACAGCCAGCTAAAGTTTCCTCATTTTTCATGGATGTGTCTGAACAATGTGCTGTTGACATGTACACAATGGTGACTTAGCAAATAGCTGCCCTGTTCGCTGGTCTGGTTCCTTAATGTTGTCATCTATAAATTTTAGAAGCACAGGAGGGAAAAAAAAGCCCATGGGGCACAAAGATTGAGATGAGTGATTATTAAGTTTAAAGAGAAATGGAGAGGGATGCCTGGAGAAAGGTGGTCAGTTTTGTAACCAGGAAGCTCAAAGCTGTGTCCCACTGAGGGACTGGAACAAAGAAAGTCTGGGTGTGGGGGAGAAGGCAGTAGAAGAGTTAATTGTCAAAGCTATGAGAGAAAAGAAGGGGAGAGAGAGCAGCTATGGTTAGTAGCCAATAACTTCTAACTGGTAGCCCAAGATCAGTACGTATGGTCAAGCAGTCCAGTTAGAAGTGAACTGACAATGTAACAGTTTTAAATGAAAAGAAAGTCGGGTTGCCAGGGCTGCTCTAAGTCAAGCTAGCCTGCTTTCTTTCAAATACCGACTTGAGGAGAATTCTTAGCCCAGAGTGCAGGCAGGGGGACAAGGCGAAAGATCTACACAATTACAGTGCTCATTAGCAATGACAGGGACCAGCAGATGCAGGGGGAGAGGATGCTGACTCCAGGGCTGGCAAGGGGGATCGTTTTTTCTTTCCTAGCTTTTGGGGAAGGGGGAGTACTGGTGGATAAGTGAACGCAAGGAGATCTTTGGGTGGCTTTCTCTTTCTCTCCACACATGGTCACATGGCTGGACTTCAGGAAGCAGAGGAGCCCCCACAGGGAAAGATATTTGAGGAAGAGGTAAAGTCCTGCCCTGGTGCTTTGTTTTTTGAAACTGCTCACTTCGAAGAGTTAGGTAGACATTTCTGATAGGAAATCCCATCGTATCCTCCCTTTATCTAAAAGGAATTGAAGCAACGGGGGGGGGGGGGGAGTCATAGAGGGGAGCATGAAATTTGTTCTGTGATAAGATATCATTAGATTTATAGTGAAAGTGATAATTGCATCCATTCTGTTACACTGTGACTACTCCCCCAAATTCTAGAGAATGACCATCACACACAGTGGGATCCCCATAAATCAACTTTCCACTGGGAAGCAATTATCTAAGTCCCTTTCTCAACTGTCACCTTTTCATAGTAGCATCTAGGGTTCTTAGAGGCTTGGCTAAGAGGGACTTTACTTACACCATGGTGAGGCAGAAAGCCAAGAGGACCAATTATGTCTTTGCATCTAATTACCTTTATAGACATCTACCCACTTATGAGGCCAATGGAGGGAGAGGGTGATGTGTTTCTTCTGGGTTAGAGAAATAGTTTGTCAGATTAGGTACCTCATCCCAGAGCCTTTCATTAGGTTATGGGGTTTTTATGCTCTTAAGGGGGAGTCAAGGAGAAGCCTATCATGAATTTAATCTTTCTAGAATGATGAGATTCTTTCTGATGCTGCAGCACAGAATGTCTCAGATTTCCTGACTCACAGGTACTGTGCAGTCTAGGTGGAATTATTCAGTCATCTTTCAACACTTCTCTCTCCCTCTTCCTCCCTCTGTCTCTCTCTCTCTCTCTCTCACACACACACACACACACACACACACACACACACACACACACACACACAGAGATTATTCACTAATCCGTGCTATCAACCTTCCACTACGTTTTGTGAAACTGGTGAGCTGGTGCTCACAAGACATCGTTATAGAGTCTGAGGATATCTGTCCTGGCTGGAGAAGAGAAACTGGATTCTGTTTATGATAAAATGAACACAGCGTCATGAAGTGGAGTGGAACACAGAGTGGAGAGAACTGCAATTTGAGGGACGACAGGGACTTTGCAAATCACTGCTTTGTTGATAAATTCAGAATCTGGAGAGTACAGGCAGCATTGAAAGTGGTTCTTCAAGAGAAAGATAAAATAAAAGCAACTGGACCTTATAGAGCCTTTGTTTATGGCCTGTCTGGGAGCTTTGATGTAACCCTGTCATGCCCTTATGCTGATTACCTTCTTGTAGAACAAGAGGTATTGACTGGAGAGTGAATGATGGGTAGTCCCAGGCCTTAGGAAGCACTCTAATAGAGCCATGCCTTTAACATACCAATATGCTGTTCTCCTTGCTCTCTACCATGTCTTTGTGTCTACATCGTTGGGACTCAGTTTGACAGCACCTCTCTCTCTCTCTCTCTCTCTCTCTCTCTCTCTCTCTCTCTCTCTCTCTCTCTCTCTCTCTCTCCCTCTCCCCCCCCCCACTCACAGGCTTCTCTGCAGAATGTCAAACAAAGATCGACACATTGATTCCAGCTGTTCGTCCTTCATCAAGACGGAACCCTCCAGCCCAGCCTCCCTGACGGACAGCGTCAACCACCACAGCCCCGGTGGGTCTTCCGACGCCAGTGGGAGTTACAGTTCAACCATGAATGGCCATCAAAACGGACTGGACTCGCCACCTCTCTACCCCTCGGCTCCCATCCTGGGAGGCAGCGGGCCTGTCCGGAAACTGTATGATGACTGCTCCAGCACCATTGTAGAGGATCCCCAGACCAAGTGTGAATACATGCTCAACTCCATGCCCAAGAGACTGTGCTTAGTGTGTGGCGACATCGCCTCTGGGTACCACTATGGGGTTGCGTCCTGTGAAGCCTGCAAGGCATTCTTCAAGAGGACGATTCAAGGTGAGTGGCTCCCCACTCCACTCTATTTCTTTCCTCTAGTGCTCATCCTTTTCTCTGGTAGAAAACACAAATAGAGGGAGGGTGTGTGTAATAATCCCCCCCCAGCTGTTCACCACGCCCCTTCCTGTTTCACTGTGGGGCTCTTTGTAGGCAATGATGAGGAGGGCATTTCAGAAAGCCTAGTAGGTTCACAGCACTGTTTATACATTTCTCATACATTTTAGGAAGTAATAAAATTTTAAACCAATGTTTCTCTAACCTGCTTATGTTTTAAAGCCCCTTGGCAATCTCACCAACGTGTGGATTACTGTGTTTTCTCCAGAATTTCTGGTTCATTAGACCTGTGGTGGTTCCTGAGAACTTGCATCCGTCAAAACCTGCTGTACTGGCTAGGTTTGTGTGTCAACTTGACACAAGCTGAAGTTATCACAGAGAAGGGAGTTTCAGTTGAGAAAATGCCTCCATGAGATCCAGCTGTAAGGCATTTTCTCAATTAATGATCAAGGGGGGAGGGCCCCTTGTGGGTGGTGCCATCCCTGGGCTGTAGTCTTGGGGGTCTATAAGAAAGCAGGCTGAGCAAGCCAGGAGAAGCAAGCCAGTAAGTAACATCCCTCCATGGCCTCTGCATCAGCTCCTGCTCCTTGACCTGCTTGAGTTCCAGTCCTGACTTCCTTTAGTGATGAACAGCAGCATGGAAGTGTAAGCTCAAAAAACCCTTTCCTCCCCAACTTGCTTCTTGGTCATGATGTTTGTGCAGGAATAGAAACCCTGACTTAGATACCTGCCAAGGATGCTGATCCTGGCAGTCCAAGGGTTGCAGTTTGAGAAATATCACTCTTGATGTATTTATCATGAACTCGACATCTTTTCCTTGAAGCTGGGTATATGTTTCCCATGTTTATGAATGAACATTTATATGTAAAAATTATACCAAGGAAATTGCATTTAAGTAGAAAACATACCTCCAAACAAATACCAGTGATGCATAACCAAACGTTAGCAAATATGTAGATTTAGAAATAACATGATTATTTCCTGTGCAAAATGTTGAATGATTGAAAATTATATCTGCTTCCTTAAACTAGTCATATACAAATATAAAGCTCAGCATACACACACACACACACACACACACACACACACACATATATATTCGGCAGAAAATTAGTTTTCACTTTTTTGATCCCTTGTGACACACCTTTGAAGTGCATGAGGGGAAGAAAGAATAATCATTTATTAAGTGTCTGAAGCAAACCAATTATTCTGCTCATGCTATACACACACACACACACAGACATGCAGAGAGAGAGAGAGAGAGAGAGAGAGAGGATAAAGATAAATAATAGATAGATAGATAGATAGATAGATAGATAGATAGATAGATAGACAGACAGATAGAGATAGGCAGGGAGACAGACACATAGATGATATGTTTATGTTGGGATTGAACTCAAGGTCTTCTGTATGCCCTCTACCATTGGCCGAATCTCCAGACCCTAATTTACATATGTTCACCAGCCAGCCTTATACACAGAGTCTAACTTCTCATTTATCCATACTTCTCAAGCTTGACTGATTATTGGGAATTTACAGGAAACAACATTCTTAAATACTTCTTCCAGGGCCTGAGCCTCTAATATCTGTATTAATTTGTTTGGGGTATGGCTAGGAGGTAGAGGGATTTTTGGCCGCTCCCTAGGTGATTCTTAATGTAGAGTTAAGGTGACCAGTCAGTGCCCTGGCTGTGTTAATATACTAGTGGTCGTCAGAGTATGATGGTGTGTCATGTCAGAACTGTCAGTATCACCAAGAAATGTGTTAGCTATGCAAACCCTAAGCTTCCTCTCAGGCTAACCCAATGAGAGTCTCTGGTGTGAGCCTGGAACTCTAGGGTCCACAAAGACCCCTAGGCATGGAGGTTGGAGAGTGCTCCCCTGAATCATATTGAAGTTGATTTACCAATGGCATCTTACTGTACATCTGAGACTCTTTGTGGAGCATAAGTAAAGTCAGATTATTCAGACCCTTAATGGTCATAATACCTTGGTTTTTAAGGTATAAAGGAGGTATTGCTTGCTAAGCACTAATACTTTTGACATATATTAATAAAAAGTGATTTCTAGAGTATGTTATTTGCACGTGGAGTAACCCCCTGCCCTTGCTTCTTGTCCTGTTTGTCACTGGGTGCTGGGGATGGAAGCCAGCTTCCTACATGCTAAATCCATGCTAAAAACATGCTATACTGTTGGATTCCACCCCTTCCCCTTTCATCTGTGTCCTTTCTTGCAGTGTCTTTACTGGCTGGGAGCACAGGGTTTATAGACAGCACACAAATGTGGCGACGGAGTGTGAGGCTCATTTCTAGATTCATGCTTACCAGGCCTCAAACTCTAGGCTCAATTGAACAATTTCTTAAAAGCATATACTGTTCAAGACTGAAACACTTTTCTGCCCTGAAACAACTTATTAAAAGCATACACTGTTGAAGCCATCATAGCTATGTCATAATGAAGCAGAAATTTCTATAGACTCTTGGGATTTGAAGAGAGATAAGTCCAGGCTCATATAGAGAATTTCGGAACTCATTAACTGCTAACAGCTGCATCTTGCCATCTTCTGGGTCGAAAGACCATGCTCCATTTTTTCTTTTAAAATCCTCCAGTCCCTGGATCACCTTTTAAACACCCAACCTAGTGCTACACTAGGGATGATACTTAAGGACAAATGAAATACAAAGTCACATGTAGAAGTTGACGGTGTGGCTCAGTGACCCAGTATGGAATTAGCATGGACAAGTCTCTGGATTCAATTTCTTTTATCACCACCATGGACAATAAGACACAATAAGGTATTCTTTAGGGCACTTGGATCAAATACATCTTCATCCCATTGACTGACAATTGCAAAAAATTAAGGATTAAAAAGTCACCTCAGATCTTTGATTTGTTTTAGCAGTCATTGGCCAACATTACTATAATCTCAGGACTGCAGAGTATATAAAATTCAAATTACTAGTAATTTTTGCTAAATTTGGATAGCTTTTGACTTGACATGAAGATCCGGAATGCATGAACAAATACAGGCTAGGCTGATACAAGTAGTAGACTCTCAAGGTGAAGAGCAGTACCATTTACCAACAAAGATTTCCAGAGCCTTCATAATCCTGCCAGTGTGCTGGCCAGAATTTCATCTCCTCAACATTTTCTGAGAATCCTACTGGGTCTAGGTGAATTCTTCCTATACAAATCCCTTACCTTATAAGGGCATCGACTTCTTAGAGTAGCGGTGAGGATTAGGCTACTCTTCAGTGCTCTTTGTTGAGACAGAATATGTCAGAGGATAAGAATACTAGTAGTTGTTCTTTATAGATTATTACTTTCACATAAACAGAATAGTTACTGACTGAGCAGCCGCTGGCACAGAGCCACCAGTGTTCTGAGTGTGATTACCCTTTAGGATGCCGGCCGTTACCCAGAGCTCAGAGGGGCAAGGCACAGGGTGACGCTTGGCCTGGATGCAGAGGGCTGGATTTTCCTCCACATTGGAGAGCGTGAGTTTCAAGGATTTTGAGCAGGAGACAGAGATGTCACTGTCCCGATTAGTACTCTGGTCTTGCCCACCTGGCTGTGGTTGGAGCTGGCAGCTGGGGCACACTCTGTAAGGCTACTCTGCTAGCCACCATCACCGGACTTCACACTGTGCCGCTCACTTAGCCCCAAAAAGGCAGTGAGGCAAATAAAGGGATTAAATTGTGAAAGTATAATGTAATAATTAGGGCGGTAATTGTAAGGAAGATTGGAACAGACCCACCTTTTTGTGGCCAAACAGTGGAAAGTGACTGATCTCCAAAGACGTTGAAAGAGCTCAGGCACATTATAGCCCCACATGTCCGTGTTCCATGGAAGGGGCAGAGTATGGCCCTGAGGACTCAGGGCAACATCGGAGCAAATTATCATTGACAGGTAGTACCATTCCCCTCCCCTCCCTGTGAACTCTTCAGGGAAGGAGCAGAGATTACATAAGTCCCCTTGAGAACCAGGCCTGCCTACTTCTGTCTCACAGCCCCGATGGCCAGGACATTATGTAAGTGTGACTTCTGCCCCATCAGGGTCTGGTTCTGGTCTCTGTGACTTCCTGAGGGACATGTGTATCCAAAAGCTAATCTGTGTGCAGTACCTCTTAAGAGTCTTGCTTCCTACGACAATGACTTATTTGGTGGATTTAGTTGATTACTGATCGGTAATAAATGTGAGATTTCAGAGGATGGACAAGAAAACACATCCAATTTTATGGAATAAAATGTAGCCCAAATCTAAAACTGAAAATAAAACCAATTATAATCTTTAAAGTAAAAACATATTTTTAAAAAGTTGAACCGAAACAAACAAACCGACAAACTACCCCCACAAAACCTCCAAAGGGCATGGAGCTATATACTGCCTCCCAGCACGGGGGACGCTGAGGCAGGAGACTGTAAAATTGAAGCAGGCCTGGTCTACGTAGTAAGAACCCACCTTAAAGAAAAAGATAAAAGGAAAAAAGGTGGATCAAATAAGTTGTAAAGTTGGAACTAACCATACACAAAGGCGTGCTCTGAGAAAACTGTTGAGAATTGTCCTTTCCAAAGCTGACTATGGAATTTCACTTCTGAAAAGGTAATTAATTCTGGATTTCACTGAATGCCAAGTACAAAGGCATATTCTATTTATTCATTATCATCGAGGAACTACTGCAAAGGTGAGAGGTGGGCAGGATTCAAGCCTTTGGTTTTGAGAGCATTCTGCTTAGTTTGTGGGGAGCTAAGGATGCAACCCTGGTCCTCATATATGCTAAGCCTGTGGTCTCCACTTGACTACGCCACAGTCATTAACATACATGAAAACTACTTGCACAGACTTTGACACATCTGTCAAATGTAACCCTAACAACTGCTAGGATTGCAAGGGCTTCCACTGTTAGTCATTTGGGAGGTAGGGGGACGTTACTCCCTCCCCCCCAATTCTACTTTTGGTTGTTGTAATTCATATATAAATTGGAAAGGTTTTATTCATCTTATTTGATTTTTGTTGATGTTCTTTTTCCTTGTGCCTAGCAATTTTCTCTGGATTTTTTTGGGGGTGGAGTGGGGTGGGATAGGGGAAAGCAAAACCAACATAAGACAAGTCAATACATGTTCCATTACTTAATTTAACAGAAAACGCTAGACTGTTAAAGCTTTGATTCCAATATTAGAATAAAGAGAATAGGTTTTATACACAAAGCCACCCCAAGTGCTCATAGCAAAGTCTCCCTGACATTTCAAAGCCTAGATCATAGGTTTGAGCATATAGGATTTGGGGCTGAGGTGCTCAATGGTCAAGGGGAGAGGGCTTACCTAGCATATGTAAGGCCCTAGCAATGTAGGTTTATGTTCTGTCAACAGATAGGCACACACACACACACACACACACACACACACACATACACACACACACACACACACACACACACACACACACACACACACAAAAACACAGGAAAAATTAAACAAAGAAAACAGAATCTTAGACCTTGCCTTAAGCATTGAGGCTCCCACTGAGCCTAATGGTGCTTGCTTTCAGTTCCAGCCCCTGGGGAAGCCAAAAGGAGAGGAACTGAGTTCAAGGCTAGCTTGGGCCACTGGGATCCTATCAGTAAGAAAAAGCACTCAGGAGTAGCTCATGGCCTCACACTCACCTGGCATGCATAAGGTCCCACCTTTTGCCTCTCTCACCTCAAAAATAAGTAACTTAGTGGAACAAACAAAATCACAAACACACACACACACACACACACACACACACACACACACACACACACACAATCATCAGTGTGTGGATTAAAGGGTTGAAAATCTGTTGGGACAAATTTCAATTTGAATACTGAGGTCTTTGACAGTACTTTTAACTTCCCGATGTTTAACAGCTTAAGAAATTTAATGAAACAGAAATTATATAGACCACAGACCCTAAGGCATATTTCATCCCAAGATACTTAATCTCTGCCTAGTCCAGTACTTGTCAAAATCTTTTGAATAGACCATTAGCAACCAAAGAAACAACATCCCATATGTGTAAATATGTTAAGGTCTTATGTCGGGATTTATGGCTGAATAAAATGTCCTATTTTCTTATTGGACCAAACACACTCTCAGGGGCAGGGAGGTCTGTTCTGCAGTTTTCATTTTGAAACTCTTGGAGAGTTTGTGTCCCAACGTAGCAGTGGAAGATACATCTAGCAGTAGCCTACAGACCAGCCACTTTCCCTTCTACCTCCATCCCGCCATTTTGTTCTATATGTGTGTTGAAAGCTTTGCTCAACATCTCTAAGTCCAACAGCCACCTCCAAACATTAGCCCCAGTCACCACAAACACACCTCATGACTAGTGCTTACCAGCTGTCTTAGTTAGGGTTTCATTGCTGTGAAGAGACACCATGACCAAGGCAACTCTTACAAAGGACAACATTTAATTGGGCCTGGCTTACAGGTTTTAAGTTCTATCCATTAGTATCAGGAAAGGGAAGCATGGGAGTGTCCAGGCAGACACAGAGCTGGAGAAGGAGAAGACTGATTTCCAGGCAGCTAGGAGAAAGGTCTCAAAGCTCACCTCCACAGTGACACACTTCCGCCAACAAGGCCACATCTACTCCCAAAAGGCCACACCTCCTAGTAATGTCACTCCCTGGGCCAAGCATCTTCAAATCACCATACCAGTCATAGTATTTGGTCCAGTCCCACTGGCAGAAGATGTCTTTCCAGAGAAGTTACTCAGATGTGGCTGGGCTTGTGCCACTTTGCCAGGCAAAGTGAGGGTCACAGGTATTCAAGTCTAGGCTGTTTGGCAGTTATTCTGTGTCATCTCCTTGGCCCCTTCACAAATTCCTTATTAGAGAGTCACATTCTCCAGGGTCCACAGCCTCAGGTACAAAGTGCATTGATAGAGTCCCACCCTACATCCTAAACATGAAGGTCAGATGCTGGTTTGCACTGAGGAGAAATGACACCTAGCCACTGCATTTGGGGTTGCTAACTGCTTCTGTCCTGTGAATTATTTTGTGCAACTCTTCATGGAAGCAGGTTTTGTGATCCTGGAGGAAGGTCTTACAAAAATGTGAAATGTATGTTTTGGTTTTGGTTTTGGTTTTTAACTACTATGCACAATCATAGTTAGACCAAACCGTTTACAGCAGTAGAGAAAATAAGAATTCACATACTGGGAGAATGTATCCTATGAGCTACCAAAGGAATCTGTTAAAATATCTCCTACTTAAAGAGTGCATGGAGAAAAAATAACTATACCACTTTATAGTAAATGTCAACTTAAAAGCTCAGCTATGCTCTACAATTAAAATCCAAAATAATACAGGAGTGTCTGGCTTGATAAATCTCTGTGTGATTACCAGCTTGGAGGCAGAATTGAAGGCAGAAGTAATATTTCAAAAGAATCGCTGTCTATAATTCATTTGCTTTAACTTAGAACTTGAACTAGTTTTGGTGGTAAGTTTAATTGGCTTTCCTGCTTTTTCTTGCAGTTGATTCTAATTCTGGCTAATCTGTTTTGAATTGCATTAATGTTGCAAATTCTAAATACATATGTGATCTCATGCCTGCATTATCCCTTGCTGGGCCAGTGTTTATTTTCATAGTGAGAGTAGTGTGGACTTTCCATGTGGGTGGAAACTTCACCCTTCTCCCTCTTTGATTTAAAGAGCCAGCAGGTACAGAGTCATTTCCCAGGGTTTGCCCAGACTCTCAGGGAAGCTGTCCTATTACTGTTGAAGGTCATTGGTCAGCTGACTTCTGCAAGAAGTGGACTAGACAGTAGAAGTTAAATTGCTTAGCATAGGAGGGTCCTGAGAATGTGTGAGCGGGGCATCTTCTCTGTCCTGCATTGACTTCTTTGTTTAATTGTTGAACTGTTTTTAAGAAGTAAAGGTACTTCAAGCCTGCATCATAAGAACACAAGGGCAGGCCTCCGGACTTCCTGGCCATAGTTGGGCTACATTTTGTCTAGACCCAAACTCTCCTGCCGGCAACTGTCTAGGCTACGTTAAGCAATAAGGTTCACACCGCAGGATTTCCTAGTTAGCTCGTGTATGTGTTCTTTATTTAAAGAGATGTTAAGGTCACAGTGTTGATGGTTTTTGAAATTGTCACCCAGGCTTGTGAGCATTTTTACTTTCTCCACTGTTTATATGCTTGTTTTCTTTCTAGTTTAGCCCTGTATGAACATTTACCCTATGAACATTATGACACAAGTGTGTGTGTGTACATATGTCTATATGTATACATACATGTGTATGTTTGGATATGTGTGCATATGTATATGTACATGTGTACATATGTTTGTATGTATATATAAAAAATAAATGTGTGCACATGCAGGTTCATGTCTGTGCATACATACATATGTGTATGTGCATGTATATGTCTGTGTATATATGTATAGGTACTTATGTATGTATATATAAATGTATATGTTCCCACATGTATTTGTGCGCATATATATATGTATATATTTGCAGCTAGATGTACACATATGTGTGATGGTATATCTACACATATATGATATGCAAGCATATGTATGTGTAGTAGCCAGTGAAGCATAAAACAGAATCAGTGCAAATTATGATAAAGTAATTAATGCTTGATTTAAAATGTTGGCTCTTTGGATTATGGAAAGCCAGAGTGGTGATTCTCAGAGATTTAGTCGCAATCTTCTCACTGTGTAGCTCCGACTGGCCTCAAACTCTCAGTGCTCCTGCCTCAGCCTCCTGAGTGTAAGCATGACAACAGCACCGTGCCCCATCTAAGGTCCGTTTGATCTGGGGATGGCAAATATAAACTCAAAGATCCGTACTGCATTTTTCCCACCTCAGAAGCAAGCACATCTAGTATTGTTTGTGTGCACTTTAGGACTATGGCTTACACACTGCATTTTTGAAAGCCATTTGAATGTGTGTATCATTTTGATGTCTAGTTTCCAGAGTGTCTGTTCCAGTTGGGAGTCAGTTGAAAAGAACTCTGAGGGTATGAGGGGTTCAGAGAGGGAATTCTAATACTCAGCAGTGAGACATTTGCCTCATTCTGTGGTATTGGTGACTGAACCCAAGGGCCTTGACCCTTCTGAGGCAAATGTAAGATGAGCTCTTCTCCCAGCTGCAGTGAACCCCCTAGCACCACATTTAAAGCCTGGCTGTGTACACTGTCAAATTATCCAAGCAGAATTAACCTTTTGAGTCATCTCTCTGCAGCGTATTCTGGCCAGTGTTCCACCACCATGCCACTTCAGAGTGTTTGGGGAGAAATTGAGAGGCTATGATGTGATACCACATGTATTGTTATTATTTTATTTTTAAGTTATCTCAGGGTAAGGATGTCTATAGTTCAGTGATAGAGCAGTTCTCTGCAATACACAAAGTCACAGCTCCCGTCCCCAGCATTAAAACGAACAATTATGCAAAGGGCTTTGGATATGACTCAGCTGGTATTCATGAACCTCGGGGCTCCATCCCCAGCACCACAAAGAATCCAGGCATCACTGTATATGCATGTAACCCTAGCACTCTGAAGGTGGAGGCAGGAGGATCAGAAGTTCCTCATCCACTCTGTGATTTCAGGCCAGCCTGGGATATGTCAGACTCTGTCTCCAAAACAAAAAAATACCGTGTACCATAATTGCAACGACGCAGGCACAGTAGCCATAACTTAAAAATAATAATAATAATAACAACACCCATTTAGTCATCTCTAAAAGCATGCTGCAGACTTTGTATTTTAAATGAGACTCTAATATAGGTAAATGGAAGCACTCTCTCTATTAGTGCCCTTGAAACAGGGCCTATGTTACAGAACCTAGGAAAAAATAAAGCTGTCACTAGTAATAAATTATCTTTACATATGCATATGGGCTCTGGGAATCAAACCCAGGTCCTCAGTAAGAGCAGCACATGCTCTTAACTGCTGAGCTAGCTGTCCCGCTGCCCCTTGCTCAGCCTTTTTTACTTTTTATTTATTTATTTATTGTTGTGTACAGATGTGCATTCACAGCTTGCTCTCATTCATTTTTTGTGAACCTTTATTTAACCAAATCTCTGATTAGAAACTCTGATCAAGTTCTGGGACTGGACCTAGCAGGAGGCAGGTTTCCTCAGTAGCAAGGATCCTAAACCTGTCTTCTCTCAGGCCCTGCCACTGAGACACTCTCAGTGGAAGAAAGTAGTCACTGTGACTCTTTTTTTTTTTTTTTTTTTTTGATACTTTATTTACATTTCCAATGTTTCCCCCTTTCCAGGTCTCTTCTTTGGAAACCACCTATCCCCTCCCCTTCCCCTGCCTCTATGAGGGTATTCCACCTTCCACCCACCCGTCCATCCATTCTCCTATTCCCACCTTGACATTACCCTTTACTGGGGCCTCTAACACCCTCAGGCCCAAGGGCTTCACCTCCCCCTGATGGTCCGAGCCATGGGTCCCTCGATGTGTATTCTTTGATTGGTGGTCCAAACTCCAGGAGGACTGGGGGGGGGGGAGGGTCAGGCCAGTTGACACTGTTGCTCCCTCCATGGGGCTGCAAACTCCCTCAGCTCCTTCAGTCCCTTCTCCCACTCCTCCATCTGGGACCTTACTCTCAGTCCAGCGGTTACTGTAAAGTGAAACTTGGGTATTCCAAACTTTTGGGCTAATATCCACTTATCAGTGAGTACATACCATGTTCGTTCTTTTGTGACTGAGTTACCTCGCTCAGGATGATATTTTCAAGTTCCATCCATTTGCCTGCAAATTTCATTAAGTAATTATTTTTAATAGCTGAGTAGTACTCCATTGTGTAAATTTACCACATTTTCTGTATCCGTTCCTCTGCTGAGGGACATCTGGGTTGTGTCCAGCTTCTGGCTATTATAAATATGGCTGCTATGAACCTAGTGGAGCATGTGTCTTTATTACATGTTGGAGCATCTTCTGGGTATATGCCCAGGAGAGGTATAGCTGAGTCCTCAGGTAGTATTATGTCCATTTTTCTGAGGGTCCGCCAAACTGATTTCCAGGGTGGTTGTACCAGCTTGCAATCCCACCAGCAATGGAGGAGTGTTCCTCTTTCTCCACATCCT
>CM052711.1:6674011-6721122 GCA_028551405.1 Uromys caudimaculatus | reverse complement strand
TACACTGAATCTAATAGAAAAGAAAGTGGGGAAAAGTCTCGAACACCTGGGTACAGGGGAAAAGTTCCTGAACAGAACACCAGTGGCTTATGCTCTAAGATCAAGAATTGACAAATGGGACCTCATGAAATTGCAAAGCTTCTGTAAGGCAAAGTTCACTCTGCCTCTTTTATGCTAAAGATTTCCTCCAGAGCTCTGCTGCTTCAGCCTGGTGCTGTCTCAGCTGACTCCAGGAGGTTTGGGTCTGTCCCTCCAAGTTTCAGGGACTTCTTGGCTCACTTCAGTCCTGGCCAGTTTGCCAAGTAGAATTTTTGCTCTGATATTGGGATTTCTCAGGGAGTGAGGTGATCTGATATGTTGCCTGCAGTTCAATGGACTTTTCCCCAGCACCTGACACTATAATCAGTATTATCTGTTGACTGATGAGGCTGGAGGCAATACTTTGATTACAAGATAAACTCAAACAAAGGAACTAGTACCTTTGTTGGCAAGGGGATAGCACTCCCTGGCTAGAAACCTGATTAGAAACCAGTTCTTTTCTAAAAATATATTATTATTGGTTTCTTTGAGGCAAAATTTCAAATCTAGCCTTATTTTGAACTTGCAGAAATCCCCCTGCCTCAACTCTCAGCCTCCTGAGAAGTTTATAGGCACATTATTTCCCAGAAATTTTTGTTTTTGTTTTTAAGACAAAGGTTTGCTGAGTGTCTTTGAACTTGCTGTGATACCTCTGTCCCCACTTGACCATGCCTGACTAGTCATAACAAATTAGACCTTCTTAGAAAAAAGTTTCAGCACACATGAACTGCTTTAGGGTAAAACTTTTATGTTTTGTGGATTGAAGATGCTTGCTTTCATATAATGAAACAAGTCTCTTTCTTCCCCAAAGTAAAACTTAGCTGTGGATAAGTGGAGTTGGTGTCTATTAGAGTGTCCACCAGAAGGAAAGAGAAGGAATTCGTGAGAATAGGGTTGTCGGGGGCGCCTGCTGGTCGGGGTGTCTTTCTGGTGATTAATGAGAAGATCTGGGTTGATATGAGTCTTGAGACCCAGAAGAAAACAAACATGCTCTTTCAAAAGTCCAAGTTCAGGACTGAGGGCATGGTTCAGTGGTGGAGTCTTTCTTTGCCTTTGCCTTCTAGATGTGAGGTCTTCAGTTTTATCCTGAACACAGTCAGTCAGTAGGTCAACCAATCTGTCAATCAATCAATCAACTAAACAATCAATCAGTAGGAAGCAGACACATTTTGAAGCATAGGGCAGAGTTGTTCTCCTTTCTTGATGAAGCCTAGAGTCGAGGAAAAGTTTTCTGATTTATTACTTAATAAACCTAAATAGCTTCTTAGGACTTAAAAGTTATTAGTCATATTCTTGTGAGCTAAATTAACTTATTTTCAATCATTATTATGGGATACCAAAAGTTCTGGTCACTGGTGTGCACTCAAACATTCTAGAAACTTCACCTAAAGGCAAAATTTTGGTGAGGGATTCTGGCAAAGAATTTGGAGTTTACCACCAGGGACATTTGTTTGCTTGGTACTGGAGATTAAATCTGGACCCTTGGATACTCATGGTCTTCCACGGAGCCCAGCCTCAATCTTTGTGTAATCTATAGATATGATATTGAAGCTTGGTTTTCATTATGGGAAAAAACATAAGTTTGGAACCTTAGCCACTTTAATTGTACAAAGTGATAGGGTCAACTGTGTTCATGTGGCCGAGTAGCAGATCGATGGAGTTTCACATGTGACCCTGGCACTCTCTCCGACACAAGTGCCTTTGTCTTCCTGCCACCAGCCCTGGGCACCTGCACTCACAGAACCATTACATAACCAATAGCAGGGAGGACCATGCGATATAATTCTTTTGGTGCTAGAGTTGGAATGTAGGGACTTGCAGATGGTAGGCAAGTGTTCTACCCTTGATTAAATCCTAAGCCACAAATCCTCAAAGTCCATCCATGGCATGTTGTGGTGTATTCCAGAACATCTTTTTGAAAACTAAGTAACAATCCATTGTATATATGAGACTTAAAAAAAAAAAAATTCCATTAGTCTCCTGATGGACATTTAAGATGTATCCACTTTCTGGCTACTTAAGTAATGAGTGTGCAAATATCTACACAAGCAGCTGTGCTCTACTCCAAAGGCTGCTACAAGAGGAGCCAAATGTTAGATGTCTACCTGGCTGCAGAGCTCCTCCAAGGTCACCCTGAGCAGGTTAGCCAGACCCTGTGCCAAGATGGAGGATGGAGATTAGTCGTAGCACACCTGCCTGACATCTGTAAGACTCTGACTTGATCCCTAATCCCACCCCCAATGCCCTCCCCCGTGGATTTTTCATCTGTTTGAATATATACCAAGGACTGGAATCGCTAGCTCAGCTGTAACTATTTTGTGTGTGTGTTTTTGAGGACTATCTTTACTGTTTTCCACCCACTGTACCCCCTCCTGCCCCCACATCCTCTCTAGTACTTGTCATTTCTTGATTTATTTTACTTTGTTTTGTTGGCTTTCCTAATGACTTTGATGCTATTTCTTAGATATCTTTTAGGAATTTCCCACATGCCCAAATCTAAAGTTGGGTTTTTTTGTTGTTGTTGTTGTTGTTGTCTTTTACCTCTTTGGATTTACTCACAGGTAATCACATAAACAGGCAATCTACATAGTTTTAGTCCGTTTTCTAAGTTCAGTACAATGCTTTTATATTAGTTATTGATGGTGTATTCATTGATTTGTAATAGTAATACTATAATAAAATAAGTTACAGGTGATTATGACATGGTTGCCAGGAATTTAACTCAGGTCAGCTTCTGCAAGACTAGAATGTGCTCTTAAGTGGAGCCATGCGTCCACTGTCGATATATTAGTTTTTACCATGAGCTCATGTTGTTTTAATGCTTCTTATAATCTTCTTTATCATCCCAAGACAGTAGCGATACCATCACTATGTACTTCTCTAGCTCCAGAAGCTGAAGTGTCCAGAGCAAGTGGCTCTCACAAAAACCAGAGCCAACAGTCTTGGCTCTGACTTGTACACTTTAAAGGTCTCGAAAGCACTGGGTAATTTTAGACCGTATTTTTCTTGAGAGATTGTAGTCAGCGAACAATTTTTTCCCCATTAAGTTGTTAAAATAAAATGAAAGTCCGGAATTAAGAATAGTACAAAAGCCATGATTAGATAATACGAAGGGTTTAGAAAGGAGCCGGTCAGGCTTACGGCTTAAAACTACCCACTGCTTTATCATCCGTTCCCAGAAATCCCTCAAGTTTAAAGCTGAGAGCTCAGCCCGGCCCTGTCACCACTGGGCTTTCTGTCTGCAGCCCCTTATTTCCACACCTAGACCCAGGCTGACCATAAAATATGTCCATGTGTGCTCTCTCACACTCACACAAACATACACACACTCACACACACACAAACATTCACTTACACACACCCTTTAGTTTCTAAGGGACAGGCTGGTTTCACTTTTAGTTTATTTGCTATTTTAGACAAGGACTTACTCTAGCCCATGCTGGCCTAGAATGTAGAATAATCTCTCTGCCTCAGTCTCTCTAGTACTGGGATTACGGGGCTCGAGGCTCCAGACTGGCTGTCCTCAGGCATTTTGCTGTTGGTTGGTATTTATTGATGTCTCTATTGGTGTGTGTGTGTATTTGTGTCTGTCTGTCTGTGTGTGTCTTTGCATGTGTGTGTGTTTATCTGTATGTGGGCATGCATGTGTGTATGTGTATGCGTGTGTATCTGTCTGCTTGTCTGCGTGTGTCTTTGCATATGCATCTGTTTGTCTATATTTGCATGTACGTGTGCGTGTCAGGTGTGTGTATCTGTGTTTGTGTCTATGTGTGTGTATGTATTGTGTATATGTGCCTCTGTGTGTATGTATGTGTGTCTATGTGTGTGTGTGTGCATGTGTGTGTGTGTGCATAAGCCACAGTACATATATAGAGAATAGTAGACACCTTTTAGGAATTGTTTCTCCACAACATGAGAGTTTCTAGGGATGACACTCAGTTCACCAGGCTTAGCAGCACTACCTCTCCCACTGAGCCTTCTGGAGGCCCCTCTCCTCAGGTTTTGTCATAGAATGGCAGTCTACTTAGACACACTGCACAACCACAGCAGGAGGAAGCTCGGAACTGGTGTCTTGTCTCTCTTGTTTTCTAATAATAAATATTAGTCAGAAGGAAGAGAACATTCAATTCTCATTTCAACAGAAAACTTCCATTCCATGGCATCAAATCAGGTCTTGCTTGGCTTCTTTAGCTACCTTGTGGAAGAATGTTTTAGTGTACTTCTATCAATTCATCCTTGAAGAATAACCCTATAGCTAGGCTGACCTTGAACTCGGTGTCTGAAGGATGACCTCTGAACTTCTGATCCTTTGGCCTTTACCTCCCCACAGTGGACCTTCCTTACACGGTGCTGGGATGGAGCTCAGGGCCACGTAAGCACTCTTCCACTGAGCTACACCCTTGGCCTGTGGTTTCACAGGTAGAGCTTAAAGTTTGAACATCCCTTCCCAGTGCATCCGAGCATATCCCACATTGTGTTCTGACGAGTACTCCATGTGCCTGCCCTATTCATTTAGCTTCCATTTGAGAAAGGGCAGAGAGCACATGGGAGCACATGAGAGCACATGGGAACACATGAGAGCACACGAGAGCACACGCCCACATGCATTTGCGTAGGCAAGATGGCCACATCTGGTATCTTTAGCCCTTCTTCTACTGAATTCGGAATTGGGGGGTTGACTCGATCCTTCTGTGTCCACCTCTCTACACTGGGATCACGGGAAGATACCTGGATACTGGGGGTGTGGATTTAGTTCCTCATGCTTGTGTGGTGAGCTCTTTGTCATTGGCCTGTCTGCCCAGCCCATGTTTTCTTTTAAACGTGTATGTTTTAGGAGTTGGATATGTATACTTGCTTACAGCTCACAGGAAGAGAAAAGATGATGTTGGGTACAGAACACAGAAATTTTGGATTATGGTCAGCTCAGATATGATGCTTCCTGTGGAGTGGTGATCCTTCTATACGGACCTCTGTGAGTTTATCCTTACCCTTATAGAAACTTGAAAACTGAGGTGAGAGCTAGTGGGAGATCACTAGGAGAGTACTTGCCTAGCAAGTGTAAGGCCCTGGGTTTTGTTTCATTTTGATTTTTGAGATAGGATATTACAGTGTAGCCAAGGCTAGCCTCAAACTCAAGATCCTCCTGCCTCAGTCTCTACATGTATCTGCAGCAAACACATTTTTGTTCAACATTTATCATGTCCTTTTAAATGTATTTTGGAGCATGCCCTGGTGACCACAGAGTCCACTCTTTCCCTTCAAAACAATAGCATTATTCTGGGATCTTCAAATTGCTTTGTGTACAACCTGACACCCGTTGCTTTGGTGATTTGCTCTGTTTGGTTTCTGTGGAATTAAACTGGCCACAGACCACGATGGCACAGAGACCAGATGAAGGATTTCTTCCTGAGGTGTTGAGAGATTCCTCCCTCTAAAAGCAACTCTATCCTACCCCACAGCTGCCCTGGTCCCATAAGGCTGACAACAGCAGAAGACAATGCCAAGATCCACCCTCACCCTCTCATTCCCAGGCTCTTGTGACAGGCTTCAAAATGTCCCTTCTGTCCAACAACTGTAGCAACAGGGCTACACAAAGAAAACTGCTCAGAGGACAGAGTGGGTATGATGCGTTTCTAAGGTGAATGACAGTCAGTAATGACTTTTAAAAGATTAGAGTTAAGCAGTACTGCCTTGTACTTAAGAGCGCAGGCTTTCGAGCAAATCTTTCTGGGTTCAAAACCTGCCTCGGGCACTTGTGAGCTTTGTGATTCTGGTGCGTAACCTAGTCTCCGGGCTTAGCGCTCCCATCAGCTCAGAGGGTGTTCCTGTGTGCACATGGCATCCAAGGCTAACTGGGGCCATTAGTGTTTATGGCTATAGCCCTTCATGTTGGCACCTGAATATTCAGAGGTATCTTTAGAAACCACTGGGGCAGATGTCAAGAAACCTTGTAGAGAGGATGAATAAGTGGATATAGCCTTCCCTCTATGGATTGCGAAGTCACAGGGCTCAAATAACTGGAGTGTAGCATCTCTTTACAGAGAACTTGTGAGCAATATACTCAGAATGTAACATTAGTATAAATCTTAGCCTTTACCCTTTTGTGTTCTCTTTTCTAAATGTTATACCCACATGTACATTTTTTTAAAAAACCGTATGCATGTAGACATTATTAGGATCCACATGAGAGAGAGCATATGGTTTCTTTTCTTTCTGAACATAGACTTTCTCTCTTTCCCCCTATCCTTTCTTGCTGTCTATTTTTTTTTTAAATGAACAATTGAGTCCTAAACTCTAAAATGGAGCAGTAAGGAACAGAATCCCTTAAAACCCAGTTGGGTAGCTACTGTGGTTTGCTCCTGGAACCCTAACTACTTAGGAGAAAGGGCAAGAGGTTCACTTGAGCCCAAGACCAACCTGGGCAAAATATTAAGATGCTGTCTTGACAATATTAACAAATAGCAAGTGTGCTCTATGGACTGTTGACTTCACTGTACACAGCTCTAGAATGCCTCTGTCCTAAAGGAATGCATAGCTGGGATGGAGGGCAGTTAGTTCACAGAGACAGAATCAAGCTGGGTAAGCGCCAGGGAAGAGCTCCCTGACAGAGTGTCAGGTGAGGTCTCAGGCTTCTGGGAGCCCTGGAGACCAGCTGTGAAGAGAAGCACAGAAGACTGGAAAGGAAGAACATTTGTGTCTTGCTAATAAGCCTACAGTTCATGTCAGGAGACAGTGTGTAAGCACATAAGAGCAGAGGACCAAGTCATGCCTTAGACAGTCTATGAAGTGAATCTCAGTCACTCAAGCCACACCTCCTTGTGAACATTCCTGTCCCCTCACAGGAGACCAGAGGGTGACCTTCATTGAGCATGATTGGTCTTTCAAAACCTTCACACCTGATCCAGTCCTAAATCAATTTCTACTGACACCTCAATGTCCACCACCTTGTCTCACACCTCTGTGGGGGCCTGCAGGCTCCAGGAAGCACCAGCTCTGCCTGATTTACACTAGCCTGAGGACTGAACCCAGGGCCTCCTGCCTGCCAGGTTAGCATCTTTCGAACTATGCTACATCTCCAACCCTCTCTCTGCATCAGCAAACCACTTGCTTGTGGTTCTTTTTAGCCTCTTGTCTTTAAGGCATAATTCATATATTTCATTCCTATTTGGGAATTAAGTCTCTCCTTCATGTTCAAAATCTAGCAATGTGTACTACCAGGCCATTATGGCTTATATTTTCAGTTCAGACCTGAGGTCGGATGCTGAGAACAGATGGGAAGAGAGCTGGGTGTGGCTGCCTGCACCTGTGACCATAGTGAAAGAGAAGGAGGTCCAGAGAAGGAAGAGAGAACAGGAACATAGGACAAGAGAGCCCCTGGGGATTGCTGGCTAGCCAGCCTAGCTGAAAAGAGACAATGAGACTCAGGTCCAGTGACAGAGCCTGCCTCAAGGAAATACTGTGGAGAGTAATGAAAGGGACAGCAATGCTGTGCTCTGTGTGTCCCCACACATGTGTGTGCACACGCAGGTGCTCTCCCGAACTTCCCTGTGCGGTGATGTGCAGATGTGCTGTGGATGTCATCTACAGCATTTGGCTTTGTTAAATAAATCCAGACAAGTTGGGGGAACAGACAGTGGCTTTGGAATCGGCTTTATCTTGGTGACACAAGGACTCTCGACAAAGATGACTCACTTAGGAGTTCTAGGTGCAAGGGTATATGGTTACCCCCTGTGAGTGACATGAACCAGAGTAAAGGTTTGACAGATATTTTTATTTTGAGATGCCATGTTAATTTTCATCATTCAGCCCTTTCACTGCCAAAGTGTGAAAGTGCATTAAATGACTGAAAGGAACCCACAAATTATCTGCTGGCACTCTAGGCTGGAGTTCCGCACGCACCCCGTTATTCTGCCCGCCAGAAAGCTTCGAGATTCTGTTAAGCAGTAAGTGAGAAAATTATATTGCCTGCAAACTAATTGTACAAAAGACTCCAAAATAAGTAACTAGAGACCAGGACTTTGTGCAAAGCTGCCAGGAGATATTATAAATTGCTCCATCACTCCCAGCAGCCGAGAGGTAGGACCCCAGCTTCCACATGGATCCCACTCCTGAGGCAGCAGAGTGTATTTCCCCCAGCTATTCACAAAACCAGGGAAAGTCCAGCCATGTCATTAGCAGCTGCCCAACTCAGTCCCCAATGCCATCTAACAAATGTGTCCCAGAAAATCATGAGCTATAATCCATGAGAACTCTTTGTCTACAAGGAGAATGCATGCTGGGATCAGGACCTTCTGCTGTCTCCTGGCTGACTTTATCCAGGATAATGTTCCAGATACCCAGATACATTGGAGGTTTTAAAATTTGGATTATTTATTTATTTATTTATTTATTTATTTATTTATGCCTAGTTTCTACTTTTAGAGACTTGGAGGAAAACAAGTATCCCATAGAGAGGCTGTGCTCCGGTGGGAAGAAAGTCTTTGAACCATTACCAAAGTGTCTGCTACATTGTTATCTGGGTACTTGGGGGTGGCACATTTTTAAATATAAAATGCCTCTTTTTAATTGACTGCTAAAAGCAACAGGGAAGGTATTTGAAGGGTAGAATCACAGTAGCCTATAACACCGATCAAAGATGTTGATGGCTGGGTGGCCACAGACAACAACAGCGAGCTGAGGATCTCGATGGGAGGCCTGGAAAATGAGGGTTCCCTCTAGCAAATAACTTCTTTCGAGCCTTGCTGACTTGTTTTTCCAAACATAAGCCAGAGTTACTTAGTGAGATCAAGGTTATCATCTCCCCGTGTTAAGACTTTCTTAAGACAGAATGTTCATGACGTTTCTTAATTCATCGTAACCAACTTCTATCCCCCTCAATTGAATATATATATATATATGTGTGTGTGTGTGTGTGTGTGTGTGCCTGTGTGTGTGTGTGCCTGTGTGTGTGTGTATTATGAAGGACACAACACATATATGTATATATGTGTATATATATATATAATGAAGGATACACATATATGTATAGATATGTGTATATATATGATGAAAGACACACACATATATATGTATATATGTGTGTATATATATTATGAAGTATGCATATATATGCATATATGTGTGTATATGTATTATGAAGGACATACACACATATATGTGCATATATATGTGTGTATATATAATGAAGGATGCATATATATGCATATATGTGTGTATATATATTATGAAGAACACACGCACATATATATGTATATATGTGTATATATATTATGAGGGACACACACGCACATATATATGTATACATATGTGTGTGTATATATTATGAAGGACACATATATATACTGTACTTATATATTATAAAGGATATAAAAATGTGGACCTGCTTTGTGGAGAAGGATTTTTTAATAAAGGCTTATTCCATCCCAGCCCGACCTTGAACCTCCGAACCCCCTGCCTGTACCTCCAGAGTGCCAGGTTTCAAGCCTGTACCACTGCCCCCGTTTTTTAAGTGCTGCTGGACTTGAACCCAGGGCTCCTGCATACTAAGTATGCTCTCTTCCACTTGAGCTGCACTCCCAGCCCCATCATGAGGAGGCTGACTGGGAAGAGTCCTTTACACCAGCGTCTTTACTGTTTCCGTAGCACAGTTCAGACATTTTTACCTGTGTGAAGACATCACTGACTTTCCTAAGTATAATCTCTGTGAGCAGCATGCATGCACATGTGAGTTAGTGCCTGTATGTATGTACGTGTGTGTGCGTCTGTGTGCATGAGTGCACATACACATGCATGTGTGTGCGCGCGTGCACATGTGTGTGTGCACATTTGTACACATTCCCATGAAGAACAGGGGTCAACCTTGGGTATCATTCCTCAGCCATAATCTACTTTTTCTTCTTCTGAGACAAGTTAACTCCCTGACCTGTGGCTTGCCAACTAGGCCAGACTGGCTGGCCAGGGAGCTCTGGAGCTCTGCCTGTCTCTACCTCTCTAGTTCTGGGATTACAAACACCTGGCCTCCTTCTCCTGACTGACCACAGCCATTGGTTGGAGGCGTTTATCGTTCCCAAGAATTGGCTCCTGTCCTCCACTGTCTTCCCGTCTAGAAGGCATCATGCATATGCAAAGGACTAACAAAACTGTGACCTGTCTGTATGAGATGGCGGTACTTCAAACGACAGGCAGCCCAGAAGTCATTTCCTGCGAGAATGGCCGGCGAAGTTTTCATAAATGATTGGAATGGAATTGGAGTTGAACACTGAGTCTTGGAAATAATTTTAAGAAGAAAAGAGGGGCAGAAATAGATCATTCTCAGAGGGGAGTCTTGAAGGACATGCAGGGGAAAAAAAGTGAATAAATGAAATTGGCTGGATCTGAAAGTTCATGTGAGGTAATAATTGTGATATTGCCGGAAAAGTAGATGAGAGTTATACTGGGAAAGGACCTTGTGGTAGTTGGATAGCTCCCATTTAATTCAGAAGGGCAGCAGTAATGTGTGTGTGTGTGTCTGTCTGTCTGTCTGTGTGTGTGTCTGTCTGTCTGTCTGTGTGTGTGTCTGTCTGTGTGTCTGTGTGTGGTGCTGGGGGTCAAGCATAAGGCCTTCAACATGCTAGGCAAGTGTTTTTATTTTATTTTATTTATTCTATTATTTATTACAGGGTCCAAACAAGCCTGGAACTCTGGGCAGCCCTTGTGCCTCATTTTCCCAAGTGCTGGGGTTTATAGCTGTGAACACCAAGCTTAGTTCATTTATTTTAAATTAGGGTAGAGAGGTGATCAAGGCAGCCCTAGGAGGACACAGTACAAATGGCAGTGCCTGTCCTGGACTAAGGCAAGAAGGCGGGAAGCCAGTGGTCAGGGTGGGGAACCTATGCAGGTCCACGGTGAGCTTGCTCCTGCCTGACAGAATCCCTTGCCATAAAGGATGAGAACATGATCTCCAAAGAGGATGAAAAGACAGTCAGTCCCATGTGCATGTGTGGTGCCCCGTGTGGCAGAAGTTGATAGCGTTGAGCTGAAGGCACGAGAAAGATGCTCATGCCTTCATAGGAACGGAAACCATTACATCATGCTAATTTTAGAGACTGGGGATGGCTAGACATGATGTCTAACAAGCACTTGTTCCCAGTGTTTGTAGTTGTTGTTCAGTCATCCTTCAAAAGGACACGTTTGAGTTCCCTTTGAAATAAATATGGAGAAAGTCACAGAGAACGTGAGGCGCTGGGAGCCGAACACTAGGTCACCGGCATTCAGTCAGCTATGCAGGAGGCTGGGGCAGGGGTGCAGACTTCAGGCCAGTCTGGGGAACGTAAACTGTTTCGAAATGAAGGTCACAGTATAAAAAGAAGGTTGGGGATACATCTCAGTGCTAGCCTCGGATACTTTTGACAGACCCTAGGTTCTATCCCCAAAGCCACATCAAAAGCAAGAGCAGGAACGAACAAAATAGTAGCAATGTTCTTTTAATACAGACTAGACTTCTGGGCACATCTGAAAGAAACCACTCAGATTCCCAACCTCTTTATTCTCAGCTTCAACCAAGCCAGTATTCACTTACCTTACCATTGCCTGACTCTTTTATTATTACTATTATTATTATTATTATTATTATTATTATTATTATTATTTATTATTATTACATGTGTGTGTGTGTGTGTGTGTTCCGCCATGGTAGTCAAGGATGAAACCCAGGTTTCCAGGACTATGTAACACTTACTGCTGAGCTATTTTGCCAGTCTTTTTCCTGAGTAACATTTTTCAGCACCCATGTGTGGAGATTAGCGGACAGTGATGCGGAATCAGCTCTCACCTCTGTCTTCATCTGGCATCTGGGTTCTGAGCTCACACGGGCTCACGTGGTCAGCCGTATGCAGCTGCACTTTCCTGGATGAACTATCTCGCCAGCCCCTGAGTGATATTTCTGAAGAAGGTGATGGCGAATATTCCTGTTAATGCAGTTAATATCACTTCTATTATCTAACCTCATTTTAAAAGTAGTTGCTTTGAATTAGAATGCTAATTTAGCCAGTCAATTTACCTCAAGTTCTAACGCTCAAGACTTTTTTTTTTTTAAGTCATGCATACTTAACCAATTTTCTGTAGTTCCAAGTGGCTAGGTATTGCTTCCTGGTGAATTAGCAGTTGGCGAGTAGTGGAGTCTCTGAACAACCCTGCAAAGCACTAATGTGATATTTAATGAGGACACATCAGTCCACAGAAAGGTAGTCAATATAAATCAGTGTTTACAAAGTGTGATTAACTCTGAAATATTTCATCAATGCTGTGGTCCCAGGCAGCCTTCTATGCTAATTACTTGGGTCTGCGCGTGTTTCTGGGGACTCGATGGACCCTGAGTACAGCAAGCATGGAACAGCAAAATTGCAATTATGCCTGGACCGTCTCCTATGACAATTTATGCGTTCAGTGCAATGACCTCCCCCTTCCCAAGAGGGCAATAAGCAGGATGCATTTTCATTAGGTTACTAATGCACTTAATCATGAGGGGAAAGGGTTAGGAAGTAGCCGGAGACCTTCAAGCACTCTGCAATGGGGCTGATAGCAGAGACAGCCTTTATTTTTCAAGGCAGCTTCTTCACAGGCTGTGGCCGCCAAGAGCACACCTCACGTGCTTCATTGTTTCAGAAAAACACAGAAAGTTTAGATCTACGAGTTGTTTTTATTTCAGGTTGTTACATATGGCTGAAAACGATATGGCCTACTGTTAAAAATATAGCCTTGACTACTTTGTTGTTATCACAGTCCCATGGAGCTTGGAATTAATTATGCAAATACTGTCACAAGCACAATGAAAGGAGAATAGCAATGGCAGCCATTATTCCCTTCATCCTCACCCTCAGCATCACCAGGAAGCATCTTGGGTAGCTCTGCCAGGCCAGCCTGGGGGGCAGGGCTGTGACATTGCTACCCTGTATGCCAGGGGCTTGCAGCAATATCCCACTTCAAACTTTGGATCACTGAGCTCTGTGAGGTGTGTGCAGCCAGAAGGACAAGCAGATTGTTCCCAAAACCATGAGTCACCATAGACTGGGACTGACAACTGGGATCCGGATATGATACTTTCTTTGTATGTTTTCTTTTTTTTAAGATTTAGTTATTTCATTTTATTTTATGTGTAAGTGTGTATGCCTAGTTGGCTGTACATGCCAGCGGAGTCCAGAAGGGAGCACAGGATCCTCAGAACTGGAGTTACAGGGAATTGTGAGCAGCTCCCATGTGGGTGCTGGGAATCAAGCCTGTGCCTCTGCCAGAGCAGTGAATGCTCTTAACTACTGATCCATCTCTCCAGTCTCTGGTGTTTTGAGCACAGTCTACTTTGGAATCTCTTCTAGAAGACTGACTTTGTGTGGGCCAACTTTGCTTGGTGGTTGGTTTGTTGCTCCATTCCTACATGTAGTAATAGTCTTCCACAATATTCTGATACAAAGGAAATCTTGGAGTAGAATATGGTATTAAGAGACTAATATAATTCTTTTCTTTTTCTGTTTGTTTGTTTGTTTGTTTGTTTGTTTGTTTGTTTTTGAAAACAGAGTCTCACTATGTAGCCCTAGCTGGCCTAGAGCTTACAGTGTAGCCCATGCTGCTTTGGGCTTGTGGTAATCCTCTTGCCTCAGCCTCTCTGGAAGTGCTAAATTATGTCAAGCTGCTTCCTTAGAGGTTTCTTCTGTGGCTACAGCAGTGTCCAGCTTTCTGACACTCGTCACGTGTCTGATGACATGTCTTTGGGTTCACATGACTTTGGGGTTGGGGATACCAGAATACCTTTTCTTTGAGATGCCTCCATCTCTCCTGCCCGCTAGTCTGACGGTCTCTTTCCCTCAAACTCTGTGCTATAGGTAACATAGAGTACAGCTGCCCGGCCACGAATGAATGTGAGATCACAAAGCGCAGACGCAAATCCTGCCAGGCCTGCCGCTTCATGAAGTGTCTCAAAGTGGGCATGCTGAAAGAAGGTAAGCGGGCGGCTCAGGACCTTGTGCTCTGGGTTTGGTGGGCTGCACGGGGGGGGGGGCATCCAAACAGGGTTCAAGACCATTTCCATGGAAACCAGGAAAAGGTGGAACAGTAGTTACCTTGAATACTCTTAAGGCCAGAATTTCTAATTCCTCATGGCTAGCATCTTGACACCAACCAGAAGGTAGGACCCTGTGATGTGAATCAAATTCCCCACTGTGGGGCTAGACCTGATCCTTTGATCTTTACAGATACAGAGAGAAGAAGATGAAGACAAAGCAAGAGGCTACCCACAATGCACTCCTCATTTTTTTTAAAAACTTATTTTGGGTTTAAAGTCATCTTTATTATTTTACAAACTAATCTTTAGTAGTTATTTCTCTGATTGAATACCACTCCTGTCTTGCCACTGTAATGGTCGTACATGGTTTTGGTTGGGCAAAATACCCACACACAGAAGATAAAGCCAGTGAATGTGTGTTCTGTGTCAAGCACACTGGCTGAGTTTCTACACTTGATGAGTCCCTCAGGGAGAGGTAAACTCATTGGCTGCAGAGGACATTCTGCTGTCCCACACGTGTCAGAGCTCCTGACCTACTGTGTGTTTCAGCTTACTTAGACAAAGTCATAATCCGGTTGTAAGATAGTAAACATTTTCCTTTCCTTCCAGAAACCCACTTTTACAGAGGGTTTGTGTTAAATCTCTGTACAAGCAAATTTTACAGACAAACATGGACTCACCTATTTCTTCGTATTCAGAAAGGCCATCAGAGTTCAAAGTGTTTCCATAAAACACCAAGATGAACGTGTGCTCGCGAAAAGAAGTTTGAAGCCAGACTTAGTGAATTATTTATAGAAATGCATAGATTCAGCTGCTTCAGAGCGTTATCTACTGGAACTGCAGATCCCCGCTCCGTCATCTTTTAGTTTCCCATTTTAAGTTCACATATATGCAAACGTTAAGTTGTAGCATGAACCTCACTTACTGCATAGGTTCTGGGTGTGTTTAATTCCACCTGCTCTGTATCTGTCCACGACCTTCTCTGCGGCCGTGCTCACAGGACGAGTCAGCGGATTGAATGCAGGGACATGAAATTCCTGTCCTTGTCCTCTGGCCTTTTTCTGTCTCCTGGAGAAGGTAAAGCCTGCTCGGGTTCTCCACCTGGGCTTCAGCCTGGCGCTATCCTTGGAAACTCGCTGTCAACAAGCAGACTTGCAACTGTAAAGTGTTGCAGGAAGTTGGTTAAGATAGAATGTCAAGCCAGGCAGTGGTGGCGCTCGCCTTTAATCCCAGCACTTGGGAGGCAGAGGCAGGCGGATTTCTGAGTTTGAGGCCAGCCTGGTCTACAGAGAGGGTTCCAGGACAGCCAGGGCTACACAGAGAAACCCTGTCTCAAAAAAACAACAAAAAAAAACCAAACAAACAAAACAAAACAAAACAAAAAAAGATAGAATGTCAAGCAAAAAATAAAGGGCAGAGACGTGTAGTAATATGATTATATATGCCGTAGATGATAAATGAATGTGGGGGGGGGGGTGGAGAGAGACCCCATGAGGAGGAGGACTGGCATAGGCAGACACATACAGGTGAGTTATAAGCACAGAGACAAGGAAGGGGGGCTTCATGGAGACTGGTGACAGACTAACACTGGGAATAAAAATGAGGAGGGGCACCTTTCATTGTCGGGCCTTTGGCACCATTAGGAGGATTCGTAGGCAGCCGTTATTTGGTTTCCAATCCATCCGCTAAATTTGCAGGCAGCTCCTCCCTCCCACACACCAGGCAGGGTTCCAGACTCCTGTGCCACACAAGTGACTTGGCTGCTGGTAAGCATGTATATGAAATTGCACAAAGGTTAATGTCTTTCAAAGCTGAACACGTGGCTAAAAAGCAAACCCGCCTAACTGAAGTGCAGGCCAGTTTTCTTTAGAGCATTGCCGCTGCCCCACATGAAAGGACTCGGGGTGCCAGTGATTTGTTTTTACACGAGAATCCCTCTCAGTATAGAGCAGTGGTTCTCAGCCTCTTAGTGCTCTGATCCTTTGATACAGTTCCTCAAGGCGTGGTGACCCCAAGTATAAAATTATTTCCGTTGCTACTTCATAACTGTAAGTTTGCTACTGTTGTGAAATAGTGTAAATATCTGTGTTTTCGGATGGTCTTGGGTGACCCCTGTGAAAGGGTCACTGGGCCCACCCAAGAGGGTCACGACCCACAGGTTGAGAACCACTGCTTTACCTGCCGATGACGATGACGTTGATGATATACTATTTTAAGGCTACTGGCTTTGCTTAGCCAATGCTTTAAGCCCTCTGGCAGAGTAGCATACAGAAATTAACTCACAGGGTAGAACAACTCCCTCCCCATGCTGCAGAAAAATCTCATAAAAAATGTAATTGAGAATGTCGTAAGTGACAGACAGTTGGGCTTGGGCCTTGCTTATCTTTATATTCCCACTTACTCTGACTGCAGAGAGTTAAACTAAACTTGTGCTCAAAACAAAAAGGATCGTGAAAGGTTGCAAGCCCCTGAAAACCAAAGAATTGTTACATCTAAAAAGCAATCCATTTGTTTAAATATCACGAAAAGTCTGGTATCAGTGGAAGCCTCATTCGTGCAAGTATATCTCAGATTCGGTTTTCTTTTCAAACAGTGCAGCGCGTAGAGACACGCCTCCGTTTCTCGGGAGATGCGACTTTTTGATTAGTTTGATTTCAATACCGTAATTTACCCATCCGACTGCCGTTTCGACTTTAAAGATGAACAGGGACACCAGCTTTTTTCTTAGATCATGTTTCCCATAGTTTCTAGGAGAGGAGCTCAGGGGAGACGAGCGGGATGTGTGAGCTGCCTTTAATTAGACATCATTGCGCTTGCGCGGAGGAAACAGGCTGCGCTTATCTCTGGTTCGCACCTCTCAGCACTTGTTATCAAGGCTTCAGAGCATGTGTTTCCAAGGGAAGAGCTGTTGTTGCCTCCACGCTCAGATAATAATTTATTTCCCCTTTACTTCCTTACGAACACTTGGTTGGCAAAATATCATTCCTTTGAGCCCGCTACCCTTCACTCTGAAAGCAGGGATGGGTTGGGCGTGAGGAAATATGGAATATTGTTTTCTTTTCTTTTATGCTTAAAGAATACAGTGAAATATTGCATTGCAACCTGCATATAAATGCACAATTATGCGTGGGCATCTCCGTGGCTCAAGGCTCGCTCCCTAAGCCTGCAGAGGGTGATACTGTCTTAAACGTATCTTTATGGATGTGCAGGGATTTGAGTCCCGTGCAGTATGTCAGAGATCATGGTGTAGTAAATCTATTCAAATGTAAACCTGTTCAATTCAATTACCAGGCCCTAATAAAATTTGCTCCTACAACCCCCGTGTTGACCACAGCAGTCCATACAGGCAGACGGCACAGCAGGTCTAGAAATTGACAGGCAAATCTAGTTAAACAAAAAAAACAACATCAGTTCTCGAATCTGAGATGAAATCAGATTTCACCAGCCTCGATGGAAGTCTTCCTTCCTTTAACAGGTATCTTTTATTCAATTCGCCACGTGTACCGGAAAGCGTCTCCCGAGCGGAACGGAGGAGCTTTCTACGAAGGAGGAGGCTTACAGACAAATGAGGGCTTGACTGTTTTAAAAAATGATAACTCTTAGCCATACTGTTTGGCATTTCTATTAATTGAGGGGTGTCTCTGCGAGATGATAGCTGAGTATAGGTGATGAGGAACAGATGGCTTTGTGGGTAAACTAACTCACGGGAGTAAGTGCCTTCCCTCCCCATAAGCCAGCACCAGGCTTGATGCTTGAGATCAGAGTTTTAAAAAAGAGTTCTTTTTACTTGTAATCATGTGTTTTGGTGCGGCATCTGCACTTGAGGACAAAAGCCCTGAGAGGCCAGAGGAGGGCATAAGGTGCCCTGTGGCAGGTGGTCCTAAGTTGTGCAGGGACCTGAACTCAGGTGCTTCAGAACAGTGGCAGTGCTCTTGACCCTGATACATATATATGTATGTGTGTGTGTGTGTGTGTGTGTGTGTGTGTAGATCCAAGGCTTTCAGTTGGAATAGACTCCTGGATTTGTTTCCTGGGTGTGAGATGAGTTATGAAATTTTCCTGAGACTTGCTGATCTTGCCTGTTAAGGTTCATATGATGAGCAAGAGTTTCAGAGCACAGTGAACACAGCCTGGCTGTGATAAGAAGCAAGAGGTGACAGAAACCGGAATCTGGATACCATATATATGCATATGTGTATGTGTATGTGTATGTGTATGTATATGTATATGTATGTATGTATGCAAGATCCAGCCTCATCTAGAATGGGTCCTATCTGATGGTGTCAATGGCTTTCAGAGTGCTTTCCTGAGATTTTCATAAACAAACATCTGTAAGTGAAATTTTGTTCGAGCATTCACGATAACCTTAGTCTTTATTTGTGCTGATATCAAACAAAGAGGAGTCAAACCTTGATACTGTTTTACATCTCTACTGTTGTTTTCTCTGTCTGTGCGGTGTACGTGTGCATGGATGCTTTTGTTATCTGTGTCGGTGTGCACGGGTGCATGCATATTCTGCTGGTGCATATGGAGGCCCAAGGCTGACATCTGGAATCCTCCTCAGTTACTCTTCTACATTAGGCCAGGCTCTCTCCACTAAATCCTGAATTACAGTTCGGCCATGGCATTTAGGTGAGTTTCTGGGTATTTGACCTCTAGTCCTTACTCAAGCTAGGCAAGTATTTAAGCATCAAAACATCTCCCTGTTTTACCACACCCCCTCCCTTAAAAGGATAAGAGACTTCTACTCAGCCAGATACTTTCCTCAACAACGTTATACACGAATAATGCTTCTCTCCGTGTGCTCAGCTTTAGTGTGGAAAAAGCAGGCAGGGAAAGGTAGCTTAGTGGGAGAAAGCCACGGGATGGAAACTGGTTTTGACAAACCTCAGCACATGGTCAGGCTCTTTCCTGATGCCCGATGAGACCTTGTGCTTTCAATTTTGCTTCTGATGCTCCCATTGCCCGCTCAGTGATGAGGGAGACCTTGAGCTTCTGAGGCTGCCTAGTCACATGTACCTGGGAGCAGGTGGTCTTCATGCTATGAAGACCCTTATCCTTTGCCATCATGCAGGTCTTGTTTTAGAATGACATTATGTCTGCAGGAGCATTATTCTAGCATATGGCATGCAGATGACATGATATTAAGGGCAGAGGTGATGATGGTGATGATGGTGATGGTGGTGATGATGATGATGAGGACGACGATGAAGATGATGAGGTTGGAAATGTAATAGGGCCATGGTGTAATAGCTACAGATGATGATTTTTACTAGTCCATTAATGTCGCCAAACATTGACCTCTGTAATATGTTCCTGCTATGAAGGTAATCAATGTTATTCATGTGTATTTCTTCTACTTTGACAAATCTGAAAGAAGACAAGAGATTTTTGGTAGGCATCATGACTGATATAGAACTAGGAATCCTCATGTTCCCAACAGAATGAAAACAGGCTGGGAATCCATATTTGGAAGGAGCCGCTGCCCCACATGGGAAGGACTCAGGGTGCCAGTGATTTGTTTTTACACGAGAATCCCTCTCAGTATAGAGCAGTGGTTCTCAGTCTTTTAGTGCTCTGATCCTTTGATACAGTTCCTCAAGGTGTGGTGACCCCAAGAATAAAATTATTTTCGTTGCTACTTCATAATTGTAATTTTGCTACTATTGTGAATCATAGTGTAAATATCTGTGTTTTCTGATGGTCTTGGGTGACCCCTGTGAAAGGGTCATTTGACCCCCCAAAGGGTCACAATCCACAGGCTCAGAACCACTGGTATAGAATAACAGGGTGCCAGATATCAGATTCTTATTAAGTAGATAAGGAAATCAAGGTTCAGAGAATTTCAGTGAATCCAGTTCAGCTAATGAGGAGTCAGAATCAAATGTCAGGTGTGCTTGTCACGGACCCAGGCCTACGCTATGCCTGTGGTAAGCTTGCTCCAACTGTGATCATGGCCTCTTCCTGTTCCACCCATGGGTCAGTTGTCCAAATCCTAACAGCAGTTGCCCAAAATATCTTCACTTATGGGGAAGAGTTCTAAAGTCCATAAAACCAATCCCGGTCATGGGTCTAAGAAGGCAGCGGGAGCCTCAAGTCTATATGCAAGTGATACTCACTGGGGGGATTTTGATTTACAATTCTAATCTGTGAACTCTACTTGAAAGTGTAGAAGAGAAAGCTGAAGAGATAGATAATGATGGACACTAATCCAGGAAGGGGCTTCACAACCTGCCTCCTGCCTCTCCTCCTGCTCCTCCTCCTCTTCCCCTCCTCCACCATCCTTCTCCATCTCTCCTCTTCCTCCTCTTCCTCCTCTTCCTCCTCTTCCTCCTCTTCCTCTTTCCCATGTTCCATCCTCTTCCGTTCTTCCCTTTCCCACTCCGCCTCCTCCTCTATTCCTCTTCCTCCTTCTTGTTTCCCACCTCTTAGCTGTCCTTATTTGACACAGTACCGGAGTTGAAACCTAGTACTATGTTCACCTTGGACAAGAACACTGTCCCTCAGCTCTGCCCCCAGACTGGTAGTGTGACATCTGGCTGCTGAGTTTGAATGGAGTGGCTTTGGATCACAATGGCAAGTTTGAGGATACCATGTCTTAACAGGGCCACGTCCTCTCTATATAGCTTAAGCTCTCTGGTCTGATAGAGCATAAGTGCCTCAAGAGCTGACGATCCATGTGCTGTATAAAGTCTTCAACTTTTACCCTGACTTAGGGATGCAGAGGAGTGAGTTAATATTCAGGAAACCTTTGATGAGATGGCAGCAGGATGGGAGAGAGGACTGCTCTTATGGCATTGAGGTCTCAAGAGTGATGACCAACCATCTCAGGGCGCAGCCTCCTAGGGTTAACTCACAGGATGGCCTCTGATTTCCAACTCTGGGAGAGAGCAGCATCCACACAGCTATGCAGGACAGAGCACAAGTTAGGGATTTATTCGCAGCCAGTGATCCTCTCATTCTGTTCAGTTGCCCTGCACCCCTTGGATATAAAGAAAAATTATCCTGGGACAGTTTCTGCCGCAGCTCCAGCTCTCTCCTGATCCATCTCGGCCAGGGAGCCCAGTGCATCGTCTAGGTTTACCCTGTCAGTGGGCAGGGGTACAAAGCAACGATTTCTCTAACTACCTCTCACCTCCACATTTCCCATTGCCACAAAATGACCATGTCCAGGGTGTTGCATCTTCCAGGTATCTTAGAAAATACAAAGCTAACCGGGTCATTTAGTAACAAGTGGGTTTGTTTTTATCTCCTGAGTGAGTCTGCTTAGTAATTTATCCTAACAAAATCTCTCTTGTAAGACAAAATAAATACATTAAAAATATATAAAATCTCCCAAGAAGACATTGCCAAGGTGATCCCCCCCTCAAGTCTAATATCATTATGCTGCCAAGTCTAAAACAGAAACTATTGCTAGGGAAGTTTGGGTTCCCACTGCCTTCAAAAAGCAGAACAAAGGAGAGGAGAAGGCTTTAATGGTATTCACGGAAAATATTTCTGTTCCGGGTGACAGTTAATAGAACTGCATTGACCTCCCCGGTGCTTCTCGCCGTCATAGTTGTAATCCCGTCCCAAGCAGTCCCTCATTAATTCAGAACATTAGACACAACTCCCAAGTTATAATATAGGCAGTGGCAAAGAGCACCTTGTCTGTGAGCCTTGTCTTGACACTCAAGCCATTTGGGAATGGAGGGAAAGTGTCACAAAAACTTATCCTGTGTCCAGACATTACGTTCCTGGATGACAGTCTCTTTTCTATTTCTTTCTTTTCTTTTTCCTTTTTTCTTTCTTTATTTTTGTTGTTGCTGCTGCTTTCTGACTGGAATAGTCTGTCTCAAATAGCCAAGTTGTTGAAGGTAAGACTAGCGACCTGGCCATGAGGACTTAATGCCTTAGGCTATGTGCTGTAAGCTCAGAAAGGATTCCTATTTTTGACTAATCCTTACGGTGGCCACTCCCCACCCCTGTAGTTGTGCTTCCACTTGTCCAGGGGCAGTGAAGCTTAGACAAATCTTGAATCTTGCCAAATTTCTTCCACTATCCAGGGAGCTTGAATCTACCATAGGTACCCTGGTTCCATCATCTATTGTGTTTGTCTACTATAGTTTTTCCTTTATGAACTATGGAGATATTAGTTGTATTTTTGGCTCAGACTAAATTTTTTATTTGTTATTATTCTTGGCTTAGGGAGGGGCTTCTTGTATGATATCCCAAGTCAGTGTGGAACTCACTGGGTAGTCCAGGCTAGACTTGAATTTACTCTTTAGCCCAAGGAATCTTCCTGAATATGTCTCCCAAGTGTAGCTGACAGGCATGTTCTTCAGACCTAGCTACTTATAACCCCACAGAAGCTGTAAATCATGAGAAGCTGGGTTCTTAAAACATTTGCACACCCACTTTTTAGTGGTATTGTGGAATTTGAACTAACTTGGGGACTTTTAAGTTTTGTTGTTTTTGTTCTTGTGGTAGGTTTTTTTTTTGTTTTTTTGTTTTTTTGTTTTTGTTGTTGTTTGCTTGCTTTCTTGCTTGTTTGAGGCAGCATCTCACTATGTAGTCCTGGCTAGCCTAAAACTCTCTACATAGACCAGGCTAGCCTCAAACTCAAAGAGATCTGCCCTGCCCTAGCCTCCTGAATGCTGGAATTAAGGGCATGCACCACAATGCCCAGCCACTTTGTGTTCTTAGTGTCCAGAAATGGGTGAATTCCCCTGGAAGGCAGTCAGTGTACTTGCATTAGAAGAGACATTTTAACTGAAGCAGTACCAATGTTGTGTGAAAAGTAGACATGAATATCTTTTAGGTAGACTTCCCACTCTGGGGTCCTTGAGATTTCCACATAAACTTTAGAATAATATTTTGTTGTATTTATTCTTTTTTTTTTCCTGCTCTGGAAATGAAACTCATCCAAAGCATCTCACATAGAGGTCAGAGCTCCACCACAGAACTGTATCCTGGACAATTTAGGAAGAACTGAAGAGCATATGAAACAAACCAGGAATCCTCAAGTTGTGGTTTTACCCACAAATGCCTTTTCACAAGTCCATGTCTGTGTCAGACAGTCTGTGACATTTTGTCTCATTCCAAATTTGAGCAGAGAGGAAATTTTCACCTTGTAGCAAAGTCTCATTTTGGGGGGGACAGTTTCTAGAACTTAAACTTGAGAGACACATCCAATCCAAATGAGTCTTGTAGAGAGGAATTTATGTGCGTGCCCTCGCCCTTGGTAGTTTGAAGGTCTGGCCATGATATGCAGCTGGGATATTCAAATCTTACCTATTTCATAAAGGTGAAAACTTTAAGTACTCATATTTTAGAGATTTGCCTATGACTGGATATAAAATTCCACACAAGAAAATGTAAACTATGTACTCGTAGGCCTCGGAGGCAACTATATATTTAAATACACTTCCTTTTAAAAAATCAATTAACTTAAACTGAGAGGGCATGGGTGCAACACTTCCTGTGTCACAGGAAGCTGAACAAGATGGAATCCCAGGCCTCCTCACCCCCGTCCCTTTCTATTAACCGCAGTGCTGTTAGAGCCAGTCATTTGCTGGCTCGTTCCCCACCTGCCAATTCCACTGTGAGTGGGAAGTAGGACGCCAACATGGATCTAATATGTTACAGGGTTATTCCTCTCGAATTGTAAAATATCTCCAATGGGTTTTGCCCCAATAATATGTTTTTATAATTCTCTTTCAGGTGTGTGTGAGTGTGTGTGTGTGTGTGTGTGTGTGTGTGTAAGGATGGATGGGCGAGTGAGTTTCTTGCAACTTACCATGAGTAGTTCTGGTTCGTATTTCAGAAGATCATTTAATGAAGTAGTTCCTTTGTATTTTTACTTCCACAGGTTCCACAGCTAATGTATTTCTTGTTGAAATTGTGTCAAGTTTCAGCCCTTACACTATGTATTGTCACAATTCTCCTCAGTTGTCACAGCCAAAATGAGTCTCTTCTCTGCCTGTCTCTGTCTCTGTCTGCCTCTCTCTGTGTGTCTCCATGACTCTGACTCTCTGTGTTCTCTCTCTCTCTCTCTCTCTCTCTCTCTCTCTCTCTCTCTCTCTCTCTCTCTCTTGCTTAGTAGGTTGAGAAGCCACCAACCAGCTTCCCTAAGGCAAGCTGTCTGCAAAGGAGCAAGCCAGCTGGCTTGGCCAAGGTTGATCAATGATGAGAGGCAGGCTGGGTTCCAGGTCCACAACAGCCACTCAGTGGAGAGTAGGTCAGCGGCTTCCCCAAAGCCAATTACCTGGCAGAAGTCTAGGTGCCTGGTGCTAGCCAAATTCCCTTAGCCTGATGGTGCTGGTGGGGAGTCCATCCTGGGCTTCCTGGCAAACCAGACCAAAGGCAGCAGCAGATTGTGCCTTCTGGGAGCCAAGGGTGGCTTTGTGGCTACCAGAACAGCGGCCGAAGGCCTGCTACTGCCATTCAATGTTATCCAAGTAGACTGCACACCGGGCACAGTGAGTGCTGTCCCTCAGGTGGGAGGGGCTTGGGTGTGGGGCTGATTCACAGACTCACTCCTATCTTATTTCGCTGCATGATATGAGCATGAATCATGTAATTAAGGGAGAAGGAGTCAGACATAGTTTGGGAATCAAGAGGCATCGTCAAGACCTTTGATGGATATGGCTGGACTTTCACTAGTCTAAAGGCACACTCCGTTGTGAAGGATGAAATGGGAGGAAAGGCCAGATGAGATGAAACAGTGAGACCTTCCTGGGCAGTGCCTCGAGGTTCATTGCTTCTCAGGAGTCACGGAATCACAGCCTCCTCCCTGGGAGCTCCATCATTCCCTTCTGCCTGCTCTTCCTTTCCATTTTACTCCTTGAACTATTTATCATCATCTTAACATACCAAGGTGTGAGCGGAGGGCTTGAGCTTATATGAACACTGGATTATTTGCTGTGCCTGGACAACCTTCATGTGTTGCTTCTCCTCCTAATCAGAATTTGGTCCTAATGTCATCCATGTTTCTCAAGCCAAGAGAATGATGGTTACCCTGACCTCAGTAACCATCATTCATCAATTCATGCATAATTAGGGAGTATTTGGAAGGAAACTGGATTGTTGACTGGTGCTTTGGCCTGTTTAAATGTTTCTTCCTGCTTCTCTCACAAATGCACCCCACTCTTTATAATATCGAGAAGCAGGTTGACATTTATTCCTCCAAAGACCTCCTTTGTAGGTCTCAACCCAGATGATGCACACTTCAGGTCCATGTCATGACTTTCAGTCAGACTGGCTTTTATTGACTCATTCATCCATGAGAGTACATGCCACTCAATTCATGAAACATTGGGTTGGTATGAAGCAATGGCGGTGTTCTTCCTTTTCCAGATTCTTGGGAAACTGAGGCTGAAGGGTGACTTGAGCCCAGAAGTTTGAGGCCAGCCTTGGTAACATACTGAGACTCTACCACAAGAAAGCTGGCAAACGGAGAGAGACAGAAACACATACAGGAAGGGAAGGAGGACTGTGTCAGATGGCTCGGTCCTCTTGGTACATAGCCCTTCTAAGTTTCACCATCAACTCTAGTCTGTTCTGTGTGATTTATTCTTTAACTTCCATGCTCCCTGTTCTGGGAAAGGTGAGGTTGTGGTAGCAACAGTGACAGTGGCCAGCACCTGCCCCAGGAAGGCCCGGGTGGCCTCTGTCACTCCCATCTCCCTTTGGAGCCTCAGTCTTCCATAATAGCATTTCTAAGTTTGTGCTTTGTGAAATATATATTCCTCCATGATCCTGAGCTTTGTGTAGAAATCTGTGGAGTCGTGAGGTAATATCTAGAGGGGAAAAGTTATAACCTCAGCTTCACTAATGGTGACAGAGTAAATGTGTTCCAGTGTTAGTGTCTAAAGAAACGTTGGAGGATCTCCTGGTGTCTCGCAAATGTTATCTTTTACTTTGGTTTTTGTTTCAGCGCTGACAATTTATCCTAAGTAAAGAATTCTATGACTACTTTAATGCCACTTGGGAACTGGCCTTTTTGAATGTTCCTAAGATTATGGAGCCCAGAATCTGCCCCTCCCTTGCCACTCTCACTAACCCACAGTTTCCAAGTTTAAACTAGCAGCCTTAGTTAAGGTATTGATTTTAACCCAAAGCCCAGAAGGACACAGGGCTGGAGTCAGCTCGTCTCTTAAGCAGTCCTGGGAGACTAGAGTCATTTGCACATCGGAAAACAGCTAATGGGCAGGGAATCAGGGCTTAGGTAGGCCTGTCCCCTCTGTCCCTCCCTCACAGCTAGAGTACATTCTGATAAAAAGGCAGGCAGACCAAGGACACTGTAGTTCATTTCTTTTCTCTCTTTTAAAAGTAATTTTTAAGAGCCTTTTGTTTCTGATAAGGACTCAAGTAGCTCAGGTTGGCCTCAGACTGACAAGAAAGTTGATCCCCATCTCTGTCTCCCAAGTACTGGGACTACAGACATGTTGCTTTGTTTATGTGACCCCCCAAGGATCGAACCCAGAGCCCGCATTTGTGGTAAGCGAACACTCTACCCACTGAGTTCAGTACCCAAGACTGAATATTTTTAAAGAAACCCAAGGAGGGGAAGATGATAGCTAGCTATTCTTTTTCACATTGTAAAATTCTAGTAGTCGTGAAATACTTAGCAAATATCGAGGCTCTAAAAAAATTCTATTGGTGATACACTTGTAAATGTATCCACTTATGTGTCGTTCAGTATGGGATATTCTCAAGTTGTTGGGCTGCCAATTACTTGTAAATTTCTCCTTTAGAAATGTTCTGTTAGTATGTATCCATTATATATGACGGGTGTGTGAAGTTTTCATGCATGTATGTGAGGTAGTTTGATCACCGTTACCCCGTCCCCTTCTCCTGGCCCAGGCCGTCAGCTGCTGTTATCATTCCTATGCACAGATGATGTAAGTTTCTTTGAGTTTTGGATGTCCATCTGACTTTCTGACATATATCAGACTTCAGTAGGTGTCAGCTGCTGTTCTGACTGGGGCAATTCCATTGTTACCCAGCGTTTAGGAGCCTACTGGTTCCACCGCACACCAGTTGGTTCTGCTTCGTCTTAAGCGTCATAGTTCTGGTTTGTGTTTTGCTTCGCTTTGCTTTGCTCTCTGCAGTGAATGAGGGCAGTGTTCACAGCAGGCCTGGGCTGTCTTCACATTGCTTTCTCCCCATGACTCGCTAGGGTCAGAGGTCCCCAATAATGCGCTGTGTGACTCCGGCCGGAGCCATTTGTGTGCCCTGGAGATCTGAGGGTAACAGGCAGGGTCAGCATAACCTGCCAGATTCACAGAGACTCCCTCTGTGAATTGTGGGAGGACAGTAAGAAAGTCTGTCATGGACCAAATAACCTTCGGTTCCTGGGACTGCTTTTCAGCCGATGTGCTCACTTCCCCCAAGTGTACCTGATGGGATCTGCAGTCAGTGTTGCACATGGTAACGCGTTCATTCCGTTCTAGCAGGATACAGACATGTAGGGTCACTGGGGAAGAAGGGGCTTTCACCTCTATCTAAAACATTTCGCTTTATTTTCTCCCTAAAAATTTATAGGTGTTTTAAGCTTCTGACAACATAGGCTTAAATTTGTACGTAGCTTGGGGCCCATCAGTGCTTTTCTGGACTCCTTAAGTTATTCCCCAAAGCCACTCCTCGAGCTGGGGAGTTAAAGTATGTGTATTGTGTATATTGAAGAGAAGAAGGATTTTCTTTATTCCTGTCTTCTCTCCCTGGTCTATCTCCTTTCTTCCACGTTGGAGCGGGCTGTGGAGTATGGAGTCCGTGCGTGCTACTTCACGCTAGTTTTATAGGGAGGTTTCACATGACAGCTGTGTCCTGTGGAAACATGGAGGGAGTGGTGGAGGCTTTTCCAAGGGCTGAGCATAAGAAGAGAGGATGAGAAAGAAAGGAAAAGCAAGAAAAGGGAGAACATAGACGTGCCCAGTACAACCGTCCAGGCTCTCGGTTTCACTTCCAACTTCATTTCTTCCGCACTCTTCTGTACAGAAAACCTTAAAATCCCAGGGTACTGATGAGGTGAGAGCTGATGTTTCGATGTTTCTACTGCCCTGGCACACAATCCCATTAATTTTGAGGGCTGGGGAAGGATATGGCAGCCTTGCTGTTTGTGCCTTGACCAGTTGATCACATTGATGAGTTACAGACCCCCAACCCCCACACCATGCATCTGACTTCCTAGGTGGATGTACTTCTGAGTGCTTCCTACCCTGGCTTGTCTCTAATTAACGTACTTGGTGTGGATGATTTTTAAGTGCTGGGGCTTAATGAAGTTAGAAAAAGGATTTGGATGCCGTTGTGAAGTCTTCAGATTATCTGATTTTTTTCTCTCGGGAGAACTGTCAAGTCCAGAGGCATTCTGAATGGCTTGGGATGTATTCCATTTTGTTCTTTCAAAGATGCTCTTTTAGAGGAGGATAGCTGAAAGAGAAGCCCACTGGCCGCCTCCCCCACAGGACGCTGTTACTCTCCTCTGCAAAGTGGCTTCTTGGGAATTTGCAAGTCTTTGAATGCTCTCACCTAATTAAAGGAATGCCGGGGTCTTTAATTCTCACAGGTAGGTCTACCTTTGACCTTCCCATGTCTGGGAGTTGAAAGTAAAGTCACTCATCCCAGAGAGCGTGAAGCCTTTGCATTTGGATGCCTGTCCCTTTCGCCAGCATCTGAAGTCTGTGTCTTCCTCATACCAGGCTGAGCAGGACACAGGATCAGAGTGCTGCGCAGAGCTGTGAAGCGAATTTCTTGTCCATCGGCAGTCTGGTGCTGACCATGCAAATGCTGGCTAATGCTTTCTATTAGAGATCAGAGAAGCAGTAATTTGTCATCAATAGCTGTAATTAGGTTTATCTACCCTTTCAACCAATACCATAATCTTTACCAGGTTGTTATTGTTGGTGCCACGGAGAGGAATTCTGGAACAGTATGTTAAGGATTGATTCTGAAGCAGTTGCTGTCCTTTGGGGATTCTTCTTCTCATCCCCCCCCCCCCCCCATTCATTTTCCTCTCAAATATTCAAAAGCTTCCTCAGGATGAAATGCCATGAGAGCGTGCCAAGTATCCGAAGAATAATTAATATAATTGACAGCGATGTCGGTTTTCTGCTGAGGTGTGTTTCTCCTAATCCCACCATGCAATCTTTAATATTGATCCAATTGTTAGGGAGTCCTGTCACCCGTCACTAGCCACACCTGGGCTAAATATTTTCAGGACCAAGCATCCTTAAGGTATGGAGTGTTTCCACAGTCATTGTAATAATTTCACAAATTGAATTCCTTTCACTTTGATGATGAGCACACACACACACACACACACACACACACACAGCCTATGTGCAGGGATGTATGTAGCGTGCACATGGTGCTGGCCTGCATTTGACAGTTTATTCATTGTGTACATTGCATATAATATCACAAGTGGCACATCCAAGTGTCGGAGTCTGGGCAATAAGAGTTCAGCACTTAAAGTGTCCAGGTTGCACCTGAGCTGGCTGGAGCCTGCCAGCCCCTGCAAGCCTACTGAGAGCATCTGTCTCGCCACCGCCTTGCTCATGCTGCCTCCTCTGCAGGTCCTCCGATTCTTCTGACTATGAGCATAAATCATCCACCTGTCAGGAGCTCTTGCTGTCTGGATTACGCAATGTGCCTGCCTTCATTTGGAGGTGGTATGAGCAGGAGATGGCTGCTGCGAGTGTTTTGTGTTCTTTTAAATGCTACCCCAGCATCCCTTTCCCTTTAATGAGGGGATTACAGTGGTGACAATGACTTTCAGAGACAAGAAAGTCTTCAAGATTCTGGAATTCACTTTGTCTGTTGAGTATAGCTCAGTTAGACTCCCCCAAGCCCCAGCCCTTCTCTTTTAATCCCAAATAAACCAAGGGTTTAAGCATTTAGGCAAAAGAATGGGATATTTCACATGGCCAGCTGTTGACAGCTTTATGTATTGGCTTTAAAACATTTTCCCCCATGTGATGAACTTAAGTCATTAAATGAATTGCTGACCCTCAGTTACTTCCTCCCCTCCACAGGCTCTGGCTTTTCCTGTGCCAGGCTGCCCCTTCACGTTCTTTCTTCCTCTGCTGCCTTTCCGTACTCCGTAATGAAGAAAAACAAGAAAGCAGCAAAAAGCTCCTAGGTCATTTTAGCCTTACTAATTGTTGACTAGTAAACAAATCATGTTATAAAAATATCCCTTTTGTTTTAAATTTTAATCCTGCCTGCTGGTATGTTTAGGGTAGCTTCTATAGCTTTGTGTGTGTGTGTGTGACTGTGTGTGTGTGTGTGTGTGTGTGTGTGTGTGTGTGTGTGTGTGTGTGTGTGTGTGTGATATTAAACAAGAAAAATAGTATTTTTAAAAATTAATAGGTAGGCCCTTCTGGAACATGTAAACTTTAACTCGGGTGATATGTAACCGTGGGCTGTATTGCGTGAAGTTGGGAGGGACGAACATTCCAGCAGAATGCCAGTCCTGACTTGTGACAGGGTCTGGAGCTGCTCTTAGCTGACATAGGTCTCTAAGTTGCCTGGAGCAGGTGATGTGAAAGAAAAGCTTGCTGAGGAAATGGGCTTGACTCCATGAGCTGCTGGAAAACATGGAGAACAGGAAGTAGGATCTTACGCCTGTCTGTTCTCAACGGCTTGTTTGAAAATGCTTGGTTACGGTTGAATGTGGGATGCTAATGAAATTACAAGGTGCTACCACATTGCACACGTTACCCATGCTTTTAACACCATAAGGTTCTTGGTTGTCACAGAAACTGAGGGGACAGCATGCATTAGATTTAAATTTCTACCTACATTTTTTTTCTTAGACACTCTCCAGACCTTCTGCGTGTGTGTATTTTCTTAAAGCATTGACAGTTCATCGCTGGCTTCCTTTCTCTGACTTCCGTGCACCGCCCTTCTCTCCCAGTTCCACCTTCAGAGCCTAGGAGCTTTCTGCTTTCTCTTTGGTACATGTTGGTAGGTGGATATCATAAACCAAGAGGCTGGCGTTCACAGTGCACAGTCACAACCAATGTGCTGTGCTGGGTATGTGTGCATAGTACATGTACAGGTATGTATATTTTGTGTACAGGTATGATATATGTACTTATGTTTTGTATAAACTCATTCATGTTCATATGTCTAGATCCCATTTAAGAAAATCCCTTTAAAAAGACGTGTGCGTCCATCCTGAACACACTGAGACTTGGTCTGCCTCAAATGGAGAAGCAAAGTCAAACCATGGTCTTAAGAACCTAGGTTTGTTTGGTTTTTTTTTTTTTTTTTTAAAAAAAAAAAAAAACCATAAGATTTTATTATAAATTTACCCAAACAACTATTCAGTAGTATTTACATCGATGATTTTTTTTTAAAAAATACAAAACAAATCCCCTAACACACTGGAGTTACACAGTGCCTTGGCTACCATCCATTTGATGCTTTACAATTTCAATGTATTGTAAACAAGAACCTGGGTTTTTTTATAGCATAGCTTTTCACCACTCAAAAACAACTTCCCCTCAGTAATTGTATTTAAGCCATTCTCTCTCTCTCTCTCTCTCTCTCTCTCTCTCTCTCTCTCTCTCTCTCGTGTGTATGTGTGTGTGTATCATGTATTAAAAAACAGCACAATAGAGTTATTTGGACAACGGATGAAAATTTTTCATAAATTTTAGTTACACATAAAGGTAATTAATGAGTTGAAGTGCCATACAAGAACACTGTCCCAGTATTCATAAGACACACAAGAAGTGACCCTCAGATCCCAAATAAGGAAAATCCCAATATAGTAACTGGGTGACAGGTCTTCATGCCACTGGTGAAATGGCCACATGGAGGCACAGTTTGAAGACAGCAACTCCTAGTGCATGGTTTTCAAAGAACACTCGGCCTTGGTGTATGAAGTGTGCAGAATCCGAGCTCCATGCTGGGAACCCCTTGAGCAGTGGGTAGCAAGGTGGCCTCCTGTTCCCAGTTCTCTTTTCTTTCTCTTCTCTGTGGTTCTCCTGATAGACTTGGAGTCCTCAGGGATTGTATTTCATCATCATCATCGTTTTTTTTTGTCCTCACCACTGACAAATCTAAATTTATGTACATTAAGGAAAAGGAGGAAAGAAAGCAGGAGCGTTTGAAGAGATAAACGCAACACAACACTGACAAAATCGGATGGAAAATCTCCGTCTTTTATCTACGGAGAAATTAGGTTTATCGTCAGGAGAGCACCCTCTTTTCATTTTCTGAAAGGTGCTTTTTGACAGACCCTTTGCAGTGGACGTCACACTCACAAAACATGCTGTCACAGGGCTATTTGAATATGGTGACAGGCTCATTATCACATTGAAGTCTCCTGACAACACTGCAGAGGGGAAATGGACAGGGCTGCCAATCAGCTGTTGAAAAGATTGTGGGTGAAATAGGGTTTTTTGTTCCAAGAACAGTGGTACAAATTGACTGCATTAATTCTTTTTATTAGAGCAGCACACACTGTAGTTAAGGGCTGCACCGGGTTCCCATTATCAACCCCTGTTTGCAGAAGGTTTATCAGCTGGCCGTAAAAAACTGTCTTCCTAGCTGAAATTTAGCAGAGGTCGAGGCCTTTTCCTATGACACTTCATCATGAGTATGTATGTGTGTTTGTTAGTTTTTCTAATAGTTTGAGCAATTGTCAAAATCAAATTTGACAAGGAGGGAAACAAAACTCCCAACATCTTAATGTTACTCAGTGGTCACTGTTGGAAGGGAACGGGCTAGCTCAGAGTTTTGTTATTCAGGCTTAGGGCACCGAAGGCTCTGAATACGGAGATCGGAAGAACCCCTTACATTATAAAATTTCCCTAAGCGTGGCGATGGTGTGTCACATTGCTCTCTAGGCGTTTGTCACCTACTCCCAACTTTTTGGTTAAGAAACAGCAAGAATTTACCAGCTAAGTTACCTCCCTTGTGTTTTTTAGAAGCACTGTCACTGTCTGGCTCTTATTAGTGACCTCTGATCTCTCATTTTCATAGTTATGGAGATGTCATTGACTCTCAGGAACTCTCTCTCTCTCTCTCTCTCTCTCTATATATATATATATATATATATATATATACACACACACACACACACACATATATATTCTTTGATTTTTACTTTTTTTTTTTAAATACAAAAGAATCAACCAACTAAAACATATACCTTGAGAACTGGCAAGATTGATCCATGGTTAATGGTGTATGTAAGTCTGATTACCTGAGTTTGATCCACAGATCACAGGGTAGAATGAAAGAACTGAATATTTGTGTGGATATCCACACACATCTTGTACACCCACACACATACATATACATATACATGCAACATGTGCAGAATAGTATCACAAGCATGTACACAATTACATATAATATATAACATATATAAGATATGTATTATTCAGCAGTCATTTGAAGCCATTCATGCACGACCACAGAAATTATAAGCTTTGTTTCTCTTCTCTTCTCTTCTCTTCTCTTCTCTTCTCTTCTCTTCTCTTCTCTTCTCTTCTCTTCTCTTCTCTTCTCTTCTTGTCTGAGCACCTTGTGGATCAGATTGAATCTTTCTACTCAGTCTCCCTCTTCAAGGCTCATCATAAAACCCCTAGACTCTACTCTTCACCTAAAGCAAGGCCGTTTTCCATTTCATTCCTAGATTGCATAAGGCCATGTAGTAATCCCCGTTCTGTCCCCTGCCTAAGTCACTTCCCAGTGGTGAGACACTGCAGGGACCCACAAGAGGACCATTAATTTTCCCTGCCATTTGGTGTATTGCAGCATTTACACACTTGATTAGACTCTGCTCTGTTGAAAAAAAAAGTTAGCATTCCTATATATGAGGAAATTCTCCCCTGGGAGTGACTTAGATATTGAAGCTAATAAGTGCAGTAGAGAAATCCTACTTATCTTCCTGAGTTATTCCACTCTGATTTAACTCCCTTACTCAGTCTTAAATTCATTTCTTACAGTGATATCTTCTATCTGTATAGACACAGTAAGCATAACTACGTAGCTTATAAACATTACCTTGTCTTGTAAAGTTTTCTTTCCACTTTTGTGTCGACTAGAGCTGCCTGGATCCTTGAAGGTTTGTCACTAGCGGCGGTCTGCAGCTGCTTTTCTCGGACGGTAGCCTTGTGCCTCAGATTATTCATCTAAGCATTCAGTAGAAGTGTCTAGACAGCCCTTTGAGTTCCTTAGTTCCAGTCGGAATTCTAGGTGAAGGGACAGACAATGCTGCAGTCTTAGAGCATCCTGTCTGATTGTTGGGAGGTGAGAGAGCATCAGTGTCAGGGAAACACACAGCAGGCTCTGACCTGTTCTGGTGGTGTTCCCATTGATACCTGAGCATATATGGTATCAGTGAAGATGGGGAAGGAACAGTGTTCCAAGGGGAGGGATTAGCACATAGTCTGGCCCAGAGGTCTAGAGAAGAGGTTTGCTCTTTTGAGAAATGGGACTGAGCAGAAGGAATGATATAAGATGGACTGGAACTAACAATAAAGGGTCTTGAATTGCAGTGAAGAATTTGGATTTTGCTTAGATGCATGGGGTGATTCTGAAGGTTTCTTCTGTCTTGATTTGGAGCAGATTAAGTTGATATGCTTTAAGAAGAACACTGTAGCTACACCCTGGGAAATGAATAAATGCTTGAGTCTAAGGTCCCGGCGCTATGGTGCACCACCATATTGAGAGAGCTATGTCCCCTTCCCTTCTAGGTTAGTTCTGTGATTTCGATCTGCCATCTAGTTTTAAACTGGAAACTTTTGAGCAGAAGTAACAGCCATAACCCCAGGAGTTAGCCGTCAGGAGTCAGCTCTAGGCAACTCATCACTGGGACATTTACACTACAATCCTGTCAAAGTTAACAGTGAGTTGTATTTGTGAACATGGCGCTTACTGCAAGTCCAGAATCACTGTGAATCAGCACAAGTGACAATGGAAGGTATGATCCTTTTGAGCCTGAGAACCTACTAATGATAAGAATCACATACACACCGCTTGAGAGTATATCTAAAGACAGTACACCCCTGGGCTCTAGGATTCTATCTTTTAAATTTATTTTAACTCTGTGTGTGTGTGTGTGTGTGTGTGTGTGTGTGTGTGTGTGTGTGTGTGTGCGTGCACACCTGTGGGTGGGTGCAGGTGCCCACAGAGGCCAGAAGTATTGGAACTAGTGTTGTAGGCTGTTGTGAACAACCTGACATGGGTATTGGGAACTGAATTCAGGTTGTCTGCAAGAGTTGTATGAACTCCCAACCCTGAGCCAACTCCGCAGCCTAGTCTCTGGGTTTCTTCTGTAGCTCCTATTCTATAATGGTTGTAAGATAATATTCCTCATAGAGGAATTTAAAATATATCTCCCAGAGAACAATAGTCAGTCTTTGGAGATCAAATCAATTTTCAGGACCTTCTATCCATCATCGCTCATGTTCTGTAAATGTAAAAGAGAAAGTCATAGGGATGTTTTCATTATTTTAGTATTTGAAAAATTCTGTCATGTAGCATGAGAAAAAGTCAACCTAAGTCATCCCGAGAAAATATTTCACAATTATCAAATAGGAATTTACACTAGCAGGGCGGTGCTAATGAAACTTGCACGAGAGAATGTGAGCGTTTGCCTTCTCTTCCTTCTTAGCAGAAGAGTTCTCTAAGAGGAGCCTAGAGCTGCTCAGTACCTAGTTGTGCAGACTTTTACCTTCTCAAAGAAGTACACTGCCAGCCCTACAGGCTCCACTCCAGACAGTCAGAAATGGGACTTTATTTAATTAACCTACTTAAGGCGTAAGTACAGCTGTGTTACCGATGTTTAGTCCATAACCCTGCACGGGAGTGTGACTTCTCTGTTTTCCTTCTCTTTAAGCTGGCATAGTTCTGCAGAGACCAGCACTCCACTAGATGGAGCAGAATGGCAGCCAGATATGTGGATGGAGCCGAGTGGGCATCACAGAGTGAGGACCGAGGCAGACAGGAGAGGATGGATTCAGAGCTGGAGTGTATGAGGAGCCAGGGGTGGTGGGATTGACCAGAAAACTTGTCAATTGAAATAAATGTAGAAGGAATGGAGGGATTTCCAATCTTACAGAAAAAAATAGAAATCTATTTATATCTTTAGTTTTGTAAGTGTGTGTGTGTTTATGTGTGTTGTGTGTGTCTGTGTGTGTACATGTGTAGGAGTGCATATGCATATTTGTATGCTGCAGGTCAACCTGGGATGTCTTAAGTGCTGTTCATTTTGATTGTTGAGAGAGCATCTCCTACTGTCATAAAGCTCCATTGGGCTGCAGTGACCCACCAGTCTCCACCTCCCCAGGACAGACATTATAATCAAAAGCCACCGTGCCTAGCTTTAATTAATTTTTTAAAATTATGGATTCTGGGCACTGGACTTAGGAACTCCTATTTCCAAGGCTGAACTCTCTCCTAGTCCACAATTGCTTATGTTATGTGAAGTCACACTTTGTATTAGATTGTGCTGTCTTGATCATGCAGGGTATTTATGCCAGTTCTGAAGGGAATGCCCTGAGCATGGATGAGCAGATCAGCTCTCAGGGGTTGGAGGGATGGCTCAGCCAGGTAGGTGACTGTATCCAAACCTGATGACCTAAGTTCAGTTCCCAGGCCCCACATGGTAGAAAATGAGATCCGACTTCCGTAAGTTGTCTTTTGACCTTCATACGTGCCCTGAGACACACATGCCCCCTCCCTCCACTGAAACGAAGGAACGAATACACACAGTGACTTTTTAAAAGAGCATTGCTCTGGGTGTTTCTTACCCCCTAGTGCACCAGTGACTCCAGCCTCCAGGTCTGCTGTTTGTTTATCCTCGAGTCCTCAGGGTTTTGATGGGGCACAAAGACCTGGAACATAAAGGAAAATGACCTGTTCCACGGGCTAAACGTGCAGCAGCACAGGGCTCTGTGTGTCTGCCTTCTTGTCCGCCTTGGTCCTGACTCTCTACTGGCAACTAGTCTCTTGATCATCAGCTGACCCTCACATGTCTTGACTCCAGGACCCCTTTATTCACACAAAGTTTGTACTTTATTTGCAAGAGTGAGAAAGTGCGTACTTTCTTCTAGTCTTGATTTTTCAGGCTATGTTGTCTTCTTCCGTAGACTCCTCCTCATCCTTCCTCTGTTACTTCCATTTCTTACTTATAGACAGTAAGTATCCATTTATTCGAAGTGACTCTCAGACCTACAGGAAGCCCTGGTGTTTTGTGAATGTGGCTCACCCACTTCTCTTTTTAAATAGCTCAAGACTTTTCCTTACTATTAATGTTACCTGTCTTCACATTAACTTTAATCTGAAGTGCTTTTTTGTTAATTAGTATCAAATTGTTAATCTAGTTTGACTTGCCTAGTTGTTTTCTTAGCCTGATATTAAAATTTACATTTAGCCAGATTATGTTGATTTCCAACATTAGATTGTTTCCTACAGAGTCTCCCTGTAACCCTGTGGGAGGATACCTTGCACTTCTTTGGCCCACCTATAACCATAATAGAATAGGGATTTGTGGCCTCCAGTCACTGCAACTCAAGTTGAGTAGGACTTGCCATGAATCTGTAGCCCGCCTCTGGAGGTTTTTTTTTCCTTCAGGTTGACCTTGGTTCATTAGTACATCTCATTTGAGGATGATGGTGCATTCCCTGTGACCTTGCTGAACCGCAACATAGCTCAGCTGTGCATTCTTCTGAACCCATGATCAGCTTCCCCATTGCTTCTGTCTTGCTCCCAGGATTTTCATGGAGATGGTGTTGAGTATGTTTTGAAAATACTATCAGTGTCTGTAGTCTCCCACTCACCTGTGCAGAGGATAACCCCAACCAACAGGGCATATGTTTTGTATGGCATATCATTTTAAATGTTTCTTTGTCACTACAAATTAGCTAATCATCAAGTAATACAAATATGAAAATGCAGAATAGAAAAAGGAATGAAAATACATTACAGAGAGCAAGTCCTGTTTATATGATTTCTGATTCTAGGACTTGAACTTAATCTCCACTGTAATGCGGTAGGGAGCATAGTCAGCATGCATTATTTAGAAGATCCTATCTGCCAACATGGCTTCCTTCTTCTTCATGTTTCTTAACTAGAGGAAAGGGATTCTTTAGCTCTGTAAGTATACTATCTTAGAAGTCTGGATGTCATTCCCTTGAACCTAGAGGTTCATCTTTTTGTTGAGATGCATAGCTGTCCCTTGTGAGCTTCTTTGCTGTTGGCTTCATTTTTGCCTCTAGCCAGGGGCCATTCTCTTCAGTGGAGAAAACTAGGAGAAGAAAGAAAGGGAAAAGTGAGGGCAGAATACTTTGCCATCACTTGGCCATATGTTCTGTTACAGCATTTCATCAGTGGGGCTCCTAACAGTCAATAGACATCAACACTGGTTAACTTAAGCAGAACAGAAATGGATTTGGGCAGGAAGGTCGGTAGCCTGGCTGCCAATGGAACACTAGAAAAGCAGTCTTGGGGAGGGACCCAGACCACAGCCACGTTCATCTGAGCCCATCGGCCTGGTGCATGGTGGGGACCAGCACCATATCCGCACTCATTGAGCAATGGGTGGCCATGAGGTGAGCTCCCAACACTGCCTTCCTTAATCTGTCTTCCCTCTTCAGAGATCAGGCTGGGGCTGTGATTCAACAACTTGCTCCCTTCCCCTCCTGCTGGTGAGCAAGTGTCTTGAGTCGAGTTGTCCTGAGGTATGGGTGGGACTGCATTAATAGGTAATCAATATTTAGTGTAGCTATGGTTTCTAAGCAAATGAAAATCAAGGGAAGTGTAGGAGTATATTAAAAAGATGTGTGTCTTGATGTGTTCTATAAATAGTAGCTCATTTGTGAATATTATTTTTTATCCATAATTGCTGCCTTTTCTATTGCGTTGTTGTTAAAATCAAGTCTGTGAAAGATCAGCCATAGTGGGACTGGGCCTTGGAAAGGTTAGAACCAAGGCCTATGGAGCTCTGAACTTGACCACACCACTTATCTGTGAACTGTTGAACAGCCATTTAGCCTTTCTGAGATGCAGGGTCATTGTCTATAGGGGGGGAAATGACAATTCATACTCTAAAAAGTGGTGGTAAGGACTAAAGACCTAACATTCTAAATGTAGTCCACGTTTATACAATATTTCCTTCAGCCTTAAGTCATGTGGGATTCTGAAGATGCTGTCTTCTCTTTGACCTTGTCAGCAGTGTAACATATCAGCATTAAATATACACATATTTTACATGTTTATTTTGAAATAGGGTCTCACAAAGCCAAGGCTGGCCTCAAGATTACTCTGTAGCCTAGGATGGCCTTGAACTCCTGGTCATCCTACCTCTAACACACAAGTACTAAGCTTACAGGTATGTGTCACCATGTCCTATCTAACAATTATATTGCAAAAAAAATTGTGTGTCTAAGATTGATTACTAGTCCCGTGTTGTTTTAGTCTTTTATATTTTTCATCTTGAAAGGAAATATTTAGATTTCTTCAGGATCCTCTGCTTGTGCTGGAGGCAGAGGTTTTGGGGATGGAGCCCGCAGCCTCCCTATACTAGGCAAATGCTTTACCACTGAGTGGCACTGTATGTCCCTATCATAATTTTACTTACACATAGATTTTGTAATCACAAGGTTTATATTAGTTTTACATGTATTTCTGCATACAATAAATGCAAACTCATTTACTATGAATTCCACGACTCACTTAGTTTCTCCACCCGTGTTCCCTTTCTGTTCACTCCTCTACAGTAAATTAAGTCAACAGTAAATTATCTAACGTATCTTTGTAGCCTTTGAAGAAATTCTTCAGGATAAATTCCAAAAGAAGAGAGCAAAGCACGCGCTTTGGGGGTTTTCAGCCATGGATCTGACCTAGGGATCCCTGTGCATATTCCCTGGAGGTTTATATATGCAATGTGTTTGCTGTGTAGTTATACCTTAACTTTCTTCATGGCAAGAATCCACAGGATGCTATGCTTGTCCCCTGGAGGATGCTTTGATTTCTCCACTTGCCAGTATTTTTACCCACAAACTTTCTTGTTTCAAGCGATTGGTGATATTAGTTCTCTAGATAAGGTCTCTCTTTCCTGAGATATGGCATGGTCAGGCAAGCTCTCCATGAACTGAAACATTTATACATTTAGTACTGCAGTTAGGTTTGCTCATTAGCCTTTTGGTCAATGCCAATTGAGTAGTCACTAAGCACTGGGTACTCTGCTCTGTGCCAGGCATAAAGCTGGAAGGCTGCATGGCTTCTTTCCCTGACAAACCCAGTTCAGGGAAAGGACACACAGTACTCATAAGCTAGGGAAAAATAAAACATTATGAGTATGCAGCTGGGCACAGATCAAATGAAGCACACAGAACCATCTAAGTCAAGGCTGGGAGATCAGGGAATGCTTTCTTCAGAGTAAGAGCTGAAAGAGTTAAGTTAGGGGCAGAGAAGGATGCCACAGTCCGGTCCTGATGGAGGAAGAGAGCTGAGCCTCTGGGAAACTACAAGAGAAACTCTGGGGAGGCAGTGGTGAGAGACGAAGCAGACAAGGAGGGCTAGATGCTTTAGAGATCATCCCAAAAGAGCTTGTGTCTAATCTACACAGTAGTCGGAGACACAATGAAGGGCTTAGCCTTGGCCGATGATTCGTCTCATTTTTAGAACAATGAATCAGACTGCTATGTGGCCAAGGCAGAGAAAGGCCATTGACATAGATACCAGAGATAGTTAGCAATTGACTTCAGTAACGCAGGGCAAGCACAGTGCATATAAACTTGGACATAGAATAAAATATTGGAACAGTGATCAGTGCTAGAGTGCTTCCTCTGTGTGGACAGAGCCCTAGGTTCAATCCCCACTGCTAAAGGAAAGGAAGGAAGGAAGGAAGGAAGAGGGAAAGGAAGAAGAAAGAGAGGAAGGAAGAATGAAAGGACAGAAGGAAGATAAAGGAAAAACGAACAAGGAGGAGGAAGAGGAAGATGAGAAGCGGAAGAAGAGAAGGAGGAGGAGGAGGAAGAGGAGGAGAGGATAAGAAGAAGGAGGAAAAGGAGGAGAAGATGGAGGAAAACTGAAACTAAAAGATGTCTCTGCACTGAAGGAGTGACCAAGCCAAGAGGGAGAAAGAGGGCTCGAGGGTCAGGATATAGTAAGTGGGGTACGGGTCAGACAAGGCACTGTCACCTCTGGCCCAGGGGGGAGCTGCTGCATCCTACTGCTTAGAAAACCTACAATGCAGAGTGAGAAGTACGGGTGAGGTCTGACATACTAGGTCTGAGGTGTGATGCAAGAGTAGAAATACCTGAGTGGAGTTCAAGAAGAGACAATGACAGGCAGAGCCATGGAGTGTTATGAGCCTGTGAAAGACAAGGAAAGGCAGGGAGACACTTGTTTAAACAGTTGGAGGGAAGGGAGCCAATGGCAGATTCCTAGGGCTGCTGGGAATAAGTCCAGGTCAGAAGAGTGGACTCTGAAGGAACTGAGATCAGGCATGTGGGTGGGGTTATCCAAGTGAAGTTCAGAGGCCCAGAAAGTGGAGACTGAGGGAGGAGGCGGGAAAACAGCGAGAAATGTGCAGTGAGCTAATGGATATTGGCAGGTTCAGGAACAGGAGCCCCGAGATGATGTTCACAGCGATCCCATTAGGCTGGTGTGGACAGAAGGTAATTTTCATCATGTCATGGAGATCATGGATACATCATGAGCATGCCAAAGGTTGTTCAATCCTGACTATGAGAGGGAAGAGAAGTAGTGGCCTAAACAAAAAGGGAAGCTGAGGCAGAGAGAGAAAGGGGGAAAGACACAGAGAACGAGGAACCTGGCCAGAATAAACATAACCGAATAGGGTGGAGTTAGCAGCTGAGATATTATGCAAATACAAGATCATTCAGTTCTTCCAGACACACAGCACAGCATTCCACTTTGTAGATGAAGACACTAAGAAAGTCTTACCAGGCTGTTAGAAGGGCATGTGCCAGTTAAGCGCTGCAGCTGGGATTTAAACCCAAGAAGTCTAATCCAGAGTGTAGATCCGAGTCATGGGGCGACCTTCCGTGTTATCAACCCTAGCTGCTGGGAATTTGACTTTCTGTGGGGACACATGGTATTTGGAGGTGGAGAATAAGAAAGGCGGCCATGTTTGAAGGATCAGCCTCACATGCAGAGTAGGTGATGAATATGGGTTCTCTTTTCTCCAACACAGCATTGGTCAAGAGTCTGCTTAGGTGACGTTGGCACAAAAGGAATCAAAGTGTACTATGGACTCATTCCCTAGGTGGCAGGAAACGATAGTGTCCTAACCAATTATAGAGAGATGCTAAAAGAGAGATGGGACAGGCATGATAGCTTATACCTGCAATCCTAGTACTTGGGAGGCTGAAGCAGAAGGATTACTATGAGTTCGAAGCCTGCCTGCGTTACACAGTGAATTCTGGATCAGTTTGGGTGACACAGTAAGGCATGATCTTAAAAAGAAAGAATGAGAGGGCGAGAGCAAGAAGGGGGGAGACAGAGAGACAGGGAGAACAACATGATTTACAAAGCATTTGGATGCGTGAATCCAAATCTCAGCAAGAACTTCGTGGATGGTAGCAGTCACTCGAGAGCAGTGTGCAGAGAAGAGAATGGACGGAGTCTGTGTTAGTTCATGAAGAGCTTGTCTCTTCCTTCCATAGCTGTGGACTGTCCATGTGGTCGCGAAAGCAGGTGTATGGAATATTCATTTCAAGCATATTGCTGTTCCAGGTAGGGTATACAGTGGATGCCTTGATCAGCTGTCATCAAGTATCTCCTTGTTTTGGAGTTAACACTTGGACCTCAGGGTCATGGCCTCTGTCTACTGTGTAGGTCATTGGATTTGTTTGTTTGTTTGTTTGTTTGTTTAATTTTGAGAAATGTTGGCAGGTTTCCTGGATATCAGAACCATTTCTGTTCCCCATGGTCTCCTCAGACTAAGTACCTGAGCTCTTTACTACACCAGCATATGAGTACAAAGCAGAAAGTGTCGATGCTGATGGAAATGAGCAAACAAACTTGCTTGTCATGGTTCTAGGGTGTACTCCCCACCAGGATGCTATGGTGCTAACTCCCCTAATCCTTGAGAGCCGTGAAAGAAGAACAAGGCTGGCACTTGGTTGTCATCCTCAGGGATTTTGTGCTTCTTTGAGCTTTCTGCAAGGCCTTATTGAAATGGTATTGGCAAAGCATATTCTGGTCGAAAGGAGGGTGCTTTATGTCTTTTCAAGCTGTTACTGATCTGAGAATATGAACTTGCTTTAGAGAATGTGACTCATAGAGGACGGACTAGAGAGATGACTCGGTGTGTAGAACATGTATGTCTTGTAAGTGTGAGGACTCAGGTGCAGATCGCAGCTGCTCTGTGAAAAGATGAACTCAGTGGTATGTGCTGGGGTCCCACGGTGAAACATGGAAGGTGGACACAGGCAAATCCTTACAAACTCCCTGGCCAGCTATCCTGGCCTACTTACTGAATTCCCATGCTAATGAGAGACCCTGTCTCTAACAAAATGTGGAAGCCATCTAAAGACTGACATCTCATATCTGACCTCCACATGGGAGCCACCCGTTCACACACCCACCCCAACGCATGTACCTTCCCTGAACAATATAAGCATTGAAGGAATACCTTGGGGCATGCGAGCATATTCCTCTGAGCGCAACAAACACTTGTTTGCCATGTGGTCCTACTGTTGCTCTGCATTTGTGTGTGTGCAGGAACACACAAGCTCTGTTCTTCCCCATAGGAACTCTTGCCATATTCATTTTCAGCATGTTTTGTGTTCAGTTCCTGTTAACCTTCATGTTATCCAGAGGGCCGTATTTCCTAGAGACATGTTCCAAGTGTAGGGTGACATGTTGAGTGTTGTCACTGGGAACTTTCCTGCTCTTCAGGAAAGTGGGAGTTGGAAATATGCAAATCGATGTGTTCTTGTCTTGATATATGGTTGTTGTATTTCTTGGGTTTGGGAATTAGCTGGACAAGAATCCTTCCCCGTGCATGGGTACCATTGATCCTTACAACACCAAGAGAAGATATTTGTTCCCTGTGTTATCTGGATTCTAAGCAGTTAGAACCACTGCTTTTACTGATGCCACCTCAGTTATAAGTTTTACAGGGTATATGGTAGGAAGTAACTGTTAGGGTGAAAATTAAGAATATTTTTAAATGGTATCTTCTATCAGAAATACTTAGATCATTTCAAGACTATAGCTACCTTCTTTCTTCATTTTTATTTCTTTAAATATTACCCTTTAAATCTAAAAACACAGAAACTCCTTTTAAAAAACACACCAGTCATTTATGGGAAAGGCTTACATCAGTGTTGGATATTGAAAAATTATGTAATAAACTTGATTGACATCTGTCTGAATTTCTTCAGAAAAATTCTGGGCTTATGAATTAAGCCTCAGAGACACAAAGCATAGCTAAAAGGCATGGCCTGCTCGTGAAATAATTATGTGTACTGCCTTGGGGAAGAGAGAAGGAGAGCAAGAGTGAGGGAGAGAGAGAGAGAGAGAGAGAGAGAGAGAGAGAGAGAGAGAGAGAGAGAGAGAGAGACTATGTCTATCATTTTCCTTGTTTTTAGCTAGAAGAGATACACCTCCTTCTCTTCTTGCTCTGCCCCTCTCTTAGAGGGGTTGAGGATGGAGACCAGAGTGCCAGGCATGCCACACAAGTGCTATACCCCAGAGCTATGTCTCTTAATATCATAGTGAATACATTTTCTGTTATCTATAGGTCTCTTACAATAGGTCCAGGGAACTTCAGGTGTAATCTGCCCTTGTAGGGCTGGCAATCAGATTAAGGGTCTAGGAACATCTAAAGAAAACTGAACAGTCTAAGAGAACATAGACAGAATTGCTTAGAAATATGGCTGGTACCAACTATTCACAGTTCAGCTCCTGAGCTAAATAAATGATGACCCAAGTGCTCTAAGAAGTTCTGCAGAGTCCATGCCCTTGGGAAGGACACATTTGTTCTTAGACTTGGAGAGGATAAGAGAATGGACTTCCTTTATGGAGGTCGCTATGGTCAGCAGACTCCCATGGGTACCACAGGAGTGAGATTTTTCAGGGTCAAGTTTTATAAAAGGCAGGGTTTAGAGATAAAGACTGAGAATGAGAAGAGTCCTACCTCATCAGATGCACTGCCTCAGTTCCAGGTCAAATACCTGCCCTGAGTCCTGTACAAAGTCATCATCTGGCCAGTCCCCAGCCTTGTATGTGTCTGGACTATCAGATGGCAAGGAGGACAGCAGAAGGCCTAGCTTAGACACTGGTGCAGATATTTCAATTGTCAAGCAAAGACAACCCTCATCACTCTGATGACACTGGGACTAGAAAGGCAGAGACAGGCTTGAGCAGCATGAATCTATCTAGCCTGCTCCCTGACTGGATTTGGGGATATTGTTGGAAGGATCAGTAAACATTTTAACAGGAAAATTCATGGAGCTGTATAGTGTGAGAGATTCACCTGCCCCCTTATGCTGTCAGATCAGGCTGCACGCTTGAACAGAAAAACTGAGGTGAATGGGTGAGTGAAATTTTGTCTCTGTGGTTGGTGACCTGCCTCATAGGCTATGATGAGTCATAGGCATTTCTTTAGGAGATTGATATGGGCCTGAGATGGTTCAGAATGTAAGGTTCTGAATATTGGTCCAGGATAGCTAAAAAGTTGTTTCTTCTAATAGACAGGGCTTTAATTAGATACCAAGGTTACCAAAGAGTGATAATATTCTCAATCTCCTTTCCACCCTCTTAGCAGCAAAACCCAAGGCTGTAACCAATGACACCTTTTTAAATTAGATATGTAGAATTGACAAAAATACTCATTATGTGTGACCTTTGATATCACACTCTTTGTCAAAGTCTTGAGCATATCACTGGGTATTCCTTTTTGTAGTGTCATGAGCTAGATAGGCATAATTTTCCAGTATAACATAAAGAAAATAAATTCTTTAAATTGGATAATAAATTGGATTTTTGTCCATTTGGAGAGGGTAGGTCAAGGTTAGTGCTCTGAGTGCGTTAGCCTGGGATAAGCAAGTGGAATGTATACATAAATATCACTTATGCGCCACTTACATTACATTTCGCTGAGGATACACACCCAGAGCCGTGTCCAGCCTCTTATCCATATTCATTGGCTTGATATAAAAGCAAAATGGGGAGGGGGTGTTCATTGGAAAATATTCTGCATCTTGACAGCGGGCATCCAAAATGATGTGGCTGCGGATATTACCTCAAGGGAGAGCAGATTCCTGTCAGTAGGCCAAACACACGGAGAGGTTATTTCCCCTTCCCTGTGTGCTCCCACGTGCTGCTCTGTCTCAGACCCTTTCCTTACATGGGTTTAAAAGACGCTTAGTGAGTTAACAGTGGATACAAGGCATAGAGCAATGGAAGATGACCACCTTTCCAGAAGGTGCATTTTTGTAAATATCCTCTTCCCATGGCCTAGGTCACATCAAGTAGTGAACATTTTCACACACAAGTGATTAAGCATGATATAAATGCATTGGAGGAAATGTGAGAATTGGTGTGTATTGTCCAGTGACCCCAGACCTCCGACAAGCACACTTACTGTCCAGAATCTGCCTCCTTGGTTGTTTTTATTGCTTTGCTACACTTTTTTTTTCCCTCCTTTTTTATTTTTGATACTTTATGCACATTTCCAATGTTTCCCCTTTTCTGAGTCTCCTCTTTGGATACCCCCCATCCCCTCCCCAACCCACCTCTAGGAGGGAATTCCACCTCCCACCCCACCCCCGTCCACCCATGCCCCTATTCCTACCTTGACATTCCCCTTTACTGAGGTCTCTAACATCCTCAGGCCCAAGGGCCTTTCCTCTCTCCCTGATGGCCATCGAGGTCATCCTCTGCCACATATGTGGTCCAAACCATAAGTCCATCAATGTGTATTCTTTGGTTGGTGGTCCGAACTCCAGGAGGACCGGGGGGGGGGGGGTCAGGCCCATTGACTCTCTTGCTCCCTCCATGGGGCTGCAAATTCCCT
>CM052711.1:6640738-6673511 GCA_028551405.1 Uromys caudimaculatus | reverse complement strand
TTCTCCGCATCCTCGCCAGCATCTGCTGTCACCTGAGTTTTTGATCTTGGCCATTCTGACTGGTGTGAGGTGGATTCTCAGACTTGTTTTGATTTGCATTTCCCTGATGACTAGGGATGTTGAGCATTTCTTTAGGTGCTTCTTGGTCTATCCTCCAAACTATGTTGGAGAAAGTGAATAACTGAATGGATGAATAAAATTCTGAATCAATGTAGAGGACTCTCTGGGAGCATTATAGCTAAAGAGGACTTCCTGGGAGCACCATAGCTGAAGAGGACTCCCTGGGAGCACCATAGCTGAAGAGGACTCCCTGGGAGCCCCATAGCTGAAGAGTATTGGCAAATTTGTTATGGGAGGAGAAACTTATCTAAAGTGTGTGTTAGTTAGTAATGATGACTGGCAACTGGGCTGGCCCTTGCCTAAGTGCTTTGTGAATATTAAGTCATTTCTCTATTTCTTTATTCTTTTTCTTAAATGCATCTTGCTTCTGAAGGATTTGGGAAACAGAGATATTCAAGCATTTGTTCAAAGGTCCAGGATGTGGCTCAGTGGTGGAGTGTTTGCCTGTGTACTCTATCACTACATGTTGCTTTAAAAGAAAGAAAGAAAGAAAGAAAGAAAGAAAGAAAGAAAGAAAGAAAGAAAGAAAGAAAGAAAAGAAAAGAAAGAAAATAGTTTGTTTAGAATCATGCAACTGGTACGTTACAGAGCAGAGATTCAAACCTTGGATTCGGCTTCTGAACCCAGGCTTTCAAAAGAAACATGGCACCGTTTGCTTACTCAGAGTAGAGGGCTCCTGATGAGAACAGCAATGGATTGATTAATTTTCATCCGGTTTTGACCTGTCGGGGTGGACCACAGATGGATAAGGCGAAGGCTTTGCATCTTCCTGACTGGATGCTTGTAACTCAGGATACTGATAATTCACATCCCCTGTGTATTTCAGTCATGGGGTCTCTACATGGATTTTGTCTGCAAGGTACTCATGGTTAAATTGGACCATGCTGGTCATGTATAGTGGATCGACTCTGTAAATCATGCTTGCCAACTGTTTCCGAGGCATGTAGTAACTTCTCAGTTAAAGAGATATATGCTGTAAAAAAGTGGATTCAGATTTTAATATTCACCTAAGAATGCTACTCTGATAGTAAGTACACTTTGGATAAAGGACCCATATTAAATTGTGTATTATTATACGTGGTATTTTGTCTTTCATTACTATCACATACAGATTAGAACATTTAGAACCAAAGGAAAAAAAATGAAAGACCTTACTGTTTGCTAGAGTTTTTAAACATAATGTTATGGTTCTAATGTAGCAACTACATAAATAGCTGTCTGTGCATACTTATGGGGCAGCCGGTGCAGGCGGATGAGCTTTTAATTCTCGTTTTTTCCATATATCCCCCTTTCTGTCCTTCCTCTCCCCTTCTTCCATCTTTCTTAAGATGGGGGTCTTGCTATGTATCCCCTGGTGTCCTTGAACTCATTATGTAGCCCTATCTGGCCCTAACTCAAGGTCATACTGCCTCAGTTTCCCCAAGTGATGAGATGACTTGCTCCTGGCTAATTCCCATTTCTCTGAAAAGGAGACACAGGAATAATGGAGAATATGGTTTCATTAATGAATTCATTCTATACAGTAGAATGAAAAATAGTCTCAAATATTTTCTGCGGTCTTTAAAAAAATTTTTTTAGCCTCTTTAGGTAAACTTCTGGAAACATCATTTGATATTTTCTTTTTTATTGAGTACTTTTGTAAGCCTCTCTCCTACATATATACATAATATTCTCTCAGACTCATACACAACACGAGTGCCCCACCCCCCAAAATTTTGCAACATCAAGACAATGTGATATTAGGAAGTTTTTCACACCTTTGATTTCATAAAGTCAAATGTTTTTAAAGGCACAAAAGAAGGAAAATCGTGAAAGTCACATGTATTGGTGTGACTTTGTTCCATGTGTGATTTTTCTAGGGCTAAATGCCAAATTAACTTGCCACTTATGAGCCTCTGATTCTGACAAGGCCTACAGTGGATGGGTTTGCCTGTAAATCACATGTCTCAAGGAAACCAAAGTGAGGTATATCAACGCCATGCCTGTCACAGAATTTGATTGTTATCTCTGGGCGTCTCACCCTTCTCCGATGCCTTTATATATCTCCCTCTGAGAATTTCTAAGGACCCACCAACCTCCCAAGTTCACAGACTTTCCAGAGGTAAATCCTAGCATTAAATATACAAGGCAAAGGAAACAAATTAAATCAGTTTTTTAAAAAAACCAAAAAACTATGTACCATATATACTGATTATTTATTAACTTATATGTAAAATTAGGTAACCACATCTGTAAGCTTTTGAAATGAAAACTAACACATGGGGAACTGGAGAGATGGTTGAGGAATAAGAGAGCTTGCTGTTCTCCCAGTGTACCGAGTTCAGTTCCCAGCACTCCTAACAGACCATAACCATCTGTCACTCTAGTTCTAGGGATCCAACATCTTCTGCTGGTTTCCAGAGGCACTGGCACAGATATGACACAATTCACGCACACACAATGAAGGAAGGAAAGAAAGAAAACTTTAAAGACTAGCACATGGTACCAAGGGAAGCTAATAGAGTTTCCGGTCCATTCCTGCTGTCCATAGACCAACCACTGACTCTTAGCCAGACTTTGTATACCTCAACTGGTCCATGGAGGCTGTGGGGAGAATCTGTACAACCTACACCAAGATTAGGAAAACACACAAACCTATCAGGGCAGATCCATCATACATCTGGCTGTTCCTTCGAGGGCAAGTTTAATTTTACCCTCCAATTCAATGTGATTTGGATATTACTGTGTGAGTCTTGTTAAAATATGTAAATAGGGCATTTGCTAAACTGCCTTTATTTAGTGTTCTCTTAAGTGATCATAAAATTTTAATGACTATTATTACTGATACTCTAATAAGTACTTCAATGAATTTTCTGGTGGTTAAATATAATTTGTATCTGACTCTAGAATCTCAATATGGGAATTTTAATATTGAAGCATTACTGTAAAATATTCACGCCATCAGCCTTCCATATTGCAATACCGTAGAATAAATGCATGTTGATTTGAACTTAAATCTTTCTGACACTCACTGGTTTGGGTGTCATGAAATCTTGTAATGCATTAGCCATTCTGCCAAGGGAAAGTAGCTCACATTTTTAGAGCACATACAAACTGATGCTAAAATTCTTCTTCCCCCAACAGGGAGGCCCTCACTTTCACAGCCTAATTTGGGACCTATCTATGGGTTGTTTCCACAGGAAGATAACATTAGCCTTTCAGGAGCAATAAGTGCTTGGTGGGGTAGGCCAGGAGGTTGACATTCCTGTTATCAGCCGGCTCTTGTTGGATGGAGAGGCCATGGATAGAGATCATTCCCTTTGAACTCTACTGGGGGGTGGGGGGTGTACTCTGTCTTCAAGTTAAAAGTCCTTACCCCAGTGGTTTTGTTTGTTTTAAGAAGGACCAACCATTAGGAACAAATGTTCCCTTTCTTATGTTAAAGATTAGCAGGAGGCTAAAGCTGCCTCTGTGTGTCTGCTACCTTTTGATGGTAGGCCTGGGTCAGGTTTTTATTAAACTTCCTGAGTGTCCTGTTATGAGTCCTAAAAACTAATTTTTTTTTAATGCTTTATAAATAGTGTCACCTATTTCTAATCTCTAGCCACCCATCTTTTCCGGAGCACTTTCATGTGACCTTTGGTTGATTTAACTGAAGCTTCCACGCATAGCCTGTGGTCTGTTTGCAGCTTTGTAGTCAAGGGGGCAGATCCTTGTCTGGCTGATGCAATGTACTGAAGCCTTTAGGACAGGGAGGCTAAGTGGTAGTTGGCATCACAGAACAGATACTGAAGACATGGATCAGATGCACAGCAGCTGAGTTTTTGTTATGGAAATATCACCTGATGCGTGCACAGGTTTCCCTTGAAGAGATCACTACAAACACTGGGAACTTCAAGAAAAAGGAGATAAGGCACCCGGGGTGACAGGATTCCTGTGGGAAAAAGCAGGTACTGTCTTTATTGGGAAATCTTTGGGGAACATTTATTCTCATCTTGGAGACAGAGGAAAGACTTTAAAGTTAATAATGTTGCTTCTACCTTACTCTTTCCTCCTCTGGTGCTCACAGGCAAAGATGAAGACCAGCCCTGGGTCCCCTGTGCTCAATAGAGACACCACAGGAATAGCAGGAAGAGCTTCCGGAGATAAGAGGGGGCAAAGGGCTACGGGTGAGAAGAGATCAGCCTGGGTGGTTGTGGCCATCTGTAAAATCACTAAAAGCCTTAGCAGGGCCTGGAGCCAGACAGAACTCAGGAAAGATGGAGAAATGTAGATGGCTGGCAAGCCCGTGACTGCCTAGTTATCAGGACATTCAGCGGGTCCCAACTCAGTTGTATTTATAAAGCCTGTAAAGAAGTAGATGGGGGGCTGGGGAGGGAGTGCAGTGACTATAGCGTCTGCTTCCTAAGTATTAAGTATTCTTAAGTGTTCCTAAGATCTGAGTTAGTGTCCTCAGAACTCACATCCAACCAAACACTGATTACATGTGTAATCAGTGCTTCTACAGTGAGCTGAGAAGCAGAGGAGAGAAGATGGTCCTGAGGGTCAGCTAGCCCAGAGAACACAGCCATGAGCAAACAGGAAACCTTCCCCAAGAAAGGTATAGGGTGAGGAATAATCCCCAAGGTTGTTTTCTGACTGCCACACCTATACTTTACCATCAGCATGTCCACACTGACATGCATACATACATGTACACACACACACACACACACACACACACACACACACACACACACACGATACATGATGCAAGGAAGTTGAGGGGTGAAATTCACCTTTCTCTAATCTTTCTTGTGATTAGATAGTGTAACTTAGGGAGGATTCTTGTGATAGGACTCAACCCATCTAACATCTAGGAATGTTGTGGCTCTGTGGACCCACCCATCAGTGGGTCCCCAGAAGAACATATAATTAAAGATTCAATCCCAGTTTCCTGGTGGGCATTCAGTGATAACAGAAGCCCTTGTCCCACCCTGCAGGGTGAGCTGCTTTGTGCTGAGCCAGCCTAGGGACACACAGTAAGAGGAACCAGGCCCCCAGAGGGCATCTTCTGTGACTAGCAGCAATTAGGGCATATCCTGAAAATACAGAATTCTGGCTGCAGACCTGGAGTCAGCTAAGGCTCTGGCAAGAACGGGCAAATGCCTGATGTCTCTAGTGTGTTCAGAATGAAGTGGGACCTTCAGAAGCTAAGGTCTATAGAGGTCTTCTGGACAGTAGTCATTTTTTCCCCTTGAGTAACAATAGCAACAAACATGGGAACCAAGAGGGTTGGAAGGCTCTGCTATATATAGTAAGGGTAGGTCAGTCAGCTGATCAAGACACTGTGCAGCAACACAGTGACCTCCCATCCAAGCCGGGTACTGTGAGATGCTATGGATTGGGTGATGCGCTGTGGTCCATTGGATTTTTAGGGTGGTTCATCAAGTAGGGAGTATTTTAAAATATCTATAAATTAATGATTACTCATAAGCCTGCCCACTCAGGTAGATCACATAATGAGTTCTAGAACAGAAAATACCTTGCCCCCAAAGCTTAATGTACATCTTTGTTTCTCTGGCACAGAGCACTCGGAGAGTCTGCCTAGGCTGGATTCTTTGTAAACAAAGTCATTTCACAGATATTTCACCGAAGGTTGGTGTTAACCTGCCTGAAGGCTTGTGGTCAACAGAAGTCTTTGGGGACAGATCTTTAGTCTCTTTGAAGTAAAAAGTCGTTGCCTGCTCTGTAGTGTGACAGGCTTGTCATCCTGGATGAGTCTGAATGGAGTGAGAGACTGAAAGAAACAACTTTCCAGTCATCCTAGCAGTTGAAAAATATTAGATAGTTTCCTTAATCCACCTCTTGATTCCTCCGTCTTCTCCAACTAATCCTCCTTTTGTCATCCAGGGGATTAGACAATTAAAGCACACTGAAGGGGCCTTCATGTATCTGGGCCGTGGGGTCTATCATCCGTCCCTCAATTATTTCCTGCAGTTGGTATTTTTTTTTTTTTAAAAACCCTCACAAGGATGTCAAGTTGAGTAAGTTAAGACACTCTGCTCCCTGGGCTGTTTATGCCTCGCTGCCTTATTAAAGACACTAGCTAAACAGAAAATGGAGTATAAATATGTTTGATGAGTCATTTGAAGATTTAGCCAAGGGACATTACAATTCACTCTTGAGTCCATTTTTAGAACCAAGTCTTCCAAGACTCCTCGCTGCGGGACACTTCCCCTGTGAGAACTGACAAGGCTGTATGCCTTACTTTATTGTGATACTGACATTTAAACAATAAAATAAAGCCATTTAAAACAAATAGTAATGCTTTAAGTGTCTGGGCTGTCAAGATATCAAATTATATAACTTGGAAAAAAATCAGAATTCATTGTTAATGGTATGCACTTAACACCGAGGGTCGCGAAGGACTCTGTCTGTACACATTCAGTTTCCACGTTAGAGCACATGGGCTCTATTCCTTTAGATAGAATTGACTATATCCTCTTAAATGGACTTGACTCTAGCACAATCACTGTATTCAAATGTCAAAAAGAAGGAAAGAGGGAGAGAGAGGATGTCACAGAGGGTCATAAATTGTGTTGGATTTTGACAGATTGTAGCCTTGCTTTACAAGAGCGGTAACATCTCATTTGTCACTGCTTGATCTGTAAGTGGGAGAATGGGAGCAGAAGGCCCTCCATCTCCTACACAATTTAATCGCTCTGAGGCGGACAGTGGTGGTGGAACCAAGCCACCTGCGTGCACAGTGCACTGCTGATCTGTTTTAATTTAATCCCTAGACAGCTGGATGAGAATGTGCACCCTCTCTCTGTCATCTGCGAAGGGTATGTTTCTGTAAAGCCTGGGTATGAAATTTGGGGAGAAGGGAGAGACAGTTTGGTGCAGCCCAGACAACACGGCCCTAGGAAGATACCCCAAAGGAGCAAATCATGAAACCGTGAGACAAGCAGAGGGAAAGCTGTTTGTGTTAAAATGTTAGCAATGCTAGCCAAGCTTCGAGCATCTTCCAGAGCCTCTCAGAAAACTGAAGCTGGTTCCTCATTCATATCCATTATTTCTCAGATACATTTGGTGTTCACATTACTCAAAGACAAACAATAGATGAGAAACTTAGAGAGGGCATTTACATTACCCAGGGCCCCGCCCCTGGGAAGGAGTTTAGAAAGCCAACCACGATGGATGTTGAACATCAGAGATGTTCTCCAGAGATGTCTACAGATGGAACAGACAGTGAGAGATGATCCTCTTAACACTTGTAGTTGCAGAAGGGAACACTCCTGATGTCACCCACTGATGTAATAGTCAATACACCAAGCATTGTATCATGATATCTGGGCACCTATGTGTAGTCCTGTTGGAAAACATGTTAAAGCTCCTTAGCCATCCTTATGGTATCTCATAGATAGAATCCCACATAATATATTTGATAAATTAAAAAAGGAGCAATTTTTATTTGAAGAAGTATCAAAGCCATCTCTTTTTTCAAGGTCTCATAGAGCATTCCCATAATACCAGAACCCTGCAGGCTGAGGCAGAAGGGTCTAGAGTTTTGGATCAGTTCATACAACCTCATCATGCTTTGTTTCAAAAAGTCAAACTAGGGCCTGTGGCGATCACAGTCTATAAGGTGTTTTGCACCCACGAAGGAGGACTCAAGTTTGATTCTCAGATCTCACCTAAAAAAATCTGATGTAATGATGTACACTTGGAAGCCAAGCACTGGAGATGTGGAAGCAGGAAGATCACTGAGACTCTGGCCAGCCAGCCTTGCAGAACCGTGGAGCCCAGGATCTCAGTAAAAGACCCCATCTGAAAAACTAAGGTGGATTACATTTGAGTTATAATATCTGAGGTTGACCTCTGGCCTCCATACACAAATATACACGTGTATGATCACACAAAAGAACACACACACCACCACCACCACCACCACCACCACCACCACCACCACCACCACTACCACCACCAATCAACCAACTACATAGAATAAAACCAACTCAAGTCAATCAAACAACTGCAACAAAACCCTTACATATCCCATGTTCCTAAGCTTGTCAAATCATGGCTTTTTGACACAGAGAAGAAAGCAGTAAGATACGGTCATATACTCAATAGGAACACTTTTGCAATCATAAGATGCTCACGTGGCTGCAACCTGTTACAAGAGCCAATTTTTGTATTCATAAGAAGTCTGGTCTTTAAATGAATAGTCAACCGGTTTCTTAAGTAGAGTCCATTTCGGGAAAAGTCCCCAAGAGCAATCCAGAACTTTCCAAAAGACTTTCCCTAGTCTTCAAGGACTCTCCACAAGACAAAAGAAAAATTTCTCTGAAATTCCTTTAAGATGCCATGGAAACCAGAAACAGTTTACAGTACAGTTGGCAACAGCCACAAATGTTGCTTCTGGTAATGGTTCTGATCTTGTCATCTCCAGAGGGGAAGCCCTACCCAGGTGAGTTTTCCTGCTTAGCCTGGCCTCTAAGTTTACTTGGCTCTCACCTCCCATAAATCATGGGCTTTTCTAAGCACCATTTGTGTAGGAGGCATAAATGTGTCTCCTCAGTCCCATGATTAAGTTACTCCACCCTATGGCTGCAGGCTCCCAGGCAACCATCCCCAGCTTATGAGCTGAATAAGTTCCTCAGAACAGTTTGGAGGAGCTTGGGTTTTACAATGGGAGTCTGACAGGAAATGGTTTTGACAATGACGGTACAGTGGGCGAAACAGGAGAGAGCATTGGGAAGGTACTTCCTGCCTCACGAGGCAGGGCTGTGCTAGTGTACGGGGGCCAAGCCCAGAGAAGAGGTGAGGAAGGGAAGGAAGGAGCAGGCTAGAGCAGGAGGCTCGCAATGTGAAGGGAGTCTTGGATACCTTCAGATGTTATTGTAAAGTCAGGAAGGCACACCACCAAGTTCCTTTAGGTCTTTAATGTTACCCAAGGTATCTGTCCACTTCAGTCATGGTCCACAGAGTCAAAAGGATTCTTTCCCAGCCTCAGCGTGCTGCCTGCCCTCCCCTCTCCTTCCCTCCCCTCCCCTTCCTTTCCCTTCTGCCTCTCCCCTCCCTTCCCTTCCCTTCCCTCCTATTCTTTTTATCTCTCCTCTCCTCCTTCCTTTCCTTTTTTCCAAGAGTAAATTTAAAAAAAAAAAAACCCAATCTATTTATTACTACTATTATTAGTGTGTTTGTGTGTGTGTGTGTGTGTGTGTGTGTGTGTGTGTGTGTGTGTGTGTGTGTGTGTGTTGTAGGTGTGGGAGGTGAGGGATATTGACACCCTCTGGAATACATTGGGAGGTCAGAGGGAAATTTTGAGAGTCAGTTCTCTCCTTCTGCCTTTCTGTGGGTTCTAGAACTGAACGCAGGCCATCATGGAAAGCACATTTCCACACTCAGCCATCTCCCAGGCCCAAGAAGAAGCCTTGAGATTGTCAGCTATGTGGAAACTACCATTCATTCTACCTGTTCCTAACACAGCCTCGGAGATCCTTCCAAATTTCTCTCTCGGTGTCCATACCCTAACCTGCTGCAGGGCACATCTCTAACCTTCCTCCGCCAAGCTCCTGAAATGATCCCCGCTGAGATCAAGTCCCCACTGTCTCAGAAATGCCTATCATGAGGTTGACCCTCACCAGTAGGCATAAAACCTGCCATTCATACGTACAACCTTGGTCTTCTCCCGGTCTTCACTGTGGGCATAGGATTTGGCCATCTTGCCCACTCATGGCTTGCTTTTCATGCTCTTGAATCTTTGCTATTCATTCTCTTAATCAGGATGACCCCTCATTCACCTCTGCATGGTTCTTACTGTACCTAGAAAAGAACCACTCCTATCTTTGGTCTTTGGCCCAGATCCAGTTGCTCTTCCCACTGCATGTCCTGCAGGCCTCTACCTTAGCACCAAGTGATTGGCGTGTGCTACTTAGTCCTCCTACGGATTCTCTAGCAGGGAGAACAGACCATACGTTTTCTCTGCGTTTGGCCTCCACTCCTTGGTACCTTGAGTCACAGCACAGTGTTTACAACCCAGGACATCTCCCAGCAACGGTGCTGATTAGGTCTTGGCACCACATATTCCAGAAGACATCGGCTGGAGGCTTGCTTGGGTTTCATGCATGCAGTACACACGAGTATATATTTGCTTGTCTCTCTGTGTTACATTCGCAACCAACTATATCTATAAACACTTTTTACAGGTTTCTTTTTATGTAGTACTTCTGATGAGCTATGTTAATGCTTGTTGTTTCTACTGGTGCCTCCAGAGAATCTGGCCATTGACTTGGGTGGGAAGGAAATACAGGATAGACAGATAGACAAATAGAAGTGCAGCTCCACATGTCTTCCTAGGACTTGCTATTTAGCAAGCAGCATCCTAGACATCTTTGCTCGTCTTGATTATTTTCCTCAGAGCAGTGTGATGCCTGAAAGCATTTGAGCACGAGTGACATGGACACTGAGCATGTTTCCTTTGCTAACTTCTTCATGGAGTTATTATTCCAGTTAACACACAGGAGGCACCACTTAGCACATGACAAGCGCTCAGCGTCAACTAAGATGCACACATTTGTACATGCATTTAATAGCATTTAGTTTCCTCCTCTTCCTACAGACATGGAACTTGACGTTCCACTGCTGTTGGGGTTGTCTTCCCAAACTCGTGGCTAGGCATAGCTGGCCTGCTGGAAGGTCAGTCAGTTTTAGCCCCTAGAGTGATGCACACTTCCTCTTCATAAGCAGAGATTGTTTAAAGATGTCTTACTCCCTCATACAGCCTAAGTCAGTTGGGGGTGGGTGAGAAGGATGTTTCCTTGTTCCTTGTATGTTTTCAGTTTCTAAGGCTCATCAGTTTAGCATATTACAGAGACAAGGAGATGAGTTCTGGATGCAATTGGGGAGATCCCAAAGCCCCGTCTGTCTAGACTTGGTGTTCTTCTGGATGCGGTTGGCTGTTGGGGAGATCACATAGCCCTGTCTGTCTAGACTTGGTGTTCTTCTGCCAACAATAGCAATTCCAGTTTGGGAAACAGGATGATTTTTGGACCTTGAAATCAAAGAAAGAACAAAGTATTTTGTATGACATGTATGTCGCCCTTCCTCTCCTGGCACCTTGTGTTCTTAAAAACTGTAGGTCTGTTTTAATAACTTGTGCTTCTGTTGCTTAAGATGTGACCTCTGAATTGAAAAAAAAAAATCCTGCTGTTCTACACTGTGCTGTCTACCAAATAGTTCATGGGAAATAAACAGGGCCCTTCTGCTGCAGTGAACTAACGTTCATGGAGACTGATCACCCGTGAGGGGTGGCATGTGCTGGTGGGAAGGCACAGGGAGCCACCATACATTAAATATGGGAGAGAACTTTCAAATGAGACTGAGACATGCATGACACGAGGTGACAGCCACCACCAGAAAGAATCGCAGAGCAAGATTCTGTGTGACAGAGCAAACTCTGTCAGAACTGGACAACACGTGGCGCCATATACAGCGTGCACATTCACTGTGCCCTCACACAGCAGCAAGACCACGCTTGTTCTTGTACCTGCCTTAACCCTGCCAGAATATTTTAAGGAAGAAAATAGGCTGTGACCAACATAGTTTTTAGTTAAGATTTTTAATGAATCAGAAGCCATTTAAGTTGCTCGGTATGCTACTTCGCACTCTTCAGGAGCAGTCATTGTTCAAACCGTAACGTAACCCCAGTTACTGCTTTTTTACTTCTGGAAAGACAAATTAACCCTGAGCTACATCTCAACCTAAACACATAATTTCTATATACTGGTAACCAAGAAAGTAGCTCCCATTTTGTAAAGCATGAAAGAGAAGATGAAACAAAATTCAAAACCAGTAACTAGGAAAGAACCTCACATAGCAAAGACTCCTGCCCAGAGTAGAAACCATGGGTGCCTACCACTTGGGTATACACTTTCACAAGACACAATTCTTCCCCTTTCCTCCCCTTGGTTATTCTGGATATACTAATTTTAGAGGCGCTTTGTGGACTAGAGGAGAGTGGTGAAGCTGTTTTTCTAACAAGATGCAATCTGATTGCTTCATTAGGTTTTAATAATATGCTTGGCGGTTTCTGCTCCCTTTAAATGAGCCCAGATCCCCGAGAACCATCAGACCGGGGTACTGTATCACTGCCTCTGGCCGGAGAGACAGGTTAAGCTGACAGCTGCAGCGCATCAGCAGTTGAGCCCAAAATAGAACAGTGTGTGACCACTGGGATAGCCCCACCTGCACAGAAAGCCCAGTGACTCTGTCCACCCCCATCCTTCTTGTCACTTGGGAAGTAGTAGATCCTAAGAGGATAAACTTATGATTTGGTGAATGTGTGGTTTCCCAAGAAGGACATAGGATGGCTAAAATATCGTCTCTTCTCTCAAAATCACGATGACTGCAGAAAAGACTGCAATGAATTTATAATCCGAATGCCAACATTAAAGCCCAAGCCACTGTGCATACACGGAATACCCATTGTTTCAGGAGAGTGTCTTTGGAACCCAGAGTCATGGAAAAAGCAATAAAGGATAATATTTAAGTTGATAAAAGATGCAAACATGGCTTTATTGGGTTTCTAAATTCAAATTAAAAGAATAAATATCTCATCAGTGACACTAATTAAAGATTGGTCAAAGATTTGTCTGTGTCTCCTACAGCAAATACCAATCAGAGCTGATAAAGAGAAGTAACATTTATTGGACTTCACTTATAGACAGAAGTGATGATCACGGAGTCTGCTTTCCCAAGGAATGCTTACTTGATTCTATCTTGGCATTCAGGTGGCATGAGAGAGCCATGAAGACCACTCCATCGTGGTGCTGCCACTCAGTGAAAGTCTGGTGTGGAGTCACTGTCAGAGATTTCATTATAGAAACTTCTGCCTTTTTTTTTTTTTTTGGCTTGATTCTATGTGCTTTCAGGGTTTTTAATTGGCACCATTGTTTCCAAAAAAAGAAAAAGAAGAAAAGAAAGAGAAGCCACTTAACAATGGAATGAACTTTTAAATCTTATTTTATTTTACAATCATTCTTTAAATACCTGCTTGTTTTCTAACAAGAGAAAGAAAAGGTGAAGATTCAGCTTGAGGGCAGGGGAGATAGGGAGGAGCTTCACTTCCCTGAGCCTGGTGCTACAGATTTCATATACAGATGTACATGGAAACATACTTTTGATCTAGGCAAATGTTCTTGTGTACATAATAAATATGAACACGTGACACAGAGATCACCCTGGCCAAACAGGTGCAGTTGTCAAACCTCTGTGGGCTGCTTTTTCTTGACACCCAACGCCAACCATTTTTCTCATAAGGCTGTGTGGATGTGGTCGACATTCAGAAGAACTGCCCTTAACCCTGCAGTGATCAGGTTAGGAGCGCGGGCTCTCTCGCCTTCGTAGGCAGCAGACTTTCATTAATGTGGATATCCTGTGGTTTCCTAGGGCAACAGACCATTAAGGATTCAGTCACTGATAAAGCAGAAGAGTAGTCTCTGTAAATAGCCTCTTGCCAACATTCCCCCAACAATCCACAGATTCAGGCTGTGGAGATGGATAGTCAGAAAAGAGCCCTCAGAGCGAGCAGGAGGACCTGAGTTTGATCCTGGATGGCTGGCGAGATGGCTTAGCAGTTAAGAGCACTTATTGCTCATGTAGAAGACCCAGGTTTCGTTCCCAGCACCCATGTGGCAGCTCACAGGTATCTGAAACTCTCGTTCCAGGGTATCTGTTGCTCTCTTCTGCCTTCTGTGGGCACCAGGCATGCACTTGGTACACTTACACGTGCAGGTAAAACGCTCATGCACATAAAAAAAAAGATATGGTGGTGCTTGCCTGCAATGCCATCGCTGGAGAGGCAAAGACAGCAGGGCTTGCCTTAGTGCCTGCCATCCATTTGTTAGCTCGAGACTCGGTGAGAGACCTTGTTTGAAACTGAGGAGCAACACCCAAGCCTGACCCCAGGCTTACACATGATCGCGCACCCACACACATATATGTGCACATCTACCCGCACCTTCTCTCTCAACCACAAAAAGGCTGTAATAAAAAATTATCTTTCTCTGTTGGTGAGATGAAAAGGGAGAACTTTGTGATAACTCCTCTCTGCCCCCTCCTCAACAGTTAAATGTTATTTGTGTGTATAGATACATGTTTACATGAAGCCATGTTTGCTAGAAGATACATGAAACAATGAAGTTAAAATAACTCTTAGCTTAATCCCAGCATGCAACTGTCACACTGTTTTTTTCTTTTTCTTTTTCTTTCTTTCTTTTTTTTTTTTTTTTTTGTATGTACTCGTTACATGTCAGGCACATTAAAATTCACATTTAAATTTCAAATGAGTTAAATACACCGTTGCTTTCATATACATGACCGGTTTTTGTTCTTCTCATGTTATATTAATATTAATATCACGGAATCTTCTATACCCTTGCATTCCTTGCTGACTATCTGATAATTGGGTTGGGGGAGAGTAGCGGGGGTCATCTCGGTTTGGCTTATCTCCACCAGGGAGAGGGTGGCCAATAATAAAAGGAAGGAAAGGCCATAAAGTGGTAACAAAAAATTGAAAAGAAGATTGAATCTCTGACCAATTTGAAACATATCCCAGAGAATCCATAGAGAAAAAGATAAAGTGTGTCCATGAGTAAGTTAACTAAACAGGTTACCCACAGTGAGAGCAAATGGAGTTAGCCCATTGTCCATGTTTAATTTCCTATTAGTCCCTGGCGTTTACTACCACGTCTGAGTTGGGGCATCTGTAAATTCAGTTAAATACAGCGCATTGTCTAAATGTATCGCAACTCCAATCAGTCACCCCGGGTGCTGATAAGCAGCCCCTCGTATTATTGAATCTACAGTGGGGAAGCCCTGCAAGCTCTGAGATAAGAGACAGGTATTCCGTGCTTTTCTTTTTCTTTCTTTCTTTTTTTAACTTATGGAGGCGAGAAGAGGAAGGTAGTGGTTGCCTCTGCCCTCACCTCTCTGACAGTTATTACTGCTTTCCGATCTGCTTTATGGAAGCAATGTGATTTTGTTTCTCTGTCTTCCTTTTGGTGGGTATATTATGTCTGTCTTCAGTTTTAACTTAAAGTCCATGAATCACAGACAAGGCAGGCAGGCAGTTGGGTGTTGTTACCAAGGGGGACACCAGAAACACAAGAAACAAAACCCAGACTTCTCATGATTCTGGGCCTCTTTAGAATGTTCTTTTCTTTCACTCTTAACTTCCATCTGTTTTTTTCTCGCAGCCTGGGCACCTTGGGAGGAAACTCAATGTTTGTTTTACTTTTCTGTTTGATATTTGCATTAAAATGTTTGCCAAGGGTTCCTGTAAGGATTGAGCTTCAGTAGCCAGTTATTGTAGCTCTCTCTATCAGAAGGCAGATCCATACACATCCAACGTCTTCTGCACAGGTAACATGGTTTTTTTCTTTCCTATTGTTCTATCACTGTTTTAAAGCTTGCACAATTACAGGACACATCCGTTCTGTGACTAGGAGAGTACAAGCACCCGTATCTTTCCTCTTCAGACATCACTGCTACTTTATATTCTAACTTTATTTTCCCCAGGAAGATGTTAGCTCCCATTTCTGAGAGATCCGGATCTTCCTGTCACTCTCAAAAACACCACTCAGATGCTGGCTGCTGACCCCGTGTGAAGATCAGCAACTCAGCTACCGTACCCGTGGTTTTTAATTCGATGACTGATCACTTTTGCAGACGGCCCCACATGCCTAGACTTTGCACTCCTATGGGCGTGCAGATCACGCTGCCTTCATTTGGTTTTATGAGTTTGCTTCCTCTTCCCCAGACAGATGTTTGGCTGCAGCTGGTGTTTGCGTAGGAAATCGGTTCACGTGCTGCAGGTCTGTTTCCCTTAGAACGCTGTGCCCTGACCAACAGCAGTGATGAGAAGAGAACAGAGAGAGAAGCGCTCTCCTTTATCAAGTTCCAGTTTAAGCGCTGCTTGGTTACTTTTATTCTTCTGTTACTGAGGACTGAACCCAGGGCTAAGCACACGCTAAGCACATGAAATGTGCTACACTGAACGCCCAGTTCTCCTGGATCTATTGTGTTGGCCTGCGTTTTCTTTTCTATTTTTTTATGTGTATGTGTATATTAAGGTGTCTGTGCATGCATGGGCTTTGGTGTATGTGGGTGTACATGTATGTGTTGTGTGTGTGAGGACAACCAGTGTCAGTTCTTAGCACTTTCCACTTTTTGAGACAGGGTTTCTCAGTCTCATGGAACTTTGCCACATAGACCAAGTTAGCTAGCTTCCCAGATTTCAGGAATCTTCCTGTCTCCAGCTCCCACCTTGTAGTACCGGGAGTGACAGGCATGTACCATGTACCATCACACCTGACTTTTAATGTGAATTGTAGGGACCTTATGTTGGTGAGGTCCCCAGACAGTCCCACCTCCCTACTGGAATTGGATAGGGGTTTCTGTTTGTTTCTCTTTATTGAAACCCAGAGGCAAGCTTACCTCAGGTGTAGCATCTTCTCTTACACACTGCCTACTTGCTAATGAGCCAAAGAAGTCTTCAGTCCAGTCAGGGCTGGCATTACCATAGATCCCAGAGATGTTTCTCCCCCCACGAACATACTTCTGTGTGGTGGCTGACAAATGATGCTGTTGTCTTGTTAAGGTTGAAAAGTCAAGAATAAGATCCTAGAACACTGGGTAAGGATGTTAGGTGTCGTAAGCCAAGGATAATAATGTAAAGATCGTAGTTATCGGGGTTCAGATCCTAGAACACTGGGTAAGGATGTTAGGTGTCGTAAGCCAAGGATAATAATGTAAAGATCGTAGTTATCGGGGTTCACTGGCTATCAGCAACAGATTATCAGATGGAGAAAGTGAACGTCACAGGATGCATTTTTCAAAGAAGGTTCCTGCAGTTTAATGGTGACTTATCATCCTGATATAAATGTCCTCTGACGCATACAGGGCTGTGAGGAAGCCAGGCTGGGACTGTGGGCAGGAGCAGGGGGAAAGGATTAGATCTTTCCTTCCTCTTTGCTGACTCATGGTAATGTGGGCCTCATCAAAGACCATTTACACCTGGACAAGGTAGCACATCTGTAGTCTCAGCACTCAAGAGGTAGAGCCAGAAGGATTATGAGTTCAAGACTAGCGTCGGCAACATAGCAGGCTGAAGGATAATGTGAGACCCTCTCCCAAAGAACAGAAACAAGATCTGTTTCCCTTGTCTGTTGGCACAGTTCCTAGCTTTCCCAGAATCCCCCAAAACAAGCTGCCATAAGCAGCTGGAATAAGACTTTGTAGTGGGCACTTAATCCTGCCCTCTGAGGCAGAAAACTCAGCCCCACTTCTAACACCCAATTCACCCCAAATTCTAACAATATTTCATTCTTCCCTTGGTTCCAAACTTCCAGAAGTAGTGGGTGCTTCCTTTAGTTAGAATCCCTGTCTGTTTCACCAGGCAAAATTCTAATACCCTTGAGCCAACCTTTCTCTTAACATCTACCTACTGAATGAAATTCACGTTTTTTTTTGTTTTTTGTTTTTTGGGTTTTTTTTGGTTGTTTTTGTTTTTGTTGTTTTGTTTTGTTGCATCCCCAATAGTGTCTTTGTTTTGTTGAAATAGGTTCTTGAGTATTCTAGCTTGACTTCCAACTCTTTCTGTAGCCAACTGTGACCTTGAACACCCAATTCTCTCATCCTCACTTGGGGAGTGCTGGGCTCCAGGTGTGTATTACTATACCTCCTCTATGTAGTCTTGGCTACTAAGGCCAAGACTTCCTGCTTGCTAGGCAAACACTCCGAACTACACCCTCAACCCTTCATGAGGTCCTTTGCTGATGAATAGTCCATAAAAATCTGCCTTCATATGCTTAGTCAAAAAAAAAAATAAGATAGCTATACTCATAGCAAACATTCACAAACTAGTGAGCAGTGAGCTGGATTCATTGAACCAGTGTTTTGGAGAACGGTTGAGTAAGCTGAATTAAGAAAGTGTATAGGATGTGAGTTCAGAAATCACAATAAGGATCAGAAGCAAGCCGAACAAGAGGAGGCATCAGGGAGATTGGGAGGCACTGTTTCCTTTAAAGTAGCATGTGGTTAGCACACTCCATGGCTAGATAAGATTTTAAGAGATATCAAATATAAAATCTAGAAAACTGATGTCGTTTTCCTCACTGATGTAGCTGAAAGCTAAGTTGAGCAATTCAAGTCCAAAGACCACGCTTTGTGATGCCTGCCCCAGAGTTTGTCCGTAGCACTGAAACACAGCAGGGTTTTTCTAAGTTGCTATCCATTGCATAAATGCAGTTTTGTAATGTGGAATCATGGAGAATTTATACCATCTGCATTTGCTTCTTATAGACAGTAAGGACCACGTCAGGTGCTGCATTAAGTATTAGTGTAAGGATAAATTCATGCCTAGTGAACTCACAAGTATTTTCTGTACCCTGTGCATGCAGAGAGTCCTCTCAGGGTGGCCACACTGTGGGGTTCTTGGTTAGCTGGTAGGCAGTTCATAGAGTTGCAGTTTTGAAATCAAGTCAAAGTTGTCATCTGTCAGAGAAACTCTTGAGACACTTCAGTGTGATCCCTGCATACCTTCTGCAGTTTGCACTGACTGACAACCACCATGGAGCAGTGAACATTGCCACCCACAGAGGTTTGGTATTCACCTGGCCCTGGCTCTGGATCAGGCTGCAAATGATAAGGCCACCTTGGTACACAGAAAAACTGTATCAGCACCTGTACTGATGTCACTCTGCTTTGATGTTCTCAGCCTGGTTTTACTCTTTGAGATGTCCAGAGACTTGTCTTTATCTAATTGCTAGAGAACATATCTTTCACAAACACGATATTTGTTCATTATCTTTCATGCCAAAATATTTATGAAAAGAGAGTAAGAATGAAGCTTGGGGTCTGTGGGCAAATAGACCCCCCTAGTCAATGGCACATGTGAAAGACTGTCACTCGGTGGCCAGTGACTCTGCACACCCCTCCCTGATCCTTGTAAGGTTCCTGTGATGTTGGAAGTTGCACTGGAGGGACCTCAATTTTCTTGCCACCACAGGCAGAAGCTGTGATGGTCTGTGTCGAATATTTACTATGCTTGAGGGCATGAAGAGTGTAAGCAGAACTCATGAAAGCGAGGCTTGTGCAGATGGGCTGTATGTTGTTCTGGGTGTACAGTTAACAGCTGCATGACTTTGGACCAGTCATTTAGCTACTGCTGTCACCTATTAATATACTGCCCATGTTTTATTTCTATTGAGAGGCTTTCAATAGACTTCAAGTTTTAAGGGACTGCAGGGGGCTGCAAGAAACATAGAATTTTATAAAATGTGCTATAGAAAGCTTTGTAGATAACCAGTAATGTTTAATGAGCTACAGAGCACACTATTTCTCTCCCCTCCCTTCCCTCCCCACCACTGCCCTCATGTCCCCACCCTTTCCCTCCCCTTCCCTCCCTCCACTCCCATCTCCTCTCATTTTCACTTCCTTTTTGCCTCCCTTTCCCTTCCTTCCTTCCTCCTTCCTTCCTCCTTCCTTCTTCCTTCCTCCTTCCTTCCTCCTTCCTTCCATCATTCCTTCCATCATTCCTTCTTTCCTTCCTCCTTCCTTCCTTCCTCCTACCTTCCTCCTTCTTCCTTCCTCCTTTCTTCTTTCCTTCCTCCTTCCTTCCTTCCTCCTTCCTTCCTTCATTTTCCTTCCTCCTTCCTTCCTCCTTCCTTCCTCCTTCTTCCTTCTTCCTTCTTTCCTTCATTTTCCTTCCTCCTTCCTTCCTTCCTTTCTACCACATTGTGTCTATGTCCCCTTGTAAATCACAGTAATAACATCTGACTCCTGCTGTGGTCATGAATAAAACCTGTAAGCCAGGAAGGAATTCACACCAAGGCTATCAGGGAGACAAGGGGAGTGGGCCAGCCAAGAGACCACAACAGAGGGACAATGATTTGCACTAAGTATAAGAATCTCAACTCACCACTCCTTGCCCAGAATAAAGTTGATTGTTATTATTGATTCACCATAAAGTTGTTTGTTTTGTCACAACAAAGCAGCTAATAATGATCAGCACCTCCTCAGTTACTGCTTTAAATAATGTACCTTCTTGTGTAGCCACAGAGTTTTGGCTTCATTTCTAGGGAGACTCCTTCTCTGATTGCTGTGGCTCTCCTGTGTAGATTCTGGCCTGAAAAATGCACATAGTACCCTTCCTAGTGAACCAAGGAAATCTCTGGAAATCCTTGGAGGGAACCCCTGGGCAGCCCAGAGGGCTGCTGGCTGCCAACTAGATTTCCTTTACAGGGAGTCTCTTCCAACTAGCAGCTCATTGTGCAAACAGAGCCCTGGCCTGCTGCCCACCAGGGGCTCTGAGCAAGCTGGGGGTGGCTGGGAGCCTGTACTGACAGCCAGACTCCCACCCTTCCACACATGTCTAGCCACACCCCACACTCCAGGCAGACCTCTATGAGGCCCTGAATAATCTTCAGTGCCAAGTTCCAGAGAAGAGCTGAGAGGAATACACAGGCAGCCTGTCTTTCCTTGCAGGCTAAGGGAAGGATGGGACAAAAGCCATATCTACCAGGGAGATCTTTGCTTCCTGTGTCTGGCTTTGAAGCCAGTCATTCTTTATTTGTTCCTTCTTTCCTTCTTTCTTTTTCATTTTTGTGTGTGTGGGTGCGAGGGGGGCCTCTTTCTTTCTTTCTTTCTTTCTTTCTTTCTTTCTTTCTTTCTTTCATTGTTTTTCTTTTTATTTCTTTTTCTTTTTTGGCAGGGGCCAGGCAGAGTCTCACTCTATATATCTGGCTGTCCTGGAACTCTCTACATAGGCCAGGCTGGCCTCAAACTCAAAGAGAACCACTTGCCTCTGAGTGTTGGGATTAAAGGCACCACCACGGCTGATTAGCTATTCTTGATGAACGTGTATTTGGAGAAAGATTTCTGGACAAAAAGGACATAATCCACAGTCCTGAACTTTTTTCTTAACACTTGGGACAGTGGCTATGGAGAGAGAGAGAGAGAGAGAGAGAGAGAGAGAGAGAGAGAGAGAGAGAGCCTGTTTTCCTCACAGGTCACTTTTGGCTTGGACAATACTATCACATTCTCCCACAGTTAACAAGGCCTCTCCCTGCACCCCCTCCCGCTGAGGCCTCCTCCCGCTCCACCAGCTTCCAGCCTCAGAAAGTGCTCAGGTTAGTTCGGAACACTGATTGCAGGCAAACCCATGTGAGGTCTGCGTGGTGCTCCAGGGCTTTGGGTGTTAAGTCTGCATAGGATGCTTTTCCCTTTCTTTCTTCTCTTTCTCCCCTCCCCCCCACCCCGGGTCCTTCTCCACCAACTCCAGATAAGCAGCAGGACCCAGTCAGATTCCATTTTACCACCACACACTCTCCATGGTCATCTTTTAATATTTGAAAGGATCATTTGTTAACTGGGAATGGTCAATTTTTTTTCCTTTGGCTTTTGAAATATAATTTTCAATTTTTAATTTGATTCATTTAGATGAAATCATTAATCAGGGTTGAAACTGAGTTAATTTTCTGGAAAATAAATGAGGCTGTTAGAGCGAACATTATTAAGTGGCTCTTTGTAGGAAAGAGCTAATAGCTGGGAACGTGGGGGACTTGGAGAACTGGAGCGCTCAGGCAAAATCGAAAGGATTTTTTTCCTTATTAAGTGAAATAATTCATTTTAAAAATTAAATTGGAGGATTTTCAGCATTAAGCATTATAAACATCCCATTAATTATATCAGAAACGGTAAATAGCAGTCTCGAAAAGTTCTAAGAAAAAGTACAGTCTCTAAGAACACACACAGCACATCTCTCTCTCTCTCTCTCTCTCTCTCTATATATATATATATATATATATATATATATATATCCATTGTGTGTATGTAAGTACATATGTGTGCATATAATATATAGTATATACATATGTGTATATAATTTATGTGTGCACATAACACATACATAGACATATATATCTATATATACACAAATACACATATGCATATAAGCACATACATTTATGTGTATATATGTATCATATGTACACACACATATATATACTACACAGTGTATATATATAATATGTATTCACATAGACATATACTATATATAATACACACACACGTACACATACACACACACACATGTACACACACACACACACACACACACACGTTCCTGCCATTGAAATACACACCTAGTACAGAGTTCTCTTTCATAGTATGGATGATAGGGCCCACAATCTCTTGAGATTCTATGATCTAATGAACCACTTTGTGCTTGAACTCACTTCACCTCTTATGCCTCTTTCCAGTTACTCAAGCCTTCAGCTGTGGCTGTGTTCTGGTGTCCAAGCCTGTGATTTTGGCTCCCTACCGAGTTCCTCACAGTTGGCGTTGCACGCTTTGCCTTTGCGTTTCCGTTAACAGCTCACTAGCTCTTCTACCCCGGCTCTCAGAGGCTCCAGCACCCACACACTCGCGGGTTTGTTCATCACCTCGTTTGAAATCCTGCTGTTCACTGCCCAAACAGCCTCGCCTCAGTTCCTCCTCTCTGCCTAGTCCTTGTCTTCAAGAGGTTTCAGTGTGCTCAGGGTCAGGATTGTAAGTCCTTGATGACATCGCTCCCTCTCTCTAGACACAGTTTTCAAGCCATTGCTTTTCATCTACTAAGGCAGGAAGTACAGCAAAGCCAGGCAGTTTTTCCAGCATCTTGGAGAAGAGGCTCCACACTCTGGCCATATCAGGCTCTCTTATTTTCCCTTTATCTAAACCAGAGTCAGATATGAGCTCCCAACCCCCCAAAAAGACATTTTACTTTTTTTTCTATGGGCTTCAGCATGGCTCTAAATGGTTGGGAAACTGAGCTCTCAACCTTTCCTGTCAAACAGAAAGCATGTGGATTTGGCAGGCACATGGCCATCTTAACCTCCATGTCAGGGAGGTGGCAGGACACTAGTGAATCCATCACCCATTCTAGCTACTATTCCTTAGTCTCCCAAGCTGAGGCTTTCCTATGAGCCATGTTGCCCCTGTGCTTGTAGGTGAGAATCTTATATAAATCCTCCCCAGTAATGCTTCAAAAGAGGTTTGTTTTTACTTCTTTTGAATGTGGTTATTTTCCCTGCACTTATGTCTATGTGCCATGTGTGTACAGTGCCTGGAAAGGCCAGAAGAGGGCATTTGATTCCCTGGAACTGGAGTTACAGATGTTTGTGGGCCTCCATTTAGGTGCTGGAACTGAACCCAGGGCCTGTGCAAGAACAACCAGTGCTCTTAATTGCTCAGCCATCTCTCCAGCCCCAAGGAAGGGATTGGCCTCTTAATTTTGGCTTTCATTAAATGTTAAACTCTTGAGAGTTTCTCACTTGCAGGCATTCTGATCTCTACTGCCATTTTCTTGAGCACCGAACTGTATTTAAAGGTCCATGTAGCAGCTAAGGTCAGCTCAGATCCCCACACTGGGCATTCAGCTGCATCACATCATGCTTCTCTCTTCCCAGTTCCTTATTTCCAGTTCTAGAAAGCAATATGACAGAAGAATTACACCAAGTACTGACTTCCGGAAGTCCGTGTGTCCCTCCAACACTTGCATTTTCCTTGATCTTAATCATAACACAAAGGAAGTATTGGGACAGTGTCAAATCTATAGCCAGCTGTATGTATGTATGTATGTATGTATGTATGTATGTATGTATGTATGTATGTTGTCTCAGGGTGCTGATGGAGATGAATTGTATGTCTTTGTACACGCTAGGCAAGTGGCCTCTTATATCTAACATTGCTATTAGATTATTCATTAATATTCTTGCTAACTACTGTTATCAAAGTCTAGACATGTTGGGAACAAAACAGAAAATCCCCTGACTGTTCAGCAGTTTGCCTTTATTGCAAACATGATAGATACCCAAGCAGCCCTCCCCAACACCCCAAATTAAATTAATCAACCTATCCCCCTCTGGTGTTCACAATCAGTTTAGCACTAGGAATTGTATAGCCTTGGTCCTCAGGATGCTCTGGCCAGATCAGTTTTGGTCCAAGTCATATAGTAGACAGATGCAAACATATGCCACTGATTGCAAAAAAATTAAATTTAGTGACTCTTTGGACTTGGAAGCCCAAGCTGCAATTCGCTTACTTCAGAATTGACTGCTTTGTGGTGGTTCAGCCATCTGTCCCACACAAGACATGCTCAGCTCCCCCACACCCAGAACATTAATATTGGCTAGGGCTGCTGGCCCAAGTCAATACAAATGTTTAATGTTCACAAACAGAGATCTGTAAAGAGGTAGCTAGCGTGTTTTCTTCCCTCCACTTACACATCTTCAAGTATTGTAAAATCAAAGCACGTTAGTAGAAGCAGCTCATACCTCAGTCTTAGCTCCCTCCTTCTAGGCTGGCTCTCCTGGACCAGCTCTGATCCCTTTTAAACATCTCTGATTTTGCAGAGACCCACATCCCATCCGGGATCCTGCGTGCTGCCTGCCCCACATCCTGTTTTCAACATACACTGCAAGTGTTCGCATGAGCTCATTTGCAGAGAGTGGAGTTGGCAGTCTTATCAGGAGAAGAGAAAAGAGCCCTGAAGATGAAAGCCCATGTGGTGACAGAAGACTTTATTACTTTGGGCAGTAATGGAATGCAGGGTACACAGGGTAAAGTGGCGGCCACCCAGACCATTTAGGGAGAACTAGAGCAGTAATCGTGTTTTATGTTGTTCCCAGTCTGCCTTTCTGTGTGTGCCAGTTGACCCCAGGGATGGGACTTGTATTGGATGGAAGCAATTGAAGAGGCCTGGGCTGCGCTTCCTGAGTGCTGTGGGAATTGGCTTTGGGGCACCCCAAGTCCAATTCCAGTTTATGAAATGTAAGAGGCAATCCTTGTCTTTCCTCCCACACTACTGAAAACACCCAAGTCAATGAATTTGATGCCTGTTATTATTGTTAGAGCCTCACCACTTTTTATACTCAAAGCAGACAGGTGTGTTGAGTTGGGGGGGTGTAGGGGAGGGTGTGCTGTTGATGTTCTGTGTAATCGTTTCCATAATCCAGCACTGTAGAGGATAAAATTGACTCTTGATCCCAAGGGCTTTCGGAGAGATTGTGCATACGATCAGCTCTGTTACGGAGCTGGGAGTTGAAGGGAACAGCTGGGAGAGGCTTGTGCTTTTTTCAGAGTTGCGCTTGCATAGACAGTCAATTAGGCGCTCTCAGGCTTTATTTGTCTCCAGAAATGGAGAGAAGGTACGAAGAGCATAAGAGATAATCAGATGTCTGCTACATCTTACTGAGACATTGACATTTTTCCCGTTGGACATTTGTTACAGGAAGTTTATAGTGTTTAAAGTTCTTTGAAACGTACTTCCAGAATCAGAGCAGGTCTGTCTTGTTGCCAGCGAGCAAACAAATCCAACTAAGATTGGTTGTGTCAGGAAAGAGCACAAGGTACCACATCACAGGTTCTTCTGTCTTGTCTGAAGGCCCTGTCATTCTTGCTAGCTCACCTGAGTCACTCAGATGAGAAGACCCAGGTTACTTTCAGACTAGAATATTTGATATTAATGAAGCCCTCCCGGGTAGTCATAGCAACTTTGAAAAACACAAGGCATGTTTTCTATCATTCAAAGATATTTTAACATGTCCTTACTTTTAATCATACCTCTTTGAACATGGATAGCAAACATTTCCCAGGAAAGAATCTTCTCTTTTTATTTCCCATTTAGGAACTAGACTACCTACTTGCACACAGGTCCTCACATGGCCCACCCTCGAGGGTTCCACGAAATCAATGTCCAGACCTGTGTTCTACTCCCTGCATGATAGACTCAGGTCCTGCCTCTAGTCATAGGACACATGCTAGAAGGCGACAGGCCCCAAATGCCTTCACTGCCAAGGTGCTGACACCTGAAGCTCCTCATAGTCTCCTCTGCTGGTGGTTTCTCTGTTCACTTGTGCATCTACTCAGGAAGTTCTACCAAGTGCTCTGTGCTCGCTGTGGGTCAGGCCCCCTTTCCTGCCTCTTATGACTTCCTGCGCTCACCCCACAGGAAGGGCAGTAGTGGCCCAGTGCTGTAAGACAACCAGACAGAAGGCAGGAGGTAGAAAGGAGCAGGACTGTGCTCTATCTCTAACCAGCCCACGTTTGAACTACACTATGTAACCTGAGTGCTAGGACTTCAGGTTGGTTCCAGAAGCTAAGACTTCCATCTGTGGGTGAGGTAGAGGCAGAGGACCATTTTGGAAAGCTGCAGGTGAAAGAAAAGGGTTGGGGAAAATCTTTCCCCCAGGTGGGATGGCTGTACAATAGAGCTGATGAGCCCAATGGACATTTTGCAAGCCTCAACATTTCCCAATTTCAAATTGTATTTAAATAGGTATAAATAATATCTTGAAAAGTCATTATTTTCTAGAAGTGAGGGAATTTCAGAACGTAAAAGTATAAAGTATGGGAAAGCATACTGTAATACTGATGTGAATTATTAGTAAGAGCAAGTAGGAGGGTGTCGAGTGATGCACCTGCCCCTTTAGTTACCATGTGCTTGGAAATATGTTTACATATTTAAAATCTATTATTATATACTTTATATCATTAATATATTATTATAATATATATTTATTTGTATTTATATTATATATTTATTTATATATTCATATGTTATATATCATTCATATATTTTACCATTATTATATATTAATATCATTATAGATATGATATAATTTATTATCTATACTATGTATCATTAATATACAACATACAATTATATACATAATATATGATTAATTATTATATGTATATCTAGAATATATTAATATATTTATATATTAATATAATATACAAAATAAAATAATATGAAAGGTATACATTGGTATATATTATTATATAAATAATACTATATATGCATATATGATATGGAAGATTAAGAGATGATAAATGATTGATTATAGGTGAGAAATAGGTAGACGATAGATGGTAGATAAGGTAGATAGATAGATAGATAGATAGATAGATAGATAGATAGATAGATAGATATACTGATAGACAAATGGCTAGATCATTTTTCCTTCACTTAACAAGCAAGCCACATACATCCAAAATTGATGGAGCAAGGAACTGAGCCCAGGTCTCATGAATGCGAGGTCAGACTCTCCTCTGTTTGCTTCTTCAGACCACTTGGCAGAGAGGTCCTCCTGTTTTTCGGTAGAAGATGCTATTAAAAGTCCACGTGTGTACACACAACGAGTCCTAAAATTATCACTGGGGATGTGTTCAGACTTATTTATGTTTCCCTGTGAATTCACGTCTGACAACTCTATCAGTTACTTCAAACTTCAGAAAACTGTCCAGACTTCACAGGAGTGCACTGAGTGGAAGTGCAGTTAGCTGGAATTTCAGAGGAATGATTGGAATGCAGGTAGTTATCAACAATCGGTTGTTATCAGAAACCCAATCTTCCAAGCTGTGGTTGGCCAGTTGCTGAGGACACTCCATATAAAAAAGATGGGTTTGGGTGTGTAGGTGGCTTGCAAAGTCAGGTTTTAATTGTCTTTTTTAATGTCCTTAAAACAAAGAGCCTGTATTTCCATTTAATTAAAACAGTAAAGTTGAGTTTCAGATATATGGAATTCACCACCAACTATCATTGATTTTATTCATTTCTCTTCTGTTCTTTTCACTTCTAGCCCCCAGCCCCCACACAGATAACTAACAATAAGGCACTATCCATTGTCATTAAAAAGGAGGTCAACAATGAAGACCTGTGTCTTGCATATGTTAGTGGAGGGGCGTGTGGCTGTTACTCATTGGCGCAGCTCAGTATGTACAATGGGCACTGCTTTCCCTCACTGGCTGACTTTTCTGTCTGTGTGGCTGAGAAGTAGCTGGGCTGAGAAGTAGCTGGTCGCCGGTGAGGAGGGCTGCCTGTGGCTCTGATGTTCGAAGGGTTTCCTGCAACCCGCACCATCTGCAGAGGATGGCACCTGCTTCCGTTTCTTAGATGGTGAGATGAATGCATCCTCAGCCTGTCCCAGAGATGCTACATGACAAGGGGGGAAGTCGCTGAAGTGATTCATTGACTGAAAAACTGATTTCCTTCCAATCAACCCCTCTGGCAAGATGGTAGCACTAATCTGAAACTGTAGTGAACCCAGGGTCACTAACATCAATTGAAAATATAGGTCGAGGGTGTTGGAAAAAGAAGCATCAAAATCTACTGGAGGACAAAGGTGTTCTGGCATAATTGATCCCAGATAGATCTAATGTTTTGGAGCATTTAGGGGGAAAAAAAGAGAAATAGAGCAAAGTGTTAGCCAAGAAGTAATATAGCAGAGGCAATATTGTCAGACGCTGTCAAAGGAACTCCAAGACCAATGTATGTTTACTGCCACAAAATGTGGGTTTCTACTTCAGTTTTCACTCTTCCGTTGACTTTCATGACTGGAGGTTTTGAAGACTACAGGCCGGTGATGCTGCAGCATCCCTGGTGGGTTGTCATGATGTCCCTTCATGCGATTCAGATGTTGATGCTTGGTCACAGAATTGATCCACTGATCCATGTCAGGGGACACTCCGCTGGCCTTTCGAATCACCGATGGCATCAGCCTCTTCCCTGGGTTGCGGCTGTACACCAGGCACTTTTTTCTGCGAAGTGTTGCTTGCCCATTTCAAAGTAGTAAAAATGTTTGCAGCCCTGTTAATGCGAAGTCATTATTCCAGTCCATAAGTTTACTCTCATATTTACATATGGTGATGTGGACTTGTGGGTTTCTGTTTTATTCGGGGAGTTAGACTCTACTGCTGTCATTGGTTTCAATGCCCAGTTTATCCCAGACTTATGTAATGGAAAATAGCTTCTAGATGGCTTATTTATTCATTTATTTATTGACATGCCTAGGTCATTCCCACTTCACTTTCTTGCTTTTCTGGTACAAGGAAGCGGACCTTGTTTACTTTCAGTGCTTCTAATCACAGGCATTTCTCCAAATACCTTATTTTCTCATGGCGTGGGCTGACACTAAGAAGCAGAGGTCCAGAAGCTATTTGGGTTTTGGCTGTGCAAAGGCCTTTTCCTGTATTGTAACTAGCTCTCAGACTGCATGCCATAAATCGTTCAGTCATTTGTTTCAGGTATTACCATTTGAATCTACATCTACAGGTTCAGGGCTCTGCTCCTCTGACAAGCAGGATTACAGAGCCACGATCCTCTCTCTGGGTGTGACCCCCATCACAGCGTTTTCCAATTCAGAAGCTCCTTGAAGCTCATTGGTTCACTGGCTGTCATGGGTCCCTCATGTCATAGACACTATTGAATCAGTCATTGGCCATTGGTGATGGACTCAGTCTTTGTGCCCTCTTCCTTTCAGCGACATCTAGAAGGGAGAGGCTGAGCATTCCAAAGTTCTAATAAATGTTTGGTGCTTCTAGAAGGCAGAGCCCATTCTGAGGCTATCCACGGGCCCAACAAATTCACCTCAGTGAAACGGTCAGGAGAGTCCACCCATGTTCCTCACCTGCAAAGTTGCAAGGAGTGTTGAAACAGGAACCAGGGACAAAGACCTTACAGTGTCTTATGAGACCACGTAAAACTTGACATTCTGTGTTAGTGGCACATCACATTGTCCCCAAGCAATGGCCAGGTATCCGTAAAGGAGTGTGGTGTGCATACAGGGGGTGCATGTGCATTTGGAGCCCCGAAGCTGACATCATGTGTCTTCCCTGGTTGCTCTTAAGACAGGGTCTCTTGATGAACCCACTGCTTATTAATTCTAGCCGCTATCACTACCCAGTTTGTCTGAAGGATCCTATATCTCTGCTTCCTCCTGAGTGCTTAATTATAGGGGACTACCAAACCTGCCTGCATTTCACTTGGGTTCTGTGATCTAAATTTCAGGCCTTCAGCTTTCAGGAATGCAGCCCTTTATCCAGTAGGCTGTCTCCTCATCCCAAGATATCTTCTCTATGATAGTATAAAGGGTCTTGGAAGTAAGAAAACAAATGCACCACACTGGCCATATCTTCCCCAAGCAATCTAAGCCTATAAACCAGATGGTAGTTAGTGTCCTATACTGATGGTTCTCAGTTACACTCCAAATGCAAGTTATGTACTGACATTAACTAATCACTCGCACATCAAAACCAACTGTGTCCCAAAGTCTGAAATGCAGGCCTTTAAGACATTTGAGGTCTTAGGAACAGAAAAGGCATTAAAATTATAAGCATACATTCATACTGATGACAGGCCTGAATTAATTCATAACAATACATTTATTAATAGAAATGGTCCAGATTGCATTGTTGGTTATTGGTTTAAGGGTAGCTCCGTACTTTCTAGTTTTGGGATATCAAAAGGGTATAGAAGAACCAGGAGCCCAAGGGGATGAGAGCTGTAAGAATAAAATGATTTGCAAGCTTGTCAAAAACTCAAATAGCAATTTCCTTTAAAAAGCCCTAATGATCAGTGGCCATCAATCAAATTAAGCCATCAGATTGAAAATGAAAGTGAAACCACAGGTTTAATTCACATATTTATTGCTGTTGGTTCACAGTAATGATTGAGCATTAGCGGGGGGGGGGGGGCATGTTAACATACCACACCTATAAAGGCACAGAGAGCTTTCTTATACCTATATACATTGTGCTTTTATATTGTTACTGATGAATAGCATGGGATTCCATGTAGCTTCCAAAGGTGTATATTGTAAAATTAGAACGGAGGCTCAGTATAACCTTAGCAGTGAAGAGTCGCCTCGGAAGCAGGCACACCCCAGCAGCGGCACAGTGTATGCACTGACAGCTTCATGTTCAGATAGAACACTGTGTTTAGCCTGCAGGCTCTCCTTACCCAAAATGCTCATGGCTGTGTGTGTGTGCGTGTGAGCATGTGTGCGTGTGAGTGTGTGTGTTGTATGTGTGTGCATATGTGTGTGTGCATGTGTGTGTATGTGTGTATGTGTTGTGTGAGCATGTGTGTGGAAATGTGTATGGGCACGTGTGTGTGTATGGGAGTGTGTATGTGTACATGTGAATGTGTGAGTGTGTATATGTGAGTATGTGTATGTGTGTGTGTGTACACATGTGAATGTGTGTGTGTGTGTGAATGTGTGTGTGTGAGTGTGCAGGACTGTGCATATTTTCTGTTCCTCAGTGGAGTCTTCACAGATTCTTTCTCTTTTGTTTCTTTTACACACAGTTTATTTTAAGATGTGTATTGTTTTTTTGAAACTCCAAAGCAAAGGGGGGAAGGGAAGCAAATCCTTCCCTTGTGAAAACAATTATTGTCCTTATTTTTTTATTTATTCATTTTTGGGTTAATTTAGTCTGGCTAAAATTACATACATATTCATGGTTCTTAATAAGAACAAAGCTTTAGTCTTAGTTAGTTTCCATAAATCTGTTCTCATAAGCACTTGATAGACACCCACTCTAACTCTTGGAATGAGATTTCAGACTATCCATGAACACTGCTCACAGATCTCTACTTTGTTAACTCTTTCCCCCAACGTCTAAGTGCTCCTCTACCAGACAACGCTGAGATACACCTGCTTTTCTCTTAAGTTTCAGGAGAGAGGAAGGACGGCTCTGTGGGAGGGTCTGAGGGCCTAAAGGGAGAAACAATGTCATTATATTATAATCTCAGAAAGAAAAGAACAAAACTTACAGTTGGCCACATATTAGAGTCAAAGCATAGATTGTTTATCTATTCCTAAATGCACTAAAGTATTTTTAATGATTTACTTTATTATTTAATTATATGAGTGAGTGTGCTCTGTGTGGGTGTGGGCTCCTCAGTGCAGGTACCTGTGGAGGCCAAGGCCTCCCCTCTCCCTGGGGCTGAGTCATAGGCTCTAGCTTCTGACTGGAGCTACAAGGGGCCTGGGAACTGAGTGCAGGCCCTCTGCAAGAGCAGTAAGTGCTCTCATTTGCTGAACCGTATCTCTAGCTCCCAAGCAGAGTTTTAAAATGTAATTCAAATTTGGTTCTAAGGTTTGATGAGAAACAGCATTATAGATAGTGAAATAGGTTATAATTCTTCCAAGAAATGATGCTTCTCAAAATTCTCTAGGATCCATGTCTCTATTTGAATGGAATGCAGTTCGGACGTGCTTCAGGTTCCTGTGGATGCGTGTGGGATTTACAATGCTCAGTTTATACTGAGGTATCAGGAATGTGATATTGTTCATTAAGCTCTCATTCATCACCCAGGTGTGGTTGAAGAACAGATACGGAAGTTGTGAGCATGATAAATTGTCTTTTTAATATGATGGAGGTGCTAATTGAGGAAGGGTTTGAAAGCTTCCCTTACTCAGACAATCATCTTGTATAAATGTAAGTTGACAAAGATGTGTGTTTTCACTTAGCAGATGCTTCCTACCTAGTAAGAAGGCCCTCCGTCTTCTCTGCTGATGTGTATCAAGATTCTTTTAACATAAAACATAATCTTTTTTTTTTTTTTTTTTTTTTTTTTTGGTTTTTCGAGACAGGGTTTCTCTGTGTAGCCCTGGCTATCCTAGAACTCACTCTGTAGACCAGGCTGGCCTCGAACTCAGAAATCTGCCGGCCTCTGCCTCCCAAGTGCTGGGATTAAAGGCGTGTGCCACCACTGCCCTATTATTTTTTTTTTTAAAAAAATCAGTTATATACCCATGCCAAACATTACTTTGGTAGTCTAAGTTTCCAAATATGT
>CM052711.1:6612150-6640238 GCA_028551405.1 Uromys caudimaculatus | reverse complement strand
ACTAACCAAAGAATACACATCTATTGACCCATGATTTGGACTACATATGAGGCAGAAGAATCACCTCGATGGCCACCAGGGAGAAAGGAGAGGACTCTGGGCCTGAGGGTGCTAGTGGCCCCAGTAAAAGGGAATGTCAAGGTGGGAATATGGGAATGGGTGGGCGGGTGGGTGGGAGGAGGAATTCCCTCTCAGAGGCAGGGAGGGGGAGGGGACACAGGGTTTCCAAAGAAAAGGGGAATCATCGGAAATGTAAATAAAAAAATAAATAAATAAAAAAAAGAAAAAAAAAAAAAGAAAAAGAAAATCCAAACATCAAAAAAAAAAAAAAAAAAAAAAAGAAAGGAGTCAGAGCAGAAACTCAAGCAGGGATTTGAAGCAGAAAGCACTGAGGTTTGCCTGATCCTCCAGGCGTATGCTAAATTCGCTTTCTTCTACATCCCAGGATCACATGCCGAGGGAGGGATGGCACTACCTACAGTTGGCTTGGCTCACCTACATCAATTAACCAAGACATGATGCAACATCTTTTTAAGGCTCCAGTGAGGAGATGGCTCAGCAGTACAGTGCTCACTTTTCAGGAACAGAATCCTGGCTTTGTGGCCCCTACACCCACCTGCTGGTCATGATGATAATATACATGATCAGTCCAGGAGAGATGGGTTTCATAGATAGATAGATAGATAGATAGATAGATAGATAGATAGATAGATAGATAGATAGATAGATAATAGATAGATAGATTCCAAGAGCTCACAGGAACAGGCATGGCCGTCCAGCCAGTCAGTGAGTTCTGCATTCACTGATAGTCACATCAAGAAAGACACCTGATACTGGCCTCTTGTCTCTCACATTTGCACACACATGTGTACATATACCAATAAACACAGGTGCACACACATGTGAATATGTACACATCACACACACAGAGGAGTTAAAGAACAGCAAAAAAGTTTAGATTATTTTTGGTAAATTATTTAAAATTTGGAATAATCTAAATACATAAATGTTTTTAAAAACAGTATGTGGGTTTGTGTAAAGCCATTTTAGAGAGAGCTGATTTGATTCCTCGTACTTATACTTACATATGATAACTAAGTTACTTAGACAAATGGGGGAAGATATGAGACAGAGTAAGAACAGCTTTTGTACCAGCTCCAGTCCCTAACGTGCACACTCTGAGCTCTGCTCACTGTCTCCTTTAGGTTGAGCTTAAATGCCTGAATAACCAAGGAATAGGGCATCCAAAACTTCTGGAAAAAAAAAAAAAAAGGTAGAAGTGTTCCATTTTTCCCAGTCTTAAGTGTGGCGGCTCAGCGCTGTGCTCTCTTGATCTGCCTTGTGGTTCTGTGGGTTCAATTTCACGGTCTTTCATTTCCAAGGCCAATAGGGATTCCAAGTGCTGAGAGGCCAACCACGAAGGCCCTGCTGATGATGGAGCAGAGGCCTCATCCTGCCCAGCAGTGACCTTCATGATGGATTAGGACACTGCTGCAGCTTCCGGGATGGGGGGGGGGGGGGGGAAATCCCTCTAGTTCCCTTCACGGCAGCAAAGTTGAGAGTCCTTAAAAAGGTGAATTTCTGAAATCTGTTCTTAAGCAGAAGCTGTTATCTCTGTTGTAGAGGCCCAAGTTATAGGGTCAACAGAAGCTGTGGGGTGACCATTTCTTTCATGTTCATGTTGTTTCCTGTCTTTTGCTAATCAGTACATAGACAGACAGACAGACAGACAGACAGACACACACACACACACACACACACACACACACGCACCAATCCTGGCTGCACTGGTTCTGATGCTGTCTGAACACAGGACTGTCCAGCTCTCCAGTGTGTTTTATGCTTTGTTAAAACACTCAAGTCTTCAACGGTGTGATGTGTTATGTTGCGTATGTAAAAGTTTTTGCAGTATGCCTTCATATCCTTGAACTTTCATGCAGGCTTCAGTTTCCCCACCTCCATTTTATTATATGTATAATAAAAATAAATAATAATTATACACATAATAAAAATAATTGTGTGTGTGTGTTTGCCTGCATGCATCTCTGTGCACCACTTATGCGCCTAGTGCCTGCGGAGGTCAGCAGAGGTCATCAGACCTGCTGGAGCTAGAGTTAGGGATGGTTATGAGCTGCTATGTGGGTGCTGGGAACGAAGTATGGAGCCAGCGCTCTAAACCCTTCTCTATCTCAGCAGCCATGAAACTCCAATTCCGCCTCCTCAGAGAACTGTCTGAAAGCCCCAAAGCATGGTCTTTCTGTTCTGAGCCTGAAAGTTCTCTTCCTGTAATGCAGGAAGGGCCAGCAGAGCCTTCGCCAGCCCTCCTTGATCACTCTGAAAAGCCTAGTGACAGTGGACTGCTGAGACACCAAGAACCGACCTGCAGTTCCAACATGCCTCTCTGGGAAGACTCACATTCCTTTAAAAGATGTAAACATTGAATAAACATGGTGGTTGAATTGAAGAAAATCAATTATTCTCTATTATTGTCCATGGGAACTTCTCAAGTGAGTCTCTTTCATGAGGGCTTGTTTGGACCAAAACATGTCAGCCATTTTAACTGACAGGGGCTGGGACAGGGTCTGGGTGGTTAAGCTTACAACTTTGTCAGAAATGAGTTCTAATAAAAACGCTTCTTCCATGAACGTGGGACTGAGTGCCTACTAAGTAAGATTTAAAATTAAGAGTTTTTTGTTGTCGTCTATAGGACAGCTTGAGCAACTGGGTCATTTAATTTGCACTTTTACATGATGAGGGCATAAGTGAAATTCAAGGATAATTTCTAATAATTTCTAAATCGCTACCAACATATAATATGATTAGCTTAAGCCACCAGTTGTCACACTTGGCTTCCATCAGGGAAATTCCAGCAGTTGGCTTTTTCTAACTCCATGGGCATCAAAAGTTGTAACTGGCAGCCTGGCATCCTGAGAATCACTTCAGCTGGAAACCCATGAGCAATTCCATAGTGATGGTTTTACATAAAGGCGCGGAACGCTGGTTTCTTTTGATGATGGGAACTTTGAGACAATCATACCCACGTGGGCCTGCCCCATCCATGAGGAGTAACTGATCTGCACCGTGTACTTTCTATAGGGAAAATTCTTTCTTTCCATTGCAGTGTGTGCCTCTTTTTATTTCTTTCTAACAGTCTGTTTTACTGACATCATGAAGGTAATTCCCCAGGTGTTTGAATGTATAATTCTTGATATAAATATCAATATAAACCCACACATTGTGAGTTCTCTTTCAAAGGAAATACTTTACACATGAACGGTTCTCAGACTTACTGGATCAGGCCATGAAATTAATAGAACAGACATAAAAATAAGTAACATTGTACTGTTTGTTCATGCGTAATCTGTATCTGTGTGTATACAGTAGTTGTCTTCACCATGTGGGTTTTGTGTATCTCTGTGTATACAGTACACCCTCTGACTTGATCTCCAGAATGGAAAGCATGTATGAAACCTGACGTATTCCATTACACACACCACAAAGATAAAGGTTGAATCTCATCAGGCACAGTTATCCAGAAATGATAGTATATTCCACTGTGGTGAGAAAGTAAGAAATAGGAAATTATGAAAATAAATTTTAAACAATTGTCCATTGAGATGCACATGATGGGGTCTCAGGCTGCTTTGTTCCCTCTGCCCCAAGTGTGGAGATTCCCTTTCCCGACATGTCTATGACGTCTACCACCCAGATATAAGCCACTTGGGCTGACTAAGGCCTCGGCTGGAGTCCTACATATGTACACCAGGATGTTCTCAGGTCCCTTGTTTTTCCTAATAATGGAGCTAAGTCATAAGAGAGTGAGGCTGACAGTGTGGTGATACCTCAGAGAGTCCATGTGCTGCTTCCTCCTATGAACACGTGGATGCTCTTAATTTAAGAAAAGGTAAAGCCTGCCGCATGACCAAGATCTGTGGGAAGACAGAATCTGTGATCCAGACTCTCATAAAGAAGGATTAAAATCTCGTGCATGCTTTTCTCTCCCCCCAAACCAAAAATTAGAGCCACAGTGTGTAATGAGAGCTCAGTCAAAATGGAAAGGTCCACAGATTCCTCTGTGTGTGTGTGTGTGTGTGTGTGTGTGTGTGTGTGTGTGTGTGTGTGCGTGTGTCTGTCTGTCTGTCTGTCTCTGTTTCTGTCTATGTCTCTCTCTCTCCATCCCTCTCTGTGTGTGTGTTCATGTGCATGTGTGAGTGTGTGTGTGTGTGTGTGTGTGTGTGTGTGTTTTGGTGGGGATATAGTCTGTATAGAGTTCAATGCTGTGTGTGCTGTCAACATTCACCAAGGATCTTGGAACATACCTCCCATGGTCTGCGCCTCTGCACATACATACCATAGTTTCTAGACAACTGTACATGATGAGATGCGACCTTTATCTTTGTGGTATATTTGATGGAATAGGTCAGATTTCACACTTGTTTTCCATTCTGGAGATTAGGTGCTGTTTATTTCAGTGACAGAGCTCTCCCCAGTCCATGTGACTTTCAAAATACCCACTATTTGGTCCTCTTCTGCTCGGCTTGACCCAGTCCGTATGTCTTCTGCTTAGCTGAGCCCAGATGTGGTGGCCAACCCGAGGCTGTCTGTAATCTCCCCGTGTCAGCCTCCCCTCCATGTGCAGTGGACATTGATCTTTTCCTAAAGCAGCAATAAGCTGCAAGCATTTTTCAAACGGGTATTTTATTTGCTCTATTATCGGTGAGAACAAAGGGAAATGCATTTGGCCAAGGTCAGTGGGAGAGGCAGCAAGACCCATGCCAGAGAGCCTTCTGCTGTCGGCTCTGCTAACACTGCCATTTGGCTCTGGTCTTCACTGACCGACGATCAGAAGTATGTTATGTTTCCAGCTGCCCAGGCACTTTTCAGACTCCAAATCTGTGGGTCACTTCCATCTTCTTAAGTGTTTCATTCATAGACTCTTGGAACTGGAAGAGAGCTTACCACGTAGTCAGTTGGATTCATTCATCTGCTTCCAGGCAGGAAGGAATAAAAGTGTCTTGGGAAGAGAATTTTTTCATTTTCATTTGTCAAATTCCCCAAGTCCAGGGACGTATGGTTTTTCCTATTTCACATTTAGTATTTAAATAAAGTTCTGAATATAATTCTCACATGTTGGTTCTTCTCAGAATCTGACTGATACTCTCTTTAGCCATCAACTGCATGCTTCTTTGTACAGTGTCTGGGAAGAATGCTGAAATACTGAATTATGGCATACTGTTTTCCAGCCAACTCTTTTTCTTTTGTGTTTCACTGTATTTTATAACCTTCATGTTTTTATATCTTTTAAAGTGTAATATACCCGCACACTAAGAAAATCAGCAAGTGAGAATTACAGAAAGAATTGCAAAGGGATTCACATATTTTGTGTGCACTCTAGATGGAGAAATACAAATAGAGCATTCAAGCAGACAGAAACACCTGATTAATAAATGATACATAAATGCATTTGCTCATCTTTTTTGTGTTTTTTTTTGTTTTGTTTTTTTGAGTCTTCTTTCATAATAATTGCATGAGCTACATAGCAAATTCACTGATGTTAATATACAGTTAAAACATACAACAAAATCATTTGGCTGTATTTTTGATCCTTTGATCTAGTTTCAAATAGTGTGTGAAATTCAGCTGAATATACATAGCAATAGAGTGTGTTAAAGTCTGTGTTTGAGCATGTGTCAGATACACACAGGGAAGCTGCTAACCCATAGGATAGACTAAGAGGAGCTGGTTTGGAAAACAACAGAGATTTTCATGGGAAATTCTACCTCTCCCTACATGCAGGAATGACAGCTGGGGCTTTGACTCCCAACATCTAGCCTTGAGCTGCTTCATGAGCAGACAAGTGTGTTTGCTCTGTCCTTGGCTCTTGTTAGAGCTGAAAGTCTGCTCCCTACCTTGTGGGTCCTTTGAACAAAGGTCTCTGGTGACAAGTACCCATAGAACCTCTGTCAAGAAATTCCCTACTTGATACAGACAGACTCCTTATGGGACTCAGGGTGTTTGGCCTCTGCACACAGCAAGGGTGTTTTCTACCCCTCCACCTGTGCTGCTTAAATACAAGCTACTTCTAAATTCCTGTAGAAGCCTTTGAAGACCACTTTCCCATTCTCTCGTTCCCTCCCTTCCTCACCCCCGCCTGCCACCTTCCTTCCTCCTCCTCCCCTTCCTCTCTCTTCCCCTTCTCCCCTGCCCCTTTTCTTTAGCTTCTTAGACTTGGTGTGAACTTGCCATGTTACTGTCTTAACCTCCCGAATGCGGAGAACTCAGACATGTGCCACGATGCCCAGTCTAAACACTCACCTTCAAGTGTATTTACTTTCCTGATATGGATCCTTCCTCTGACAGGAAGTTAATTGTTTAGATTTATTTATATCTAGCTCTCTCACTTATTTTTAACAATTTTATGACAATTAGGTTGGAATCTGAAATCATTTCTTAAGACCCATCTCCTTATGTAGCATGAAGTTAGCTATAAAGACAGGATGCTTCCTTGTGAATATACTATGTCAAGTAAGCTGAAGTTATAGTTATTTGCTGAAATCAGATATCATCTAGAGTCCCCCAAATATACAGGAGATCAAAAGATAGTGAATAGAAATGGACTCTATAGGAAACACTGTTCGTTTTGCTTGTAACATTTTCATTTATTGATTATATATACGTACTTATATATACGTACTTATCTATATACGGTTTTTAAATTATCACCGTGTCTCACAGATTCTCTACCCTCATCTTAAGCCCCTCCATAGACAAACTGGTCCAATTTGGGGAGAGAAACATATGTCTTGGAGTGCTCGCTGAAGTCCCTCATCTCTGTGAACATGTCTGCCTCTAACAAGGGATGCCTTCTGCTCCCATGTCCCTTTTCCTCCACTCTGAATTTGAACAGTGTCTATGTCCTTGATAAGCTACCCTGTATCTCTTTCCTCTCTCTTTACTAACTCCCCTCAGATATATCTCACCTCTGCTTGGTAAATGAGGGTCTTGGAGAACAGTTGTCATTCTCTGGTAATCTACAGTAGAACATCTCTTTGGCTCCATTTGAGGATTTCTTGGTTGCTCTCCTTTTGTTCCGCTGAAGCCCTAACAGTGGCATCTTTAAACTGTTTTCTTCATCCTCTCTACGACAGAATGACTGTGATTCACAGCCCAGCGACTTGTTAGCCATCTTGACTTCATATTTAGTTTATGTTTGCATGGTATTACAATTTGACTGAACCTCATCTGTGCTGTTGCTTACAGAGAGTCTTCCCATGGGGTCTGCGAATGCATCAGACTACTGTGGTTGTGTTAAACTTCTTACTGCTGATGTCGCAAGAGATTAGAAATGCCACAAGAAACCTGTCACTTATATGACGTTTGGACAAGTAGATGTTAACATTATATCTACATTTAATTGCTATTGAAATGATTTTTTTCTATGTTTTATGTATTGGGTACAGTTTTCACTAAATACAACCTGAGAATATACGCCCTTTTTTGGTATACTTTGTGGTAGATTTTACTCTGTTATTTGTTTGTAGGTTTGTTTGTTCGTTTGTTTATTTGTTTAACAAGCACACATATAGAGCAAGCTAGCCTTGAATTTACTATAGGATGATTATGAACTTCTGATCCTCTTGCCTGCTCCTCCAGAGTACTAGGATTGAAGCTCAGCTTCACTCTTGGTTTGTTTGGTATAGGGAGTTAAGCCTGGGACTTGATGCTTGCTCACTAAGTAGTGGACAGGATGAAACACCCTCAGCTTCTAGATTTGTTTTGGATTTTATTTTGGCAGATTATATTGATCACTACAATAAAATGAAATTTTTAATATTTTTAAGATTAAAAAACATAGATGTGTGTGTGTATGTGTGTGTGTGTCTGTGTGTGTGTGTCTGTGTGTGTGTTTGTGTGTGTGTCTGTGTGTGTGTGTATATGTATGTGTGTGTGGCTTACTGTGTAAGAACATTTACTAAGTATTCATGAGGACCTGAGTTCAGATGTCTAGGACCTACATAAAAAGCCAGATGTAACATGGGGACCCCTGCCTCTAATTCCAGCACTTTGGAGGTAGAGGCAGGAGGATCACTCTGAGTTTGAGGCTAGCTTGTTCTATATCATGAATTTCAGACTATCCCGAGCTACATAATAAGAGCCTCTCGGAGAGAAGGCGGGGTGGCCACTTGTGAGTTCACCTGTACCAACAATGCTTCTGGGGACCACAGGAAAGAATCACAGAGGCAGCTGAGTACCAGACAAGCTCCACACTCAGTAAGAGACACTGGCTCAACAGAATAAAGTAGAGAGTGACCGAATAGCACTCTGGAAAGTTTTATGCCTTCCAAGCACCCCATGTGTGTTCACACGGCACAAACTACACACACACACACACACACGCACACACACACACCCCAGAAATAAAAGGAAGATATTCTTTTCTTTTTTTAAAGCAGTGCCTATGTTTAGCACGCGCAGGCCAAGCGTGCACGCCCCTGACAAGGGACGGAAGAAATGGGGCCTTTTGAACAGGAGATTCCTTTAATTACACTGAAGAGTTAATAATGGTAGGCGTTGCGTGTTTAATGCCATGCTCTGGATGCCCCTTTCTCTTCTTGCCTTTTATTCCCCCCCTCACAGAAACCTCAGTCTGAGCAGAAATAAAAGGTTCACGGCTTGTCAGCATTAGTTTATAGATAGCTGTTTAAAAATAATGAGATATTGGGTATTGTGAGGCTCAGGGCTGTCTTGCCAGGCTCATTCATTTCCATTCACCTTTTGTCAGACTTGCAGACAGAAGACATTCAATTAAAATGTGTCACCTGTTGCAGATGACCTAATTTGTACTTGTATGTGTCATAGATTCGGCCTCCATGACACTTTACCTCTGCTGGGAAAGCATGTTCTCTGCTAAACATTTTGTGAAATGCTTTCAAATGACTGCCATTTCCACTTGGGCTCCAATCCAGATTTTGCAAGTTCAGTGCAAGAGCTCTGGAGCCAGGCAAGAGCTGTGGGCTGCACCTCGGGGAGCTGGGGGTCAAGGAACTTCTTAGGGATTTTGTCCTGTGTATTAACCCACGTGTGCATGTTCTATGCACCTAGAAGCCTGCGTGACTTCCAGTGCAAGCTTCCCATGTTAATCACCCAGATGGCTGTCGGGGAGCCTGAGAGGAAGGATCCCGAGGGCTGATTGCTCTTTTATCTAGAAGACAAGAAGCTTTAATGTGAGCCCTGCCTTTTTATCTCATTTAGAGACTAAAGTCTCTCTGCTTCTCTGTCTCTCTTTCTGCCAGTCTGTCTCTATTTTTCTATGTCTGCTTCTGTCTCTGTGTCTCTGCCTCTCTGTGTCTGTGTTTCTCTTTTTCTCTGTCTCCCTCTGTCTCTGTTTCTCTGACTTTCTCTGTCTCTGTCTCTCTGTTTCTCTGCCTCTTTGTCTCTCTGTGTGTTTCTCTCTCTGTCTCTCTCTCTCCCTGTTTCTCTCTCTCTTTCTCTCTGTTTCTCTGACTTTCTGTTTCTCTCTGTCTCGCTCTCTCTCTTCCCACCTCTACCTTTCATTCCCTTTGTGATCTTAATTACATTTTCACATATTACAGAATTCCAATGCACAGGTGGAACAGTTTCCAAAATTCTGGTTTTGTGGACCTGATATTCCAGCCAAAGTAACCAAAATCATTAGCCACCACTCAGTGGGGCAAGGGCCATTGGTGGTGCCTGTTAGGACTGTGAAATTTGGCTGTGATCCACCTTTGCTTCTGTGCTCTGGCACAGCCAGGCCTGTCTAATGGGCAGTGCCCTTTCAACCAGGAAGAACGAGCATGCAGGGTTTAAACCTGCCTTGCCTCAGAAGAAAAGAATAGAAAACAAATCTTTTTAATTTAATTTTTAAAAAAATCATCACTGGGTTTGTTCACAGCCATGGGCTCAAGTATCTAACCAAGTCATAGACTTAGAATCACTAGGGCTGGAATTGAATGGGAGAGGTCACGTGCCTTCTGCAGCCTTGCTCTGTCTCTTATCTGTGCCCCAGTCAGGGTGGAGATATTGTTTACTTCAGTAATTTACTTTTAATTTTCTGGTATAGGTATTCTCCCCAATCTCATACCCGACTCTGTGTCTGACACATGATGGCTTTCTCACCTATAAAATGGGACAAGAATAGCAACTGTCTCATGGGGTTGCTTTGAGGGTATGTGCACTAATACATATAGAATTCAACTCACCCTGAATGTGTTGTGTAGCACGTAACAGTCTGTCAAGAACTTTAGCTTCTTCTATGATACATCAGGCATGGATGGACTGGCTCATTGAGATAACTTATAAACAGCGCTTCCTGAGAGGAAATCAGCACCAGGACACTGTCTGTTAAAATGGGGAGAAAGGGACTCAATCTCAAAGCCACATTTAACAATATTGCTGTCGACTTTGAGAGGAGTGACAATAGTCACAAAAATATCCAGAGGTTGATTTGTCACGTTGTCTTAGAGGCTGTACAAGCATTTAACATGGCTGGCTTTTCCCTGGAGCATCTGTGTGCGCACACAAATCATTTCCATCTTCCCCCGCTGTGAAGCCTATCCACACGCACAGCTGCCCAGATTTTGGCCCCAAGGAGAACCCAACAGAAGTTGCTGTAGAAATCTTCAGCACTTGCCTAGACTCTGGTAATCCTTATAGCCTCTTGCTGCAGCTCCTGCAAGAGAACTTCCTCTGTGCTAAGCATAGATGCTGCCCTCAACAGTCTCCACCAGAGACTGGGTTAGGTCATGGTAGCACACAACACCAGGGTAGCTCACAACAGTATAGCAGACAGCACAGGCGAGGGTCATGTCGTCATAAGTTTGGCTTTCCCATGGCTCTCCCTGACTCTGCTGAGGTCTATGTTGGATGACATTTATCAAGCACATCTAGTCGTTCAATATTCTTGAGCAATCATTTCAAAATCGTTTGTATTTTGATATGGCCATTTGTTTCTTTCTTAAGTATTCCGGGGATCTTAACATCTTTTAGTAAACTTTTGCTTTGGAACAATGTAATAAATGCCTTATTTTTAAATTGGGAAAGCGGGTGAGGTACTCTTAATAATTCCCTGAAGAGAAAGAATCTATAGGAAACCCATCTGACTTTACAGTGTTACAGGAGCGAAACCGCTTTGACTTGGGCCATATAATATCATGAAAATTTGCATTTGGACGTAACATGCTGGCTTAGCATGGGTCGACCTAGGCGACCTTGGCTTGACCCTCTCACTTTGTTGGGTTATTTTTGTCTTCACAGCATATTTCCTTCTCTGCCCTATTCCTGCTCTGTTTTGTAAATGTGGACAGTGTGTACGATTTGTGACTCCCTAGTGGCGTGCAGGCACACACTGTACGTGAAGAAGCCCCATGAAATGTTCTGGTTAGGTAGGAAATGCCAAGTATTAAAATTATTTATTTATTTATTTATTTATTTATTTATTTATTTATTTATTTATTTATTAAAAAGATGGCTGTGGTCTCCCCTTGAGTGGACAACCCAGTTGCCTTAATTAACTTCAAATCTTGTCATGCATGCTACATCCTGGATGTGTTAGTTTTAAGGGGGGGAAATCCCCTTCATGTTTTAATTTTTTTCAAAGTATTACATAAATAGTGTCTAAGGAGAAATTGTTTATATAGACATGTAAAACACAGGTGTGGTTATTTTGGGTGCAAATTTTGAATCCACCAATGTTTAGTTCTCACCAATCTAGCCCAATTACTGATCACCAATAATGTTATTTATTTTTACTAAAATGGTTTCGAGCCTTTTAAACACAATAATTTAGGTTGTAATTATTAATTCTCTACTTCATATTGGGTAAATTACAGCGGAACTCCAGGAACACATTTTATCTATTTATTTATATTGAGATGAGGACTCATTTTGTTTCCCAGTGGAGTGAGATTGTGTCTAAAAAGAAAAAAAAAGTTAAGTTGTGATTTTTTTTGTCACATGAGTGAGTACATCAGTTGTCAATCATCTAAGGCAAAGAAGCTGTTCTCGCATGTTCATAGGTTGGTCTGGGTCTGGGTTAGCCTACATGCTGCTGTTCTCAAATATGTTTATATTATGAATCAGGTGAGAAGGGGCTGTCTCTCCTTGCTCAGAGTTTTGCTTCAATGCAAAGAAATAAATTGAATGGCATGGCACAGTACAAAGATATTTGCAGCTATTGTTAGTTGGATTGTCCTTTAAACTTTCACTGAGAGTAGAGCCAGCTACAGAAAATCATCGTGACGGCAGGCGCTGTCCCTCCAGGGGTGCATAAAAGGCACATCACCCCAGGTTTGGAAGCAAAGTTAAAAAGCAATTGTAGATATATTTTATTTGGTCTGAAATATTTGAAAATTTTTAATATTTGGCTCCTTTTGATTGGGAATGAATTTGCACATGAATATATTATTATGATCTTCTAAAACACATTGACTTCAGAAAAATTTGCTATTAATTGTTATCCAAACTTGGCAGGAGCATTGCTCTGCATATTGAATCTCTGTCAGGTTTTACTATAGGATTATTAATCTCATGCTTTATGAGTATCAATATCTAGTCACTTTCCCTACTGTCATATAAATAAAGATCAAAAGTCATAAAAGAGTTCTTTGTCCAATTGATTTTCGTGTTAGAGAATAAAAAGTGAAATCCTCCTATATTCGGAAAGCTCTTGACTATTTCAGACTGGGGTGGCTGTGTGGGTGGAGTGGATGGTGGTATAGGCAGGTGTGTATGTGCAGGTCTATGGGTGGATAGCTACTTATCTACCCAGATGGCAAGGGATGGAGGTGGGGAACGTTAGAGAGTCATTTAAAGCAGGGACAGAAAGCCAGTCTTTAAAATTAAAAGGGAAATGCCTGGTGATGGGGGTTATCTCACACTGGAGAGAGAGAGAGAGAGAGAGAGAGAGAGAGAGAGAGAGAGAGAGAGAGAGAACAAGAGAGAGAGAACAAGAGAGAGAGGGTACATGTATGTTCAATAGATATTTTTGAGTACTATATTTTCTTCATAGTTAGTTATAGTCACTTCAGCTAAGAATGACCCCAGTACATCTCATCCAACCCCACACAACAGAACTATACTGAATGACTTAATTTAAGGTCCAGCTAGAGACAGTGCAGACACACCTAGTCACAGCACTGAATGCCAATTTATTGTGTGTGGTGCACATGTGTGCATACTTTCTTGTGTATGTGTATACATACGAGATTGTGTATGTGGAGGCCAGGAGTCAATGTCCAGTGTCAGTCCTCAATCACTTTCTACCATGGTTTTCAAGCCAAAATATCTTTCTGAACCTGGAGCTCACTGATTTGGGTCGGAGAGCTGGCCACTGAGCCCCAGGATTCTCCTGTTCCTCCCTGTGGGCACTGGGATTACAGGTGTACACTGCCACACTCAGCATTTCATGTGGGGTGTAGGAATCAAACTCAAGATTAAGCAATAAGCATTGTAGGGGCTGAGCCCTCTCCCAAGCTTCCATAAGTGCTACTTGCTAGACTGAGCTCATCTTCAGAAACTTAGCAGCATTGGGCTGGTGAGCAGTTCAGGTAGTCGAGGCACTTGTTCCCAAGCCAGACACTCCGAGATCCATCCCCAGGATCCACATGGTGGAAGAAAATAACCCAACTCCTGTAAGCTGTCCCCTCCCCTCACATGTGCACATGAGCCGTTATCCCCTTGTAAGGTAAATAAACAAAAGTATAATAGATTTGTTTTTAAAAATGAAATCCGCCAATTATGTGTGAAATTATATTAATAATATGACTCCTCTGATAAGCTCTAAGAGAATATTCAGGAGCCCATACACCAGATCCGAGGGATCCAAGTGTCTTCTGCAGACTTTTGTTCCAACAATTTTAGAGATGACTAAAGTGCTCTCTCTTCTTTTACTTCATATTCTCTCCTCCTCTTCCCTCTCTCTTCTCTCCCTTTCCTCTCCCCTCTCTCCCCGCATCTAGTAATAACAGACTAAATGTTCTGCCCAGGTTGAAGCTAGCTGACAGATGTCAAGGCTCTAAGTAATATAAGTAGTGTCCTGTGCATCTCAGATGGATTAGAATGGAACCACATCACATGAAGTGGAAAAATATTGGAGAAATGTTGCAAGATAAAATTATGAGAGAAGAGGGAGCTTAATAAGTAGGGAAAGAAGTAAGAAGTGTCAAACTTTAGTAAATATTGATACAGTTACACAAAATGGATCCAACAATTAGAGGCATGAAGATAGAATTCTGTGAACATGAAATGCCTTGAAAACTATAACTAAAGATCCAGGATGGGAGGATACATAGCTGAGTAGATCTGACTTTCTTACCTTCTGAATTCCCTCTTGGGAAAACACTTCCTACGCTATTTGCATAGCCCCGCCCATTTTTGGTTCCCATTAGTGTCGACTTGTAAATAAGAAGGAAAAACACTGACAGTATCACACGGACCAATACTGGATTACATCAATACTCCCCCAAATCTGTAGAAACTCTTGCGTTCAGTCCATGAGTGAAGCCTAGGAGGATTATAGAGTTCTAGATGTTTCCGTTGACTGGGTCCCATACAGGGAACTTTCATGAGTAACAGAGGATGAGGGTACAGAATACCAATGTCTTTTATCTAGAGATATCATGACACTAGCACAAAAGAAACCACTTCTTTGATTAATTTATGTGGAAGTGTGCCTTTGCCCTGATGTATATATAAATGGCGACTTTGATAGCTCTGTAGAAAATGTCTTTTAATATTTTCTAGCCATGGGTGGCCATACTTTTCAAACACTGACAATTTTGATCCCGCCTCCATTGTTTTTAGCCTTCTTGTGTAACACTGGTCCATTCTGAGTTCCACTGTCTGTCTCCCTAGCACTCCTGGGAGATGCATTTGATGTATTTGATTATTCTGAGGTAACTCAGTCAAGAGTAAGCAGTGTCTGTCTCTGTCCACAGGAGTCCGTCTTGACAGAGTGCGTGGAGGTCGGCAGAAGTACAAGCGTAGAATAGATGCTGAGAACAGCCCATACCTGAACCCTCAGCTGGTGCAGCCAGCCAAAAAGCCATGTAAGTACAACAGATGTGACTGGCTTCCCAGACACAGAATCCTCCCAGTTGGCACTGTGTATCCTAGTGTTGGCATGCCCATCCCTTCTGAGTCCAAGGAAACTCCTCTCTGTTGGAGAACATGAACTCTATTCTCAGGGATTGTCTATGAAGTGTCAACCCAACTAATGATCTCTTTCATTTCTTTTAAAGCCATCTACGATAATTCTCTACTCCCCCTGTTTGTGCCTAGTCATTTTGTAGAAGCGTGAGCATATTAATGCACAGCTTATACAGTGTGGATTTTACATTTACCAGTCGTCGTTATTTGCAGAGGTACATAAAACGGATCATACTGTGATCATTAGTTCATTGGAGCTGTTAGTTTCAGATTTCACAAGAAAGTGACTTTTGTAGTTTTCCCTAACTAAATGAGTTTGACTGCTCAACCTCCCAATGAAAATACATTAGGGGCCTCATTAATTTGAAGCTATATAAGGTTAACACAGTAGCTAGCAATAGATTAGAATGAGAATGGACCCTACTAATAATGAGCATAGGTTGGTGGTTCCATCTCAGGTGCCCTTATGGGTGTTATAAATTGTTTTTAAAAAGCCCATGATTTTATGATACCAGGTTGCAATTGGAAAGGATGGCTGGTACATAGCTAGAATGCAAACCCCATTCTCTTTGTCATTAACTAAAAGGGGCTGGAGTGTAGATTGTGGCAATAAGTGTAACCCATTTTCTGAGAAATCAGTTAATAGCTACAGTGCCGCCAAGCTAGCAATCTAGGTGTTTATGCCTGGCATTCAGAAGAGTCTCTAAGAGTTGCTTTGGTAGCAAAAATGCTTGCACATACTGTTTTTTGTTTGTTTTGCTACTCTTCCTTCTATAGCAGTTTAAGAGAAGGTGAGGCTGTTCTGATCTGCCCTCAAGGAAAACGGAAGGGTCCAATTCTAGTTCAAGTCGTCCAGGAGTGGTCAGTGCTGGACACCGTCCGTGCCAGCATCTGGGACTCTGTTAAATAAATAAAGCAGACCCTGAACTGTAAATGAAAGGGCCTTTTAACTGTGTTAAAGGCAAAGCAGCCCATTTTACATAAAATTAAAGCGTAAGTGAACATATGGCATAGTTTCTTTTTGCCTTTCCAGAAAACATTATGTTGATTATACTTTCAATTGTCCAATCTGGCATCTCCTCCTCAGCCTGCGAAGCAGTTTGGCATTCTGCAGATACGATCTAGGAGTGCATGAAGCAGATTTTGCACATTATAATTAAAAACTTTCTGATAATACAATAAAATGCAATAAACACTAATGCTTAATTTCATTAGAGGGTTAGTGTTTCTTGATTCAATCACACCTAGATTGCCCGTTTCTCGTTTACCTGAAGCACACATTGACCAAAACCATTGATAATTTCCTCTACAGAAAGGAGAAGCGAGCACCAGGCTATTTGTAAATCATGGTACAGGTACATCTATCGTTTTCTGTGTAAACCTGAAAAATTGGGAAGTGCCTTGTCAAGTACCTCTAAGAAGATTACAGCAATTGCAGGGCGCTCCATTCGCCTGAGATAAAGAGGGCTCCTAATGAATCGTTACTCATTATCTAAAGGCCGCTGTGTTAATTTTCCTTAGTCCATCCAATTAGTGTGTTTTCGTAACAAACATTTATAAAACTTAATTTTCAGATCCTGTCGGATAGGCATCAGGGGACGCCACAGGCTTTACCGAGGAGGTGGCTGGGGAGATTTTTGCACCCTTGGCTGGTTGTTTGTGTACTACAAAGGCCCAAGACTGAAAATTGGGTTGTATTGATTCTAATTAGGGAAACATTAAATAAGACTTAGCCGGAAACAGTGCTGTTGGCTATTCTGCTTGCTGAAGGATGGGATGCCCAGGCTTTTGCTGAATTGCGCTGACCTGCAAGTCAGAAAGCCACGACTTGGCTAGAGCAGGTTGCATGCTTTCCCCTGTGTGAAACAATTAAATCTAGAATCATGATTTCCTTTGGTTACACACTTGTGCCCTTGACTGATGCTTCTTCAGAGCCACAGAAGTCACAACTTCTCTCAGTGTAACCAGAAATACAAGGTGTCCCCTCCATGGCCTATAAGACGAACAAACACCCCTCCTTTCAAATTCTATAAGCTAAAAAGAACATATATCACCATTAGATAATTTTTCTCTAGAAAGTGTGCTATTTGGGAATATTTCTACCCAAATATTAACATTAATGTTAAGGACTACTATCTGAAATAAGTATAATTTGGATCCCCATATTAGTGTAATTTAAATTATGTTTTTAGGGTTGCCTGTACAAGACCTGAACAAAATCAAGTTAGTCATCATTCTAGCATAGAGTTGGGGGGAGGAGTCTGAAGAGCCCTCCTACCCCTGTAAATTAAAAAACTCTCGACAATTGATAGCTTTTGAGGATCTTGGAGGAGTTAGATAAAAGAGTGAAGGTAGAGTTAAATAATTAAATTATTAAAATACAGTATATGAATTAATTTCAGAGACTCAATGGAACACACACACAATTTCAGAAAAAAAAATGCTTTTGTTACTTCATCATAAGACCAAAGAATGCCAGGTATCATTTGGAGTTGAAGGAGTTAAAAACAGAGTGAAAGAAAACATAGCACAAACATACTTGAAACTTCAGCTCTGTCCACAAACCTTGCCCCTTAGACTCCCGATTTTCTGGAAAGATTATTACCTGGGACTCTTAAATATGTGAATTGATTTTTACCCATTTGTATCTCCTCACGTAGGAGAAAGAATCCCATCTAAAGCTACATCAAGAAATTGAAAATCAGGCCAACGAGAAAAAATCATTCTGTTAGTCGGGCTTTACAGCCCCTCCATAAACCCACACATGCCCCTAAGCAGCAAAATACATCCAATGAGACACTTCCCATTCGTCTCTAGTGTTGACTTTATGAAGATTTCAAAAGCATAGATCACAAATTTCAGACAGATAAATCTGAAGCAGAGAATGAACTGGGGACAAGAGATGAAAGTAGGAGATTAAAGACTAAGGTGCTAGGAGGAGAAACTGCTATATCGTATAAGCAGGCTTGTTTTTATGGGCACAGATATTAGCTGTATTTGGAGGGTTGGCTCGCAACATGGAGACCAGAGAAAGGAGGGCAGCTCCTATTTAATGCATCCCAAGGAGATAGAGTTATATAGTCAGTAATTCATCCTGGCAGAAGGGCTCTGACCTTTGGCTCTTCCTTAAAAGAATTAAAACAGTTAATGACTTTGGTGCCTATTAAGACTATGGGCGTTTGTGGGTCTTTGCTTTCTACATTAGACCATATTTCAAGGCCTTCCAGTGGGCTTTTATTTTGAAACAGTTGTACTCTGTTTAATCTGCTCCCCCAGATCCCACTTAGGAATCAGAGAGCAAACCCAAGAAACATCTTACTTCTTTTACCTGTTTGCTATAAAAATGTTCACAGCAGGACCAAGTCTTCCTTCCAGAAGGGATGCTTTCTGTTGTGAACAGTGAGTTCTTTCTTGCTGTGAATTTTCCTAAACCCTGTTCAAAGTACACAGAGTGAATTATGATGGAGTATGGGTGTTTTATTGTAGGATGCTGCAATTATTTTTCAAAATACGAAATAGCTTAGCGTCTATAAAAGTGGGTGATTATGCCGGTGAGCCTGTAGCGCTCTGTTCTGACCCCACAGATAACAAGATTGTCTCGCATTTGTTGGTGGCTGAACCAGAGAAGATCTATGCCATGCCTGACCCTACTGTCCCCGACAGTGACATCAAAGCCCTCACGACACTCTGTGACTTGGCTGACCGAGAGTTGGTGGTTATCATTGGATGGGCAAAACATATTCCAGGTAAGTTCTCTGGAAACCCCAAAGAAACTCAAAGACTGCAGGTGCCTCCAGGTTTGTACTTCCTACAGGAGAAAAATTTTACATTTTTCCTGTGAGATCATTTCTAACTCTCTGTTGTCTGAGCTTAACTCAGCACTGGTTTTCTTTATTCAGAGCGTCAACTTTTAGATAGTGATAAGCATGATGTTTACACACTGTCTTGAGCTCTGTTCACCAGTCATTCCCTATTTGAGGGCACTGTTTGCCATGACTTAATAAACAACATGCAAATCCACAAAACCATTTCTTAGTTATATTAATTATATTAATTATTAATTATTTCCTGGGGAAATAATTCTACATTTTTTTTTTTTTTTACTTTAAAACTATTATTTTCAGCAGCAGGCTAGCGTTCCCTTTTCCTTCTCTGAATATTTCATCTTGGTATTTATTGTCCTCTCTTTGACCTTCTCTTTATGATCACACATTTTAAATCACTTTGCAATTAGATATTTATGATGAATTTATATACAAAATGAAATGCTAGGTGAAGAAGACAGACTTTCTCATATGCTGAGCCCAAGCCTGTGTTTTATTATCTTTCCTTCTTGATCCACCCCTATAACAGCAAAACACAAAAAATACCTGGCCACAGAACCAAAGGAAACCCTTTGAAAATGTTAGTGATGTGTTTGAATTCATTTTCATTTTCTTTGGCTTTAGTTTTCAAATAGTTTATAAAGAAGTTTTCAAGTGACAAGAGATGTTTTTCTGGCACACACAGTTAGCTTATTTCCGTCTCTTTAAACTAGTTTGTCTTTATGCTTTGAATGCTACAGTAATTTCTTTAATCAAATTGATGGAAGTCCCTTTCCCATCCCACACTGAAACCAATTTATTGGTCATGATACGCCAGCCATGTCGCTAACAGTCGTAACGAACTGTCAGGCAGTATCGCAGTGAAGCTAATTTGAAGTCATTAGGTGTGCAGCGTTCAGGCAACAATTTGTTACAGTGGTTAGGGACACAGCTGACATTTCTGAATAGCTTTGTTCAGGGCAGTTCTAGATGAGACCAAGCAAATTGTAAACTAATTTAAACATCGCTCTGTATTATACCGGCTACTTTGTCTTACACTGTGTGCTAATAAAGCTCTCCAAATTAAGTCAGAACTGGTTAAATAGGTAACTCAAATGTATGCTTTGGCAAACACCCACACAAGAATAACAATATCTAGAAGAATACAGTTTGGCCCTGTGGATCTATGTGGATTGATGAACTTAGACTGTGATCACGCTTACCTGGATTGTATAAAACGGTGTGCAATGGAAGGATTTAAAAAGAACCAGATGGCTGGGTTTGACGCTCCTAGCATTTGTGAGGATGAGGCAGGAGGATGAGCCTGGACTGCAGAGGGACAACCTGCCACAGGGAAAAGCCAGATAACACCTTTGCCTGGACAGTACATGAAAATCTCGTTGGGGAGAAAGTGCTGTTGGTGGCTGGGTTAAAGTAGAGAGAAACAAATCTAACACCTTTCGAAAAAAAATGTCTATAGTCCCATGTTTAGATAATCAAAATAGATCATTAATGTGGCAGGCCATTTTCCATGTTTACACCTTATATACATTTTTGCTACTTGAATATCTTCTTAATATAAGCAGAATTACATTACTTTCCCCCCTCCCCTTGCCTCCCAGCCCTGCCCAGCTACACTCCCATGCTTCCCCACTCTCGTTGACAGCCTCTTTTTCTTTGATTATTATTGTTACATACACATACATGCATATCACATGCATATAATTATTCTAACCCATGGTTTCTCATCTTGGCACTATTGATACTTGGTACTAGAAAATTCTGTTGTAGTTGACTTTTCTGTGTATTATAGGATATTTGATAGCATCCTTAGCATCTACTGACCAGATGCCAACAAACAAAAATGTCCTCAGGCACTACCTTATGATGCCAGGGGACACTTCACACCAAGCTACCCACCCCACATATCCCTATTGAGAACCACTCTCCAATTGGGGATATTTATTCTCCTCTATTCAAGGACAGAGAGATTTGGGGCAAAGAGAAATACAAGCACTCACATAAGTTCACAGATGTTTCCAGAATATTCAAAACACATTCAAGCCCAGTGTGACTCATAACAATGGCAGAATGAATACTAGACAGGTTGAGGTAGAACAAGTGCCACAGTTTGGGGTAGCCTGGGCTACACAGTGTATTTCAGATGAGTCTGTGTAAGCATTTAAGACTGTTTCAAAATAATAGCATATTTAAGTTAAGACTCCCAGCACCCACATAAAAGCGAGGCATGGCGGCACATGTCTGTCATCCCAGTTCTTAGAATGTGGAGACAGGAGGATCTTGGGAAATTGCTCACTAGCCAGTCTACCAGTGAGCTTCAGGTTCTGTGATAGACCCTTTCTTCAAAAATAAGGTGGAGAGTCATAGAGGAAAATACTTGGCATTGACCTCTGACCTTCTGGCTGCCTGCCACAAGCAACCAACAAACAGCAGTGTGTGATTCCTGTCATCACGATGTCAGATCACCTACTGCTTCAGCGAACTCTGCTCAGGTCTCCCCAAGTTAAGAGATTTATTAAGACAATATTTTGATAACATCTGGAATTGTCATGAGAAAGACAAGCCATTAAAAAAAAAAAAAAAAAAATAACTGCTCCCAAGGCCTGTGGTTAGGAAAGGTCAGAGGTGAATTGATAGTCCTGATTATGTCCCTAAGTGGAGATGGGGGCTTACACAGAAGCATGCTGTCGTCACGGACTGGGCAACTTTTGCGAAGGCAGTAACTTTAAATAACTGAGTAGTGCTGTTTCCAGTGCTGGAAACAATGACTATGTGGTTATGTGCTCAGTCATAAGCCAGGGCTTGGAACTGGTGGGGCTGACATGATTCTCTCTCAGTAGCGATGGAGAAGCAGTCACTGGCAAGATGCCGCAAGCTCTCATTTTCCTAGTGCCCAGAGGGTATTTTTAAATGATTACAAAGAGAACCTTAGCTTTTCAGAAGGGAATTAATTCACCGAACCGTTTTCTAAGTTTTTTTGTTTATTTGTTTGTTTTAATCAATATGCGTGCCCTGATGAGTTTGGGGACGTTGTGGGAGCTCTGTGTTGTCAAAGCAAGCCTGAGTTCAAGGGCATCTGAGAACTACACATCGTCACATGGAGCATAAAGATTAAAATCACATGTCTGCCTTGACAAAAATAAAATTGTGCTCTCTATAGGGAACCAGTCTTACTAAGTGAGTCTGGAGTCACATTACAGCCAGAAGCAAAGTGAAACTTCCCTTTGGTCTTAACATTAGAATTTTTTTATGTAACACTTACCATAAAAGTAAAGTGAACTTATACACATGCATGCACATATATGAGTGCACAAACACACACACAGACACACACACTTAAACACACACACACAGACACATGTATAAACATACACAGGGACACATACATCAACACACACACACGGACACACAGGAACACGTGGACATACGCAGACACACACACAAACACACACACAGACATACATACTTAAACACACACATAGACACATGTATAAACACACACATAGGGACACACACATGGACACGCACCCACACACAGGAACACACGATTCAAGCCTTTGTCATCCACACTCTCTTCTCAAACCCACTGTCATGCTTGAAGCTTCAGGTCTCGGGTCAGGCCAGCTCCGCTTCTGCACTGCTGCAAATCCACTTCAGCGTGCTTGCTTCAGCCTGATAAAAAGTGGGAAATCCCACCAAAGAAAATATTCAACAAAAATACATAGGGAGTGAGGGGTTTTATCAGTAAATAGAATTAGTTGACTTGCATTAATAAATCACACAGATGGGGACATGAGCTGCTATGAAACATGGCCACACTTACCTACAGAAGAAAAAAAAAACGGACCACAAGGGCTTCAGCAAATGCTTGACTTTAGCTGGAGGAGTGTAAGGGCACAAGAACAGATGACGGTGCCCTAATAGCCCTTTTTAAGAATGACAGGCCCTGCCATTAGCATCCCTTTATACCCTGGGAAATTGCTCCTGCCTCGCTTTTCTGCTTCCTATCTGCCTGGCTCTTTTTTATTTCTCTTTCAATTTCGTCCGCGCTCGGATAAGCGCGTGCTAACACAATATGATTGAGCTGTAAAATGGAACGCTGTCGCCTCTAATCTCCTTTATGTAGATATGGAGGTTCGGCACACTCCACTCCCTCTCCATTGTTGGCCTTTCTTAGAACAGGCTGCCGAGGACCGGAGGCTCCCTCAGACAGTTGGAGGGGCTTGGTTTCACAGGGTGTGATAAGGCAATTATCAGCCCAACAGGCAGATCTGTGATTGTTCTTTGTGGCTGATTAGGATATTATTATGTCCTGGAATTTCCTTAGCAAAATACAGCGAGGGCTTAGCAGGTGGCACTTAAAAAGCCGTAGTCCGTATTAGCTGACCTATATATAAGCAGCTTGAGCATATTTATGCATCTTGTCGGCCCACTACTTTAAAAGAACAGAAAATGTGTTTGACTAATGAAGTGGGTGGGTGTAGTTTAAAAGAAAATATGGCAGACTTTCAGGTCGTCCTGTTTCCATAAGTTAATTGAAGCGATTTCATCTTGCTGCAGAGGGGCTCAAAGCCGAACCTCTCCGGGGTTGAGCCATGCTCTCAGGCGCGGACCTGTGCGCCTTGCTCAGCTTCAGTATCGCTTGCTTGTAACAGAACACATGGATTATCTTCCACAAAGGAGGGCTTCGCTCAATGCTGGGAACGTCCCAGTCACATTTTTTTCTTAAAAGATACATTTATTTTTATTTCTGTATGTGAGCATGTGCCTGTGTCAGTTAGGCATCTCATGCACACAGCCTTCCACAGAGGCCAGAAGAGGGCATTGCATCCCCTGGACCAATCGTGTTTGTGAACTGCTCAATATGGGTGCTGGAAACTAAACCTGGGGCCCCTGTAAGAGCAACCAGTCTCCTTAGGCACGGAAGCGTGTCTCCAGCCTCACTTCATCACAGTCTTAAAACAGTGTCTCATGAATGATGGCAGCAGACAAAAATGGAAAGAGCCCCAAGGCTTTGCTTCAGCCAAGGCAGGGCTATCTAAGTGCCAAGAGCAAGTCACACCTGGAGTGTGAAGCTATGAGAAAACAATTCTAAGTGTGTTTCTTTCTGTAAAAAGTAGAAAGTACACTAGCCAGCATTTCCCATCTCTGCTAACTTTTAAATAAAAAATTTTAAATAAAAGAACACGAACTCTTTCTATACTAAGACGTATATGTGTGTGCGTATGCACATGTCTTATATGTATATACACATGTGTATGTATATACACACATGTATATGTTTTATATGTAATATATATGTAAATATAATTTTTTTTAAAAATCTTTTTTTTTTTTTTTTTTTTTTTACAAAATAATCAAAAATATTTGAACATTGGACCCCAGTGGCACTCTTTGGAGATAATTTTATTGTTGAGATAAATTTTCTGTAGAGACCAATTTTTGAGATTATACTTAAATGTTGAGGTTTTATTTTTGCAGCATTTCTTTCTGGGTATTGTTGATTAAATTCCCCCACCCCAAGTCACACCCTTTTAAGACAGTGTCTCACTTAGCCCAGGCTGGTTTGGGTCTTACTTTGTGTCCCTGTCTGACCTCAAACTCATAGCAATACTCCTGTTTCCTCCTCCTCCATCTTCAATGTGCACACTATCTATATGTGAAACGCCTGACAAAGCCTGGAGACAATGGCAGAGACAATGACAGAGACAATGACAGAGACAATGGCGGAGACAATGGCCCTAGGATTAAGTCTCATTTTAAATACATATAAGTCTCTGTATGGCAAGTGTGGGATGTAATTTGACAGTTAGCAAGCAGGCAGTGGTTAACTAAAGGTGACCTATACAATATGTAAGTCATATTTATTTTGATTGTACATCAGTAAAACTTGATAAATGTCTCCTGGTTTGTTGGTTTAAAATGTGCACAGCACAAAACCTCGGCTAGCCTTTAGGGACCATTTATGCTTCATCCCATACCTGAGTTTACATACGGTTGTGTTTTATATTCCTCTGTGAATGAGTTAAACACCCATGTCTTTCCCTAGTAATCTATTATGTGTTTATGTAACTCTATAAATGGATAAAAGTTAAATGTAGACCCAAAGCCCTGGTAGTGCACAAGGCTGAGTTCCAAGGTTATTCAGTTGGGAAGCGTTTAGAGATTGGTTAACATACCAGCTAGTTGGTATCCCTTTATATCTCTTGGCTAAAGAGCTAATGAAAGCAAAATCAGAAAAGAAGGGCTGTAGCTGAAAATATTTTATGTTATTTAATTGCAATATTAAATATATTTTGAAAAATCAAATGAGGAAAATACACATGGAAATTATCAATTGATATATAATTAATTCATTACAAAGAATCATCTAAATGTAAAATACCCAGGAATCCTTTTTATTTGCAGAGTACTGCTTACATATGATCCTTTCAGTGCCTTAAATTCAAAGCTAGTACTCATAGAAGCCATTCAACAGACTTCTGTTCTGATAAACAAGGGAACACTTCCTTAGCTAAGAGATCGTCGTGTGGGTATTATTGTTCATTCCTAGACAGATAAGACCCCTTACTGTCAAAGTAATGTCATCTATCTTGGGCAACCTTTAATAACTGAAAGTTTTAGAACTGTAAAAGAGAAACAGGACCCAGTAGGTCGAAATGAGTTGTGAAAGAAAGTTAGCTCAAGTATCACCCAAGGGGTTCTCTGCTTTCCATAGCTGCCCTTGCTGAAAACGAAATGCAGACCAATGGAGGTATCCCTAACAGATCAAGTTCAAGGGACAAGCCACCACTCCTTACTGGGACCCACAGAGGCTGGTCCTCTCCACCCAGTGCCTTGAGTGGGAGCTGTTACTGAGCTGTCCTTGAATTATAACATCTGTCTCGGAGAGCCAAGGGTAGTTCCTAGGCTCTGGAAGCTAACCAAGTGTGTATGGTCTGGGAAGCTTAAATAATAACCAGACTTACAAGGTCCTTCCCTGAGATTATGTCAGCAGTGACCAACTGCTCAGGGAGAGGAGCCTCTTCAGTAGCGTTTCCTGCAAACTGCAGGAGACTCTAGTGATGTTCCTTCTTGAGTCTAAACAATTGGCGATGAGTCACCCACGCTCCCATAGGCATCTTGTCACCCATGTTCTTAATAAACTTCTTGTCTCACCAAGCTAGATATGACTGGATTTTATTTTTTTGGTATATAATTAGTGCCCTAGCTGGGGTAAATAGACATTTCTTCATGTTTCCCCATGAAGAGTCACACAACATAATTGATGTTTTAAGTAATAATTGGCAGAACCTAAGATGAATTTGGGGAAGGAGCAATTGCTTCATCCTTGAGATGAGTCAGATGAAACAGAACTGAGACTGAGCGACCTGGATTGGGAATATCCACAGGTCCACTGTAAATACACCTTCCATCGTCCATGTAGGATGGGCCGGCTTGTCTTTTTGCTGCAGTGGCAGTGGTGTGCCCCTTGGTATGGGTGTTAAGACATGGAACAAAGGTTGGCCATGCGAGCATCCCTGGCGTAGAGGACCTAGGTGAGTTGTCTTTGTCCACATTATATGGGAAGGTATACCTCTCTGGTGAATGAGGACCACCATATCCCTATTGGGATATTCCTGAAGCTAGAGAATAGATTGCCATCCCTGGAAGTAACATGAATGAGGCGAGGTCACAGGCAAGCCATGGCAGGGTCTCATGGCCTTTGCTGGGATGGCGGATAAGACTCTGAAGCCCAGCTGCTGCCTAGGAAGGACTTGCTCTCCTAAAAAAGACAGGAGACATTAGGATGCCACCTTCTTCGTTAACCTCTAATTTATTAGGAGAATTAGGGGAAAAAAGGGTAGAGTGATTTGGAGATGCTTACCATTTCTTACATTGGTGAGATATAAAGGAAAGAGAATAATATAACTTAGATTTGTATTAAAGAGCCCTTCCTGGCTTCCAGAGACAACAAGGAGGGAGGGACTGAAGTCCAAGAGACTGAAGATAACTCTCAGGTCTGACAGTTAATACAGAAATGTTGGGGCGGGGACTCCTGCATCCAGCTCGAACATGAGAACCATAATGATGGCTGACACTGGAAACTATGGTAACCAGGGGATGCTCCACATCTGAACTGAATGACTCAGGAAGTACTTCTACACAGAGAAACAAAGAGCCTTTCACATCCTGGACCGTGTGGCAGGAGAGGGCATGCAGTAGCTGGAAGGGGTAAACCGTAGTGTGGCTAGCTTCCGTGACTTGAAATCTCAACCGAAGTTTGGGTTGCATTCAGAAACACCATTCATGCTTTATCTATTTGCCTGTACCCTTCACTCAGCTTGAATACAGCCCATAGATTACCTTGTCAGAATCCTTTAAAATTTAATTTCCTCCCATGGGTCAGTATGATGGCCGTAAGCCCAACAACCAGGATTTGATCTTTGAAGGAGTACACAGTGAGAGGAAGGAACAACCTTCTGCTAATTATCCTCTGTCCTAAACATGCACCAATTAAACAACTGTGAAAATAAGTGATAGTTACCCCCCCCTAGTCCATCATAAGACTTAAGAAGCTAAGGAACCCAAGAGACTCAGGTACCTTACTAAGATAAAGACTCGTAAGATCTCCCCTTGATATTATGGAAGCAGTAAGCAATTACTGAGTTAGAAGAAACTCTTCAAGAGAGTTGCCTACAGATCGTGCAGGGATCTTTTCAGATGAATCTTTCATGAGTTGTCAGCCATGCTGAGGTGAGACTTCTAGGTGATGCACCTGTCTTTGTGCCACACTGTACATAATCCTTCGCTCACAATCCCGTAGATAACCTCATAATCCAGTTACTAGACTGCATTAGTTACTTTTCTCACTGCTGTGAAAAATACCTCTCAAAAGCAATTTAAGGAAGGAAGGCTTTATATTAGCACGCAGTTTGAGGGTGCAAGTCACAGTGGTGGGAAAGGCATGGGGGCGGAGTCATGAGATAACCAATCACATTGCATCTGTAGCTACAAAGCGGAGGGAACAATGCCCACGCTCAGCATACTTTATCAATTTTATATATTCCTGAACCCTGGTCTATGGGATGAGGCTACCTACATTTAGGTGGGTCTCCC
>CM052711.1:6594650-6602150 GCA_028551405.1 Uromys caudimaculatus | reverse complement strand
CACATACTCAATATTTGTATTTATAAGCCTTTTTTAGCACTAATACTGGGCAGATATCTACCCTCTATGCTATTAAAATCTATTTCCTATCAATATCCCTGAGTTACTACTTACTATGTTTCTTCTGGGCTGCTCTCAACTCTAATTGGCCAGCCCTCAGGGCCATGCTGTCTTCACTCCTTACCTCTGCATCTTTCTCTTCTCCACCTTCTACTTTCTCTCCTCTTGGTCTCCTCTGATCCCCAAGCCTGGGAATACCAAGCCCCGCCTATGTCAATCCTGCTCAGCGTAGACTATAGGCAGCTTTTTCACCAATCAGAAATAACTTAAGAGCAACATCACGTAGCTCACTTGGGTCTATATGCAGATTTTCCCCTCCAGGGAAACTAGGCCTTGGGTACCCCCCGCCACACACACACTTAGCATTATAGTACATAGCAGCAGATCAAACCTCAACATTTATGAAAACATAGTGTTTTCAGTCCTTTTCTGTAAATTACTGCCCCGTAGTAACATGCCCAGTTCAGCCGTAGCCTTAGTCATATAAAGTTTAGAGAAGGTAACTGCGATACCACTCACCTGTGACCTCAGCACTCGGGGTAGAGCCAGGGAGATTAGTTCTTCCAGCTCATCCTTGGCTACATGGCAAGTTTGAGGCTAGCCCAGGCCTCACGAGACCCTGCCTCATAAAACCAACAACAAGAGAAAGTAAGTCCTGGTGTCTGTTAATGATTCTAGACAAGACAAGGGGCATTAATGCAGGGTCTGAGGACACTGGCGGCAGAGCTGAGCACAGTACCGTGTACCCCGGTAGGAACCCGAACATTCTGAAGAAAGGGCTTTCTCAATTGTAGAATGTACAGACACACTCATAAGACATGGCCAAGGAATTTAACCACTTCATTTTCTAAAGCCAGGACTGTGAACAGGGTCTCATTTGTCAGCAGAAATGATAGCCATCATTGATTGAGCAATAAAGAAGATCTTTTCAAACTAGAAACAGGTATCCTGTAAATCTGCTTGGACTCTGGTTACTGATGAAGCTGGTAAGTTTCAAGTAGAGACTATGAAGGCAAGAAGTAGTCTGAGGGAGTAGCCACCCGAGGGAGTGGCCCCCGGAGGGAGCAACCCCCGGAGGGAATGGTTGAGCAAAATTCTTGGATTAACATAATGAAGTCCATAAGATTGTGCCCACTGGATATTATCTTCTTGCCTTCCATTTGGGCAGCAAAGGATACTGTCTTTTATAGAAACAGCTTCAAGGCTCACCCCCTCCCAAGTTTTTCCATTTACATTTGGGGTCAGATATTTCAGGATTCTTTTCCTTCTACATTTGTCACGTATTTTACAAAAACACAATATTGATCTTTCCTGATGCTTATTTTACAAGCCAGCTCATGGCTCTCAAGGAGCCTCTACAGAGCAGCCATGGCCAAGGACCCCCCATGAGTGACAGCCGATGTAAGCCAATAGTTCCTGTGCCTTGAAGCTCTGTTCCAGAACCTTCTGCTCCCTCTAACCAATTTACATACCACCATGGTATGTTTAATTTGCTATTTCATCAAATCAATAATGGGTCTAATTGAAAAAATTGGCAGTGCTGCGTGCAACCTAACTAGTGATCTCAATGTTTGCCCGCTTCAGAGAGTGTCTCTCAGCTCTGTCAGACACCTGTGTTATTGGTGCACTCCTCTTACTAATGTGCACAAAAACAAACACTAATACAGGTGGAGCATCTGCACCAATTGATCACGATGCTATGAAGAATTAATCACCTGGCTTTCAGCGCCAAGAATAAAATTTACATCTCTAATGTGCGAGATGTATTAACGCGCATGCTGGTACCATCAGCTTTGGGCGGTGTCAGCCGGCCTGCATGTGCAGCCTCATGCAGGTGTGTGTCTCTTGTCCTTTGGGCTAGGTGGTGTGAACCTGAAGGACAGGTCTGAATTTAGAATTTGGTGCTATTTCGAAGATACAGATCGGAGACTTAACGTTGTTAGGAGAGACTGAGAAAATGCTGGGGAACCTTTCAATTTGGACTCCTCGGGTCTGCCCTTCAGACCCGCATGGTGAAGCTTTAAAGGCTGAAGATTGTGTCTTCATCCCAAACCCAAGTGGATTCAGCCAAAATCCTCCTCCCTGAGGTGGATTCAATGAGATGTCAGCCCCCTTGCCATTCATTGATTTTGGTTACTATCCTGATTAATCTTAGAAACAGTGAAGGTTTACCGGAGACGCCATGTTTGAAAAGTCAACTTGTCTGAAATCTCAAAGCTGGTAAGAGAGTGGCTATAATATTTGAGGTCAGGTCGATTTGATTCCAAACCTTGGTCTTGACCTACTATGTGACCTCAAATCACTTAGATCCGTTAGTCTTATTTTACTTTCTGAGTTCCTGCCTAGTTTTGTCTTATTTCGTCACTTCATTTTTTAGACAGCAAGATCTCACTCAAAAGATCTGCTGGCAAACATGGACTTCACTGATACATGCAGGACCGTTGAGTTGTAAGTCCTTAATGCATGTGGTTCACTCTTGGGAGACGAAGGTCCCTTATTAAAAAGTTATTTAAAATTCCAAGGCTGTGACGGAACATTTAGACAAGTGTGGCTCCCTGCACAGTTTGCAGATCTACACAGCCAGGATGGTATTGCTGAGAGAGAAGGAGATTTGGCTTTAGGACAAGTTCAGAAAGAAGAGAGGCTTAGCTCAAGTTTGTGGCTTGTTGGGTCTGGGAAAATGTTCCATAAACCAAAACAAGATACACTGTGATTTGTTTTAGAGTGTATCTCAATTCTGATGCAGGCAGGCCTTGTGCTCATCCTTCCTACTTTAGCCTCCAGAGTTCTGAGATGTCAGGGCTGATATATATCCCACATGAGACAAGGCATACTGGAAATCAATGTAACTGTCCATTGAGAATTTATTTGGAAAGGAAATATGTCTTTATATCACCCCTCCCTAGTGGTCCCTTCCCATGGGAAATTTTTCACTAGTGGGAACAATCACCAGCATCTAGAGACATCTCAGTTGTCACAACGCAGGAGTTGAGGTGAGGGAGAAGCAATGGGCAGAGGTCACAGATGCTCACAAATCCCCTACAGTGCCCAGAAGAGGAGACCCTGCCCTACTGTATGCCCAACAAAGAACAGGCCACTAGTTTTGAGCCCCTGGGAAACTGTACTTAACCCCCATCCACAGAAGACTCTCCAGTTGATTGTTCCAATGATTCAAGAGTCAGTTTGATAGTTTTAGGACTCTCTGGCCTCATTTGACAAAATATCTTTTTGATTAACAAAATCAACAATGTTTATTGGGCAGATGGGGTGTATTTGTACCAGCACAGCAGTCAGGGAGGAAGTCTTATAGTTATTATTTAAAAATAAGACAGAAAGAATAATGAACTCTAAAAAATGACCACTGATATTTGAATATAATTTCATCATAATTTCTTAGGAAACATTTATGGGGCTAATTACACATTCACAAATAATCGTGTAATAGGAGCCTTGAAACCCATTGTATAAGCATTGTGCACTTTAATAAATATAGAAATGGATGCTTAGTTACTAAACAATTAATTTGCTGTTATTTTGATGCAGGTTTTATAAATCCAGGTGATAGATTTTAATTTTTGATAGAGAAATGTTGTACATAAACAGTGGATTAAATCTAAATGTTTATATTGATCTAGACATGCTTGGAGTTCATTCATGGAGATGAGAATCTCATAGCTTCAGACTGAAGCTTCTATAAAGTTATTTTACATGCTATGTTGTTGTATTGCAGAATCACTTTGGGAGCTTTTTGTAAACACACGGGGATATCAATGTAAAGTGAAGCTCTTACATCAAGGGAGGGGGTGTTCATTTATTCTGAGCCAAATAAGAATGATTATGGCTCAGGAACATAGACTCAGGATGCCCCGAATAACTTGTCCTAGTGTGGAAATCATTACATGAACTTTGTAGCCGTAGGATGGATGCTTTGGTGGGAACACCAGGCGGGCTGGTTCCAGCAAAGCAGAGGAACCTCTGCCGCAGTGCTGAGATGCCCTCTGGAGACATCCTTAGCTTTGGGATTGGTGGAAGCAGGTGATCTGTTAGGCAATACCTTTGGAATGTATTAACCTAATAGTTGAAAGATCAGACATCATGGTGGGCGATGAAAGGCTATGGAAGGGGACCAATGAGAGCTCAGAGCAATTTGGCTTTGTCTACGACATCTTCTTGCTCTATAGCATGAAGTTCGACTCAGGTTCGTGCAGTCTTTAACCTAGTTTTTTCTGTTTGTCTTTGGCTCCTCTGAAACTTTAATTCACAAAGGCTGTATAATGACTTTTACTGGCAATTTCCAATTCTTAAAGTGTCTCTTTAATCATTTTAGAGGAAAAACAATAAACCTTAACAACCCTATAGGTATGTGGAAGTTCCCATTTAAATTTTAAAATAAAAATTATCACTGTCTTTGAACTCATTCTATGCCCACTGAAAAACCATAGCTAAAATGTGGAATAAGCCAGATAACTAGAGCACTGTTAGAGGAAAAAAAAAAACAGTTTTGAAACTGGGCTTGGTGACAGAAGGAAGAGAATTGCTACAAATTTGAGGGCAGCCTGGGCAATAGTAAGCTGTAGGGTATCCTGGGCTACACAAGAAAGCTCCTTTTCAAATGACCAAACCAAGCCAAAACAAAAACAAAACAAAAAAATTCCCCATTATTGTATTTCTGATCAAACCCCCAAACACCATACATTCTATACTCAGAATGTTATTTGTTTCCCAAAGGTTGTCGTGTTAGCAGGTAGTAGAACCATTCAAAGTGGGAGCTAGTAAGGGCTCTAAGGTCATTGTGGGGGTGCTAGTTTCTCTTTCCCCCGTGGCTGATGAGGTGGGTAGTTTTGTTCCCCACCCTGAAGTTCTTTTTCTCTACATATCAAAAGCAGCCTGGCCTGGAATCTCCAGTATGTGTTTTCTCTTGCTTGCTCACACAGGTGTTTTGTTATAGTGATTTGGTGCTGCCCAAAACACCACTGGAGAGCAGCCCTGTGGCCTTCACTCAGGGGCAGTTTGGACTTGTGTCAGTTTTAACTACTTTTCTTCTCCCAGGCACAGCAAAGTAGAGGGAAGATTGTAAAAAATGCCAGGCAGACACTAGGAAGCTTTGGAGTGGAGTCTAGCTCCATTATGGTCCTCGGTGATGTATATAAAGACCCCAGAGCCACTTTAGGGGTCTAAGTAAATGATAACGCTATACTGATGTCAACTCACAAGGAAAACTATGCTTAGTGAATTCACTTTAGAAACACAGAGATGTCTAACTGGTTTTTTTTAAAGACTCCAACCAAGACCACTAAAATGTTTTAGAATTTGAGGTAATGAAGTCCACCTAAATGAGCTATATTCTTCTGTTATGGTTGGGAACTTTTACTAAGCATGAAAGAATAACAACGTTAATTCACAATGGCTGTATAATGACTCTAGTGGCTGGGACTGCCATTCACACAGGTGCTATACAGACTGTAAAGACAGCAAATACACTGTGTGCCCCCTTGCTCTGGTGCTCACCACACCCCTGGGAGCCTGGTAGATTTCTGATTGTTTTATTCAGATGAGGAAACTGGACCCAAAGTCTGTGACTGCCCTGACATGTTCACCATGACTATACATGTTCACCTTTCTTTTGCTATCAGGCAGGTGATGGTTAGTCACCTTTAACATCATATTCAAATCTAAAGTGATCTAACATTCCTGTTAATTTGATATTTGAAACCACCATCTATGGTTGAGAAATTCCTTTATATATTACAGATAAGCTCAGGGTGAAGACTTGCTGAGTTTTCTTCAGTATTTCTTTAACTCTTTTATTTCTGTCTCCTTAAAGGTATGTCATTTCCATGGTGCTGTGAGTTTTAGTGGAGGCAGACTCTGCAAAGCTTAGGCTGCTTTGAGTGCCCATCCCACAGTGAATACCAGTTCTTTGTTAAGAAGAGGGAGCTACTCTGCAGACATAGTCATAGTCATAGAGTAAACCAAGGAAACACCCGAAATCATAACAGTAGGAGAGGTTGAAATGTCACTAAATGAAACTCGAAGAGGCAGCATTTGACACTCGGTGGACTGTGATGAGTGTAAAAGCACTCCCAGGTTAATTCTGACCTTGCCAAGGCCCCCGGCTCTTTACTTCTTGAATGGTCAAAGTGGTACAGAAGAAATGCTTGAATGTTTATTCAAACAAACAACCAAAAAAACTCACATAACCTAAATTTGTATCCTCTGACCTTGGAAAATACTGTTAGGGAATGTGAAAACATGTACCTGAAGAGTAAACAGCAATCTGCCTTAAGACAAATTTGGAATGTCAGTAGCTGAGACATGAGCAGGGCTGCAGGTGGTGACCACAGGAGGACATGGGAAGTTTGGACAGGACAGGGTTGTGTCCCCCCCCCCCCCCAATGGCTCACAGGTCTCCTGTGCCTTGTTATCCTTTCTGGGCTCATTTCTCTCCTGCCCTTAATTCAGAGTGTTTCTCAGTGGGGTACACTTGCCATTTAGATTGGGAAAGTATTTGTATTCTAGGATATTTAGCATCCTTTGATTCTTCTCCTAAAAGTCCCAGTTCAAAAACTCCACCATTCTCTCCAAATGCTGTCTCCTGGGGGAGGAGACAGCAGGTGGCATTCTGAACTGAGAGTCATTTGAGTGCAAATAAACACTAAATTAAAGACAGTGACATTAAAGCGAGGGTCTTTTTTACCTGTGTGACACTATCTCCCATGAGAAATGAAGACCTAAAGCTGCAATAAAAAGTCTTCAGGTAGATTCAAAAAAGTCTGAATCTGTGATGCTGCTGGGAGTTTTTTGGTTTTTTTTTTCTTTTTCTTTTATTTTTTATTTTTTATTTTTTGATACTTTATTTACATTTCCAATGTTTCCCCCCTTCTAGGTGTCCTCTTTGGAAACCCCCTATCCCCTCCCCCTCCCCCACCTCTATGAGGGTATTCTACCTCCCACCCACCCGCCTACCCACTCCCAGATTCCCACCTTGACATTCCCCTTAACTGGGGCCTCTCCTCCCCCTGATGGCCAACAAGGCCCTCCTCTGCCACATATGTGGTCCGAACCATGGGTCCCTCGATGTGTATTCTTTGGTTGGTGGTCCAGCCTCCAGGAGGACCGGGGAGGCCAGGTGACACCATTGCTCCCTCCACAGGGCTGCAGACTCCCTCAGCTCCTTCAGTCCCTAAGTCCGATAGAGGGCTAATATCCAATATATACAAAGAACTCAAGAAGTTAGACTGCAGAAAACCAAATAACCCTATCAAAAAATGGGGAACAGAGCTAAACAGAGAATTCTCAACTGAGGAAATTCACAGGGCTGAGAAGCACCTAAAGAAATGCTCAACATCCTTAGTCATCAGGGAAATGCAAATCAAAACAAGTCTGAGATTCCACCTCACACCAGTCAGAATGGCTAAGATCAAAAACTCAGGTGACAGC
>CM052711.1:6548041-6594550 GCA_028551405.1 Uromys caudimaculatus | reverse complement strand
CGAGGACCCAGCTATACCACTCCTGGGCATATACCCAGAAGATGCTCCAACATGTAATAAAGACACATGCTCCACTATGTTCATAGCAGCCATATTTATAATAGCCAGAAGCTGGAAACAACCCAGATGTCCCTCCTCAGAGGAATGGATACAGAAAATGTGGTACATTTACACAATGGAGTACTACTCAGCTATTAAAAACAATGACTTTATGAAATTTGCAGGCAAATGGATGGAACTTGAAAATATCATCCTGAGCGAGGTAACTCAGTCACAAAAGAATGAACAGGGTATGTACTCACTGATAAGCGGATATTAGCCCAAAAGTTCAGAATGTCCAAGTTTCACTTAACAGTAACCACTGGACTGAGAGTGAGGTCCCAGATGGAGGAGTTGGAGAAGGGAGATTTTTTGTGTGTGGAAAAATACTCTTTTAAAACTCAGCCTTAGTTATTTATAAAAAGTGTTGATCTACTTAATAATAGAGTATAGAAACTTAAAACTTTGAAAAAGTACCCAACACAATGTGTAATATATATGCTAAGTGGCACACGTTCCTTTGGCTTAGGGAGGGCAAACGGTGGCTGTCTGCCTCTTCCAGGACATATGGGGGAGCCATCCATCCTTGCACACTGTGGCTCATGGGAGTGTGATTATACAACTGGGTCCCATTTCTGTTTATTTAGGAGCTATAGCAGTGCTTGAGTAACTGAGTAAGGAATCAGAATAAACTATTCCCTATACTTCTCCAAGGATAAGAGAAACTTGAGCCTTGCTGCAGGGGTTAATAATTCCTGTATCTGGGAGGATAGAACGATCCTCAGGACAGGACAACACACATGAAGCCCATCAAGATGGAACTTCAGAAAGGTGTGCTTGGGCAGGTAGGATGGGTGGGAGCGGATCAGGCAGGCATAGAGTGGAATTAGCTTCTTTACACCTTGCCATCTGACCCCTCTGTCCATCTCCCTTCCTCCTGTCTCCCTTTCCTTCCTCTCCACTTTTCTCAACTCCTGTCTCGCTTGGGTCTATCATACCCCTCCCCCCAGTCCCCCCCCCACCTTTCCTCCTCTTCCCATGTCTCCTCCCGCTCATCTCCTATTTCCCTCCATCTTCTCGTCCCATCAGACCCACACACGCACAGCCACATACTGGTATGCCTGGTTCCTAAGACTTACCACAGAGTACATTTTTAGTCAGTTCATTATTAGAGAACAGGACCAAATTAGATCCCAGACTGTGGTCAAGATGAAAATCCCAAACCGTCAATAAGCAAAGCTCTGGGGACTTCCTGTTCAAATCTTCGATGGACAAGAAGCGTCAGTGGAGTGAAGCTTAGGATGAAGATAAATAGCCCCTGGAGAAAGGTAGAAGATTTGGCTAGAGAGACTGCCTTAGAATTTTGGTATAAAACTGATCGTAGACAGGAAATAGAAGGGAACCACACCTGCAGTCTATATGTTGGCTTCAAGAAGGGGAGAATCTTAGGCTGTTCTTTTCTAAGGGTTCTCCTTTTGTGTTCATAGTCACGGTAGGTCCATGGAAAATGTGGTCACAAAAGTCACCAACAGACACAGAGCTATCTGAGGAAACTTTTTCTTCTGAGATATTCCTTCCCAAATGTATTCCTAGGTGAGGCTCCCGCTGTGTAATTCACAGCCACATACAGACTGATAAAGCCACAGGCTGAGAACAGCGATCGTGAATTCTCCATCCTTCTATGATCCGGTTGAATTTGCCTGTTAAACTTGGGATGTAATTAAAGCCCACACAAGTACTCTTATGTTTTTGCTTCAAATTGATAGGATCTCCATTGTCTATGATCTAAGTGAGATTGCCCCATAGTTTTTAATTTATCAGGTTAAGAAGCACAATTAAACTATCTTGAAGAAGATCATAATCAGATACCATCTTTGGGGTTGTCCCTGCCAAGTCGATAAAGGAATCTGTGTGTTTAATAATTACCGTCTTTGCCGTACATTTGTTCTGTTTGTGGGATGAAGGATTGCTAAATACCTTGCACCATGCCGGTGGGAAAGGCCTCCTGCTTAATTAACAACGTCGGAAGGATCTGCAGCACACTGACGCACGTCTTTCTTGTTAGTGTTGCCTGCGTTGAAAGGAAATCCTGTCTTGTCCTCACATCTGTAACTGTCACATTTATGAGTTATTCAGAAACATCTTGACAAAATGCTGCCTTTGAATAGAAATTAAAAAAAACCAAACAACCCAAATCTTCAATTTTTTAAATAAATAATTCTGTTGAATGTTAAGCAGCAAGAAATCCTCCTGATGATAAACAAGATTGATTCTGTTAAAGGAGATGCCTTCCTGAAAACAGCCCCGTAAAGGTTCATTTGGGATATAATTGGATTTGAGCTGTCTTTATTTCTACCTCTATATTCCAATTTCTAGTCCTATATTCCAATTGCCCGAGTTCTTTCCAGGCCTCCATCCTAGAGAAACAGAAAAGGAGATGAGAATCTAGCTTCTGCTTGTCCCCTAACCATTAATTAATAAATGTCAAGTTTCTTACAAGCATTTTTATTTACATGAACATTGAATGCAGCTATGAACGTAAGAACACATCATTGCAAATGTGAGCGTCGTACACACAAGTTGTGCTTGCGAGCTCATGCATTTGATAAATATTTGAACACCTACTTTGTGGTGTGTGCTGTAACTGAATTAAATCACTCCCCTTGTCTGTAGCCACATGTGGTCTTCCATGAGAGGTTGAAACCACCAGTCTGGGGTGCTACTTTTTGTTCTACTGTAAAATGTGCAATAAATGAGAAACATGATTGACCAGTAATCTACAAGGCCTGTTTCTGTATAGCATGTGGAAGTCTACCCCATTTCGCTTCATGTGAACTGCTGAAGCCGCTGGCTTTTCTAGGATCCTTGAGAATATGAAAGTAGCAATATCTGAATTCTGGAGGAAATTTAATAAGCCAGATGCTCCAAAGGGTTACCTCAATCTTAGGTCTGTAATAGTGGAGGCATCGAAGTACACACATTCTATATGTAATGTGGACAGCTGGGATGGAGAGAGAAGAGGAGAGAGCGTACATTTCAGATTTCTGTGCTAAGTGTAAACCAAATTTTTAACTTTACTTCGGGTATTTAGATGGTGAAATAAAACATCCATATAGTCCTATTGGCCCTTAAGGAGCTGTTATAAAGTAATCTTTACACAAGAGTTAGAAAATATTTTGGAAGCAAATATCCTTACCTACACTTGTGAAGTCTTGGGTTAAGACTACCAATCATTCTTCGCATCAAAAACATGGTGAGAGCCGAGCACCTGCTGACCATCGTCCGTTGTAGGTGGGCTAAGTAAATATAATGTCACCGCCGCGTTGGTGCTAAAGGTGTCTTTTTCATCTTGTCATGTAGTTTTCCATGCATTTTAGGGTAGGGAAATGTATGCAGTTCTGCTAAAGAGCTGTGATTCAACAGCAAACAAAATTATCAAAAAAGGGAAAAGAATATGCCTGACCTATGGAGCTGGACCTCGGCTGGAAGAGAGAGCTGTACAGGGCTTCGGAGGCAGCCTTGTGCTGGGGTCTTCGAGGAATAGGAAGGGGGCGCATGCAGTTGGAGTAGAGAGAAGCTGGATGATGATAGACAAAAGAGGTGAAGAGGGACCAGTGCCAGGGGTCAGGGTGTGCTCCGGGGTTCCCTGCACGGGATCCCTCTGGGTCCACATCCTTAGGAACTGTCCCAGATCAAGTATTAGCTGGTCAGGTGGTGCTAAACACTTCCGTCCCCGAAGGCTTATCTGGGGGAAAATGCTTCAGTGAATTGAATACATTTTCTTGGTTATCTAATATAGAATTGGCAAGATTAACCTGCTAATTGTTCTACCTCATGACCGTGTAGTGGGACAGTAGAGATTGATATAGAACCATTTCTTTCCAGTTGGAGTACTGGTTTCCATTTCCTAGATAGGACTGGAAAATCCTGCCTTCTATTTTTGTAGTGTTCTTAAAGATGTATTTGTTTTATTTCATGGGTATGTGTGTCTGCCTGCATGCATATGTGTGTGCCACCTGGGCTTCTGATGCCTTTGGAGATCAGAATACCATATCAGATCCCCTGGAATTTCTGTTAAAGTGTGGGAGCTGAGAACAAAACCCTTATCCTCTACAAGAGTAGCCAAAGCTCTTAACCTCTGAGCCATCTCAGCACCTCATCAGCCTTATGTTTTGAGTAGTGAACATACCTGTCAAATGGTTATATATAAACCACGGTGACAAGTCTATAAATCTCTTCATGGTCTTGCCGCATCTGCATGGGACTTGTTTCTCTAAGTATTGTGGGCTTCGGCTTCCTTACCTACTCAGTGAACGTGCAGAATGAATCATTTCTCAGGGCTTCCTGAACTTGCTTTGGTGCTTGCTTTCATTGCTCAGAAGGTTTTGCCTCCAAAACCAACTTCCAGACCAGGGCTATGAACTTGGTTGGTGTCTGGCCTGTGGGAACTTAACCTTAAGAACACAAAGGAATACTGAGATGCTAAACCAGAGGATATAATAGTGCTTAAGTGTGGTTAAGGGGTTCTAACTACTTCCTTGGAATCTAAAGTGTGCATTTGAAGGTTTTCCTCTTTGACATGAGGGTCTTAGGCTCCTGACTCTTGAGGAATTGTTCACTTGTCTGAGTCTGCTCAATCTGTGACAGTGTGGAGAGCCTTTGGTGGCATTGATTCCCAGTCCTATTGGAGGGATGTCTGGGTAGCCTTAGGTGGGAAAGCAGTAGTAGGCAGTGCTCCATAGGACGTAGCTCCTCCCACACTTGCTTCTGTTTGCCCAGCCAATTGCCCAGCCCAGGCTATGCCTGTTCTTGCATCATTCCAGTCAGCTGTCTTTCTTTACCTTGCAAGCTCTAGGCACACACACATCCAAAACAAAAAGATGAGATACTTTAAGGTAAAAAATGACTTGGTGTGATATATATATATATATATATATATATATATATATATATATATATATATATATATATTCATTCTCAGAATTTGGGGGGCAGAGGCAGGCATATACCTGAGTTTAAGGACAATCTGTCTATATAGCAAGTTCCAGGCCTGTCAGACCACACAGTGAGAGCCTGTCTCAAAAAGAATGAAAGAGGCTTTTTTTTCTTTATGTATATGAGTCTTTGTGAATGTATGCACACATGTGTGTGCCAGTGGCCACAGAGGCCAGAAGATGGTAGTGGATCCCTTGGAGCTGGAGTTACTGTGGTTTTGGGTTGTCCTATATGGGTCTTACTATTCAAACTCTAGTTACACAGCTAGCATTCCTGACCACTGAGCTATCTCTCTGTCATTGTTATTTGCCAAAGACTAGGAAGATGAGGATGCAGAGTACCTTGGGAGAGATACCGCCCTCTTCGCATCTGTAGCAATAGAGGTGGGCTCAGGGGTAAAGGAGAAAAGGATGCCCCATCTGCCTGAGTTTAGTAAGGAGATACTTAGGAACAATACTGCAGACATGCATGGAAGGTTGAAGAGACTCGAGCCTCTCAGGGGGCAAGGGCGAGACCACTGCAGATCCAAGTGTAGAGCCAAGCACTAGCATGGCTTGTTTGGGAAAGAGCGCATGGCAGTGGGCACACAAGAAGTTTGCTAATGGTAAAAGGTGATTCCACCCTAGGTTCTGAATCCAGTGGCTGGGTATAGTCCCTATAATGAATGCTTTAGTTATGTGACTTTCCATGTGTTTGGACTTTACTTTCTAGAGTGTGAACAGAAGTAGAATATTCTCCAGAGAGAGTTAAATGCTTGTCACATTTTCCTCTTTGGCTGTATGAACCTAGTCATATTTGAAAATATAAATCATATGCCATTTCTCTTTGCCCAAAACCCCTAGCCAGAGTGGATTCCCATATTTCTCAAAGACTAAACCCACAAAAGGTTACACAACCTTTATGACATGCCTTTGCCAAGAGCCAACTGCCATGCTCCACTGTTCTTGTCATCCACTCTGGCCTCTCTGCCATCCTCTGAGGCACCACAAGAAGGCTCTTCCTCAGTGTAGGCATCTTTGCCATGTCTTCCTTTTCAATTTCTGTTTTCTAGGGTATCCGCCTATCCTGGCTGCTGTAACAAAAATTCTATAGACTTAATGTCTTCTACACAGCATGCAGTTAAGGAACTGGGACCTCTAAGATCAAAGTGCTGGCAGCTTTAGTGCTTGGGCCAGTCTGCTCAGTCATGGGCGTGGAGGAATTCAGGAGAGAGATCTCTGAGGTCCCTTTAACCAGGCAATTCATCCCATTCATGAAACTGTATGAATGTGAGGCCAAATCATCCCTGGTGCCCCCTCTTCTGAATAGTCTCTTTGGACATTGAGGTTCTGGCATACTAATATGGGGGATATAGAGGTGCTCCACTGCAGCATGTAGATATAGGTACACACTCTTGTCTTGTTAGGATATCTGCTTAAAGGCCAGTGCCAATGAGGCTTCCTGAGACTTAACCTGCTCACCAGGCAGCTCCTCTTTCCCACAGTCTCTGCATGGAGACCATTTAGTCCCTGGTAATAAGGACAGTCTGCTCTGCTGCACTGCTGGCTTCCAGTCTGTTTCTATCTATCGTTAGCCCTCTGATCCCAATGTCAACCCTCGAAAGACCTAAATCCTGTCTTTATTATATTTCTAATGTTTGTCTCACAAAAGGCATGCAACAAAACTGCTCAGTGTGGTGCCTGTCACACAGTATGCCTTCAGGAAGTTTTTGTTTGTAAGTCATTCTCCTCCTCTTCCTCCTCATTAATAAACAGGGAGAAAAGAAGAATTGGGTCCTGACTCTGAAGGAGTCTGGGGACTCACATGAACAAGTCACAGGGCTAGGAGGACGGCATCCTTTCTTACAGATCTACGAGGGAAGAGACAAGCATCAGGGAAGGAAGGAGAGAAACCACTGGGTGAGCTCAGGCAGAGACCTTAAGAGCTTGAAATAAATAGCGTGACTTGAAGAGTCAGAAAAGGGATGATTGCTGGGAAGAACTGGGTGTAAGGGAACAATTGAAGCAAACTCCAACATTTAAGTTCTCTTGTTCAGAGTGTTTCCTTCTCACTGATACATTCGGAGTAACTGAGGGTGCTGGTATCCTGTAATGCCCTCAAGGGATGATACATTTGGAATAGGTTTACAGAGACAAGAGTCCCATGTTAGACAAACCAGGGAAGCCTGTGCGATATTTGGGTTTGACTGAGCAGTGCAAGGTTGGGAATAGAACGTTCATCTCTTTGAAGAAAGGGTGAGCTGGCAATGCAGCCTCCTTATAACCGTGGTGATGAGCAGGGAGCATGCAGAGAGAAGCTGTGTGTGCATGCGTGGGAAGACTGCCACAAAGACAGAGGGAAATCCAGAAGGAAGATGGTTGGTGAGTGTCAGTGGAGACTGGTGGGCAACGGAGGCAGTGTACCGGTCTAGACAGAAGGGCTAGCAAGAGGAAGGGAAGCCAGGCTGTGGGAGGTGGCGCTTAGGTGAGAGAGAAGATCCAGACTTCAGAAGACAGTGGGCAAGCACAGGAGAGCAGCTGGTGTGTGCCATGTCCTCGGCCATCAGGATGGGCAGGGAGACAGAAAGGCAAATAGAGAAAGCTAAGGAACCATGAGAAACCAGAGGGTGTGGGTGGGGGAAGGGGACTGCTCAGAATGGAGGGCTAAAGGAAGGGGAGAGACCAACAGACATTAAAGGGGCTGCGTAGATCAAGTGTGGAATAAAGCCTATGAGGTGACTGGAGCAGGTAGGACAGAAGGCATGGAAAAGGACTCCCCCGGGAAGAGGGAACGGGCTGCTTTCTGATAAACTAGAGGCAAGGAAGCAAGTAGGTTCCAGTACAGGAAAAGGAGGAAGTAGCTTGTGGATGTTTATTTTTAAAACACAGTCATCTTAAGACAATCCAGGCAGAGGAAATGCCCACCCTTGGAGACAGTGTGCTCTGTGCTTAGCTTTGAAGCAGGCCCTCAAGCGTCAAGAATGACCTTGAACTTGCCATATATGGCAACGATAGCTTTGAACTTCTGGTCATACACACTGACTGTCTTTATCTCCCAGCAGCTGGGGGGGCATGAGCCATCAAGACAAGTTTTGCCCTGCTGGGAATCGATCCCAGGCCTTAGGGCATGCTACACAAGCCTTGTATCCACCGAGCCACATCTGCAGCCAATGGGAAGTCTGTTTTAGACCACGCCCTGAAGAACACCCATGAAGAATCCTCAATAGAGGAGGGCACTAAGCATTTCATGTCCAGCTCAAGGCGATGTAGCTAGTTACTAGCTCTAGTTACATCCTTAATCCATACTTTCTTTTCCCCTTACACCTACCCAGCCTACTCCCCTGCCCGTCATCAGCCTAGAACCCAGCCTTCCGGCAATCTGCTCCTCCATTGCCTTGCCTGCCGCTCATGGCCACCACTGCAACGCTCAGTCTGATTTGATTTGACCCGCACGTGGGCCTTTTCCCCAGGATGAGCCCCGTTGCAGACTGCCTATCTGTTCCTGTTCTTGAAGTGAGCCAGCATGACCCGGATGGCATCCTAAGGACTGAAGGCATTAGCACTATGAAGCTGAAGCTGCTGCTGTGTCCTGGAGGCAGAGTTGAACTAGATACTCCCTGGAGTGTAGCACTTAGGGCTGTCAAATGACCCACCTAGATGGACCGTTCCCATTTAGCTTAAAGTTTAAGAGGACCCGTGGAAATGCTTAATTCACCAAAAGAGATGTGACGGGAAAATGGGAGGCAAATGGAGGCTCATTGGGTCCTGGGCTCTGTGCAGTCTCATGATATCGTCGTGACTGGGAGCTAGAAACACTGTAGTCATGTAGAAATAGGATTTTATTGATCTCATCTGTGTTTTCAGTGTGGGTTTTTGTTGAGTTGCAATGAAATAGGTTGCCGAGCGCTCGCCTTAGATTGTCGTATTAGTGTGCTGTGTAGAACGTCATACCCCATAGATCGTGCCTGCTCACTTATTTTCCCCCGATGACATTGAGGTTAGGCTATCTGAGCCATTCTTGCCCTTTTTAAGCAATGCTCTGAATACAATGCTCATGGACATCCCTTCCTCCTCTCATTTGATTTTTTTTTTTTTTTTTTGAGATACAAAAAATAAATGAGACATTCACTTGGGCTTTTCTCTCTTTTGATAAAACCTAAGCCATTGTGGAGCACATGCATGAGAAGCCTGAGAGGCCACCTCCGCGGGGACAGCCACTCCCAAGCGTCTCATCCTCTCCTCTGTCGTCCCCAGGCGATGCGCTGCATTTGTGTGTGCAGATTTATAGTTTATCTTTATCTCTGGCTTCATCTGTAGGTAGCTATTAGAGCTGCCTCGCCTGGATATTGTTTGGGCCTGACAGATCTGTCCGTAGTTCATCAAAGGGGAGCCGAGTGCCTAAAAGCCATCGAGTCCAGCTGAGGATGAAATACGAGCCATCAGCCTTGGTAATGGCTGTAAAATTTCATAATTACACGGCCTTTATTACGTTGCATAATGATCCTGAAGCAGTATGGAACAATTAATTAAGATTTTCAACCGTGGCTCTTTCAGAAATTAAAAGGTACCGGGAGCTGAGAAATGGGGATCTGTCTTGCCCTGGAAGCATTAGGGATGGTGAAGAAGCCTTTGCTGGATACTTATTTTTCCTTAAGAGGAAACACCTCTTGGTGGCAGAGCACGCATTAGTATCCCTCGCCTATTTCCCGGCCTCAGCTTCAGAACCGATACATGTTTTTTTTTAAAGGACCAGGATTAAAAAGAGTGCCCAGGATCTATAAAAACTCCCCAACTTCTCTTTGCTGTCCTTTGAAAAATTCTATTCTGCCTGCTGCTGTAACCATTCATCACATTTACGGTTGTTCTTCTCCACACATTAAATAAACGCGGGCTCTGAGATAGGGGGTCAGTTAACTGCCGACGACAGTGCACTGACCAAGAAGTTTTTCTTATGTGCCCGCTCATATCTTGAGGCATTAACATTCTTTCAAGATCTCTACACTTTTGGCAGTCATTTCTGAAGGAAGGCTTTACTATTTTCCTTTATTACCTGGTGAACGCAGCATGCCACTTCTAATGTATACCTTTTTTTTTCATAATCTTATCTTCACACTTCATAAAGAGTAATTAAACTTGGGCAGAGCCCATAAGAGTTTCCAGGACCTGACTATATTATCTGGAAAAAAAGAGAGAAAGAAAAGAAATAGAAACTAAAGAAAAATGTAGGTGTGCCCATGTAAGGGCAGCCTTCCACGTATGGGAACAATGACCTTTGCTCATGTGTATGCATATGTGTGCATGCGTGCACATATGTGAATAACGACCCACTCTTGGCTTTCTCTTTGAAGTCAAGGAAATTATGACTCGAGGTGGTTGTGTGTAATAAAATCCCAATGAAAAGATCGTAAAGGCAAACCCAGTATTTTTAAGGTCTGGAAAAGCCGCGCCCCAGGCTTTTATCAGAGGTAGACTTGCTTTAGGGAGGCATCTTAGTGATGCTGCTAATGCAATGAGGGTAAGAAGCAAAACATCCCAACCCCGTGATTTGCAGAGGACTCCCGCATATTTGCCCCCATCAAGTATTATTGTTTTTAAATTGACAATCATCACATAACGTTTTACGGTTCTAAATATTTCATGGGAGACTAAGACTTCCCTTGGGCCTCCCCAATAATAAACTTTCGGCAGAAGAATTGGCAAAGCTGATGTACTTGGAGGAGGAGCCTGCCACTCTGAGTGAGTTCTCTCACTGAGGCATTTAGCCCCTTAATACGAATTTGCTGATCGGCTGTCATCCTCACGGGCACACTGAGCTTCACTGCCTCCAAAGCACTTGTCATTCTTTAATGGAAACAAAACAGTCATTGCCGCCAGAGCCACCATGTCATCTCAAAGCCCCTTGCTGTGTCTGCAATAGTGGAATGACAGAGAGGCCCTCGGTAGGGGTAATTAAAATGTAAATATTGATATTTTATTATTTGAAATTACTTTCCAGTGCGGCATTTAATATCTCTCCATCTGTGCGGCTCTGTTTAGCGGTCACTTTACTGCAGCTCTGGGAGCCTGAGCAGCGGCTTGATCCCCGTTATGTCAAAATGCTTGTTGCTGCTTAATTTTGATATCTAATTAAGTGGAAAAGTACAGTCCACACTGTAATCCATGGCATCTTAACCAGCTGCTTGGGTATATTTAGAATTAATCTCCACTATGGAATCATCCTAATGTATGCAATTAAGAGTCTGCCGATGGCTAATTAGGTGTATTAGAATCAGGCAGTGGTTTTTTTTTTCCCTCCCCCTCTCCTTTTCCCCTGCTTTCCTTTTGGACCATTGCCGATGTAAAAGTGTCTGCCTCCAGAGGTGTTCTTAATGCCACTCAAATCAAGTTAGGAGATGACACAAGTTCCTAATAGATTCATCCGTGTGTGGTAACTCCATAGTGTGGTCCCTATATTTTCTTTGAGTCAACCTTGTGTGGGAGTTCCTAGGAATTCCTAGGGATTATTGACAGGGTCTTGAGGGCGGAAGGGGACTGACAAGGACAGAGATGGGCTGCATGGATAAAGGAAAAGCCCTTTGGGTGTTCTTGTTCACTCAAGGAGGGGAGAGGTTACAGTTACCCATGCTGGTGTCTGCATGCCCCAGCTCCCTTTTGAATGGGAGAGCATCTCTGAGAATTAGTGCACGAGACCCAGGTTTGTATCCCAAAGGTCCAGGTTAAATATGGCAAGCAGGCATTCTTTGCTAAGGAAGGCTCTCACCGGAATGCGGGAGGACTCTCAGGGGCTGAGCTATATTGTTACAGTTTTGTTTCAGTTTCATTCAGCAAGGTATCCAAGCTGAGGATGGTGAGAGAAGACCAAGACCCCAGCCAGAGAGGAATTAAAGGGGTTGTTTCCATTGTCAGTGAGAAGCTATCTGGTTGCCTCCCCTGGAACTTATGCCAAGCTATAATGACTTAACTGTGCCCCAGCCAGCCAGCACTGGCCAAGAACTTGGGAGTATATATTCGTAAACAGATCTTCATTGGCCACAGTGGAAACCATGCCACAGCCTGACTCCAAAAGTGAACTCTTAGAAGCAGAAATACAGAAGAGCTGGTTTTCCATGATGGCTGAAGTACAAATTATGGCCAGATCTTCCAGGATATGTACACATAATCTCTCCTAGTATTTGAATGTGGCGCTTCATGTCGGCATGCTGTAATTCCATGCCTCTGACCCGAGTCTCACAGACCACTTGCTTCCTCATGTGTTTATATGGAAAACTGTGACGCTTTGGTCTTAGTGGCCCATGCTGCAGATCCTTTAGCTTGCTTTTATGCACAAGTCCGACCCCCGTTTTCTCCCTCCCCCCATCTCTCCTCTGTTTCCGTCATATGTTAGCACTATACAGTGTCTGTTTTAGGAAAATTAACAGAGCACCTCACAGGGTTCCTGTCCCTCCTTGATTTTTCTATTTTTCTGGTAACGAACCAAAGTGAGGAAGGGGAAGATACAGATGCTAAGGGACAGCATCAACTCTCAGCACTCAGGGCCCTTGTTGGATTTGTGTTTATAGCATAAGGGAGTTAGGTAAATTTTTAAAAATTAGAGGCTATTTTATTTTAAAAGAACTCAGGAGTTATTTGTGAGTTTCTCTCAGAGATCCCAAAGAGAACCAATTCTTGCTTGTTTCAGTGGACGTCCAGTATCATTTTTAAAAAGAATTTTAAAAATTGGTAGCCGGATACCAAAATTTGAGGTTGCACTTATGTGAAAGAGATGTCTCCAGCTCCCCTAACCCCTATATTGTTCTGTGGCATCTGTGAAAATGTGTGGCTTTCAGCCATGGCGAACTATGACAAAGGGACTTGTTTAAGAAGGGGCCACAGCGTTCAGGGAGCTCCACAGACTCCATTAGTCAGCAGAATGAAGACCTCTCACTGTTCTTCCTTAATGTGTAATCCAAAAGCAGACAAAGGCAGGAGGTGATTGGTTTCCTTCTAATTTACAGTTTTACAACATCTGAGTGTAGGAATGTATAAACCTGTCTCCCCAATCCCCTGTGGCTTATCCCCAACTTATCCAGTGAGTAAAGCATGCTTTTAGATTGTTATAGTGTGAGAACATCACGTTGGGCACACGTCACAGAAATGAAGGGACCAGGGTGAGGGGCTAGATTCCACTCATTACTGGCTGCTTCTAAGTAAAGCAGGTTTCTTGAAGAATTCCTTCTAAATGGGCTATATAGGGAAAAGAGAAGCCCATATATATGTGCACATGTGAATAGTGTGTGTGTGTGTGTGTGTGTGTGTGTGTGTGTGTGTGTGTGTGTGTGTGTGTGTAAATTCACAGTACTGGGGGAAAGTAAAAAAGCAAATTCCAGATATTTGTAAGTAATGTTTAAAAGTTATGATATTTTTATGGATTCTGTTTCTATTTATTTATAGAAACACAAGAAAAGCATTAGACTACAGGATTAGCATATCACCTCTGATTTATAAATAGGGGGTAGGTGAATGTTAGGGCATGTGGGTAGGCTTCCTTAGAACTTACCTGGCTCCTGTATAATCCTATAACCAGGATAAGCAGAGAGCCCCCCCATGAACAGCACTTTGGAATCACTCACTGAGTCCATGTCCCAGTTGTGGGCTACGTCATTGGAAGGGAGGGCTTTCGTGTGTACGTTGGGATGGGACATCTGGTTTCTAGAATTGTCTTCTCATTTCCAGTCTGGAAAGTCAGTCATGGAGGTGGACCCACCCATTTCCTCACTCCCTAGCTGCTGAGTAAGGAGCTATGTCATCGCAGGCACAACCGAGGGTTCTAAAACAAGATGAAGAATCAAAGCAAACCCCTCTATCCTAAAGAGCGACTAAGACATGGAAACCCCAAAACTTCATGCAAGGAGTCAGGCGGGCCCCACAGGCAGTGCTTCCTCATGGCCAGTCCCTATATATGCTCAGATATGTATTTCTGACTTACGTATTTACCTTCACCTTACTTTATGTTATATGAGTGGCCCTAGGAATATACAGTAATTATAATAATGTCAGCAGGAGTGGAAGCCACCAAGTGCATTTGAGAATGGCTCCGCTGTGAGGTAGGCCAATGAAGGGCCAAGAGAGTAGCAGGTAGTGGGGGATGGTGGTCCTCTTAACCTGGGTAGCTGGAGTTGTTGCTGTCAGTGGAAGGAATGGGAAGTCTAGTGACCTTTTTTAACATGCTAGGGTGTCCATAGGGGGCTTACCATGGGCAGACTTAGTCATTTTCAGGAGGCAAGATGGGAAGGAGAAAGAGGTCCAAATGATGAAAGAAATTCAGTGTTATATCAGAAAATTTGAATTGTGTCCTGCTAGAATTCTGCTAGCTAAGGGAACATTTTTAAAGGTCATTATTATTTATATTTTATTGTACTTTTGTAAGCACACAAAATAATGACTTTCTTTCCGACCCTTCCATTTATCACTCTATTTTCCTCACCCTTAACTCCCTTACAGGCCCTGATGCTCCATTAGACTGCCACTGAACTCTCTTCTACTTCCTACCTCACGACAGCATTTTCATCGGAAGAAAGCACATCTATAGTTTGTCTTTGTCTGTGGATAGGATCGGAGAGATAGAAACCAAAGACGGAGTGGAGGCCTGAGCCAAAACTGTGGAGGGGGGTGGACGATACCAGAAGGACGTATACACCTAAACCCTGGGGCTCCCTCTCTGTGTCCATGTATATTTTGACCCATATGTGCATTATTTATGGTATTTTCTGCATTGAGAGCCAATCTACCTTCACTTGACTGCTCTAGGAGACGAGGGCATTATCTGACTCATTTTCTATACTCTAAAGTACCTATGTGGATGCCATACGTGTCAACGGTATGAATATCCTTGTAGTAAAATCTCCAGTATCCTAGTGACACAAGGTTTGCATAGCGAGCTTTTAGGGATCATCTTGTCCATCTCGTCTCGCAGATCAGAGCTAGAGGGGGCGCGCCATGCCCCGAGTCTCCTCAGTATCAAGGTCTTTCTGTTCCTGGTGCCATGACTTCCGTTTTGCGTGCCCACCGAACCCCAGCAGCTTTGCGATTCATACTTATAATTTGCGCCGCTCCTCTGAGTCTAAAGCCTTTGGAAACTAGAAGATTCTTCAGAAAAATAACTAGCTCAACTTTTCTGTTTGACTGATGAGGAAATCAGGCCTGGGTCTGTATTTGTTTTCTAGAGTTGCGGAAGCAATACCACCAATCAGGTGGCGCAAACACTAGGGGATGTGCTATCTCATAGCCCTGGTGAATAAAAGCTCAAATTCAAGATATCAGCAGGCTTGGTTCCAGCTAGGGGGCCCGTGAGGGGTCCCCTGCATCACTTGCTCCCCTTCCCCCATATTCCTGGAGCCTCATATCTTCCCTGCCTTTTGTTTCTATCTCAATTCCCGTCTGAGCATGTCCACTTTTGAGTCTGAAGTCACCCCTTTCTATAAAGATATCGTCATAATAATTTAATGACTAATGACATTTCTTCTCATTGACCATTGGCCAAGACTATTTCCAAATACAATCACATTCATAGACGCAGCAAGGAAGGGTTTTCATATTTTGGGGAACGATTCAACTTGCAAGGCAGACCAGCTAACTACTCTTGGGCATACCCGGGTATCTGGGCATACCCGGGTATCTGGACTTTGGAGTTCTGTTCCTAGACACAGCTTCCTCTACACTTTCCAAACTCCTGTCGTCTAATTCCCAGCTGACACGGATGCTATTTTATGAGTTATGGAAGCCCCGTGTTACAAGATGCTGCTTTCCCTTGCTCTTGGATAGCACACGAACCTGTTAGAACCAAAAGCTGAGTTTTCTAGACAGAACTTCCTATTTGGGGCTTGTAAGAAACAAATATTGTGGGACAAGAAAGTAACTAGCTTCTCCCTGTCCAGGAAGTTTGCTACAGACTTGACTCACAATATCAGAGTTGGTTTTTTTTTCTAAGTTTAGTTTCAAGAACCGGAGAAATAAAGCCACAGCTAGGTTAAGGCTCAGGAAAAGCTAAGGGATCGTCTCAGCCGAGGTCTAGCCATCTGGAAGGTGGTTAGGGCAAGGAAGAACTTCAGAGGAAAGCTATGTGATTCATAGAGACAACCTTGACATTCTTACTAGGCATTCTTCACCTGCCCATGGCAGATTCTTTCTCAAAGCAGGCTGGCTATTGGTGGGAATCTACTCACTGGTGGCTGAGAGGTGGTTCAGTCAGTGAAGCACTTGCTGCACGTGAAGGCCTGCATTTGGTCCCTAGAACCCATGTAAAAAGTCTACTATAGTTGTGTGAACATGTAATTCTATCACTAGAGAAGCAGAGGTCAGGGAAGCAAAGGGGAGAAGGGCTTCATTGCTCAGCCAATTGGTTGGTGAGATCTATCTAGATTCATTGAGATACTATGTCTCACAAAGATCGAGAACAACTGAGAAAGACAGTAAAAAGACCTCTGGCCTCCATATGTATGTACCTCATCACACATGCACATGCACAGGCACATGCATACACACACATAAATGCACACACATGCACGCATACACACACACACATACTCACAGCCAAGACCCGATCGTTGCATTTTGTGGCTCAGAGAACAAGCAATAACGTCTATCAATATGTGCAAAAGGCAACTGGTTTATTAACAGCACGATAAGTCGTCTCTATTAAGGGTCCTGATCCAAGTATCTAGTGGCAGCTAAGCCAGAACCTTAGTGACATGTTACTCTCCCTCAGTTCCTGTAAGCATCAGGGTCACTCATATGGGAATGAGAGATTCTTGCCTGTGCCACATCCCCCAGGTGAACTTTGCCATCTCAGGGGGTCACTATAGATGAATAACGATTGTAGCCTAATATGCTATTTGTTGGGGAAAAAAATCCATCATTTTATCATTTTATTTGTTTATTTATTTATTTACTTACTTACTGTGGACTAGAGAAACTACACTTCAAAACCCGTGAACAGGCAAATCAATGCCATGATTAACTGATACTAACAGATACCCTGAGGATTTAAACGTTGGCGTTCTGTTTTGAGCTAAGCAGCTGACAGGGAAATGCCTGGCAGGGGTTAAAACCAAATGCCTGCACTGCAGCCTATTTCTGTCAGCACTCCATTCAGGAAATAAACATTTATGCTTTCTGAAATGAAAGTGTATTTTTGAAGACTAGCCGTCAGATAGTTTTTGCCCTTCACACTTTCAAATGCTTAGCCTTTTTTGTACACTGACTGTAAAGTGCATAAGTTTACCAGGCTGGGGGGAAAAAAACCATTCCTGACGAGTGCCCGTGGCACCCCACTCAGTTCCAGAAGGTTCCAGGAGAAACGGGCAAGAAGGTTGGCATAAAGCATGCTTTCTTCAAGCCTGCTACCCCAGGGGCACCGGTTTGGAGAAGTTCTTCAATCCTTCCTCGTGATGCTATTCACCACTGTCATCTAGTGTATTTGGAGCACACTGTGATGCAGATAAACACACAGTTTAGCTACGGGTCAGGGTAGAAAGCCCTTCTGCGGAACAAAAAGCCTAAGATACAGTAAACGGCACCAAGTCCAGGACAGAGATGAAGAGAGATCAGATTTGTCAGCGGAATCAACGGAAGGGGCTGCTGACGGGAAAGAGAAAAATGTGCTGTGGTGTATTTTAAAAAGCTGTAATAGGGCTGAACATTAGAAAGGATAGCCTGCCACACGCCGGAGATTAAGATCCCGGATGTACAGCATGTGAGCTTCAAGGGACACAATGGCAAACCCCGTCTTATTTCGCTTGAGAAAAAGGTATCTTGCCAATGATAGCTGCACGTTATAGATGACAAGGCCCCTAAAACACCAGGGAATGTCTGCTAAAAGCACAAATGAGTAATCATCATCTGGACACAAGCATCCGTGAGCCAGTAACGCAATCGTGTTTTTCAAAGAACCCTTAGAGTCAGCTTTACGATCTCGCCATTTTCATTAGCCTCCTCATTTAGGTGTCTCTGCTCTGCTCAAGTCTCTTGATAAAGATATTATTTCATCATGGAAGGGAAATAGAGCCAGCCATCCTAAACGGAGGGTGAAGAGGTTTCTGTTTTTGTTTTTTGGTTTTTTGGTTTTTTTGGTTTTGAAAGCCAGGCATGGTGGTGCATATCAGTAAAGCTAGCACTCAGGGATCAGAGACAGGAGAATTGCAAGAGGAAGGGCAGCCTGCACTGTGTGTCAAGTTCAAGGTCAGCCTGGACCACGGATGGTAAGCAAGTAAGCAAGGAAGTAAATAAATAAATAAATAAATAAATAAATAAATAAATAAATAAATGTTATATGGAATGGGAACAAAATCTTTATCATATATTGGGTCCCTTAGATCTGCAGAATGCCTGTTTTGTAGGCAGCATGAGTTCCACCTCAGAGTTTGGGTAGGGAAGGTCTTTGTGTCAGTTTCCAGACTGCGGCGGTGAACTTTAAAAAGGGCCAAATTGTGAGACACTAATTAATAAGCTAAAAAGAGATAGAAGCCTTGACTGCCATATTCTATAACACATAGATCTCTCTCTTTCTTTCTTTCTCTTTCTTTTTAATTGATGCTTCTGTAAAAATCACACTACTTTAACAAAGTGGAAAAATCCTCAGGACATCAAGCAAGCAAAGTTATTACAGCTTTGTGATAAATAAATAAATAAATAAATAAATAAATAAATAAATAAATAAAAATAAAAAAGTACCCTTTCTTTACATTTTCTTTCTCTTTACCTCATAGTAAAATGAAAAAGAAAGGGTAAGGTTTGCAAAACAGATGCCACACAGGTAACACACACAGAGCCATCCAGACAGAGGAAACGAATTGCAGAATCAACCTTTAAAAATGAAATTTTATTGTTTTTTCTTAATTAAACCCCAAAGAAATGTGGCAGACATTGTTGTTGTTAGAAAAAAAAATGTTAATTTGTAAATCACAGGGACAAAGGGGCCCCATGCAACTTTAAAGTTTCCAAACACGTAAATGTCGATAGTGCTCCTTCTCCATCACCAGCGCTAAATTCACATTGATGCCTCTTTTCTTCTCAGTATTGATCCTTCCATGAGAACGTAGATTTGTATCTGTTAATTAATGCGTCCTGAAACAGCGTTTGTATTAATCAGGCAGATAAGAAAAATTGGACGGCTGCACCCCTGTGACAACCGTAAAAGTGCTGGCCCTGATAAAATCATGGATGGACCTCAATAAAAAAGTTCCTCCTTCCACTCAATAAACTAATCATCCTGCTTTTAATTATTCGGCAGGAAGATGTGTGGAGATTGGAGGATGGTGTAAATCTATTTACTAACAGCAGTGTCTGGGAGGGAGGACGGGGCAGTCTCAGGATGATGCTCCAGGCTCTGAGGTCCTTCCATCTGCTGTGGCAGCAAACTGCTGCTTGGGATCGTGAAACGGAAGAATTACACCAGGAAAAATTAAAAAAAAAAACAAAAACAAAAACAAAAAGGATCCCTTCCTTCTGGCTCAGAAGTTTCCCAGTGATGAATTTTGTGGCGGTGGTGTTGATTGAATTTGTAAAAGAGAATTCTTTTACAAATTTCTTTTCCTGTTCATCAGTGTGCTGCTGCTGGTGGTGGTGGTGGAGGGCCACGTGGGAGGAACAATGAGTTGTGTTTGTCTTTTATAGATTGTAATTTTCTCCGATAATTATTTCCCCTGTTGACTTTTTAAAAAAATGCTGTCGGCATATATTTATTACTGTAATACTAAAATTCATTGATAGAAAATAAGGATGCAACTAGCCCCAAAGCAGCCCTGTTAAATACAGTAGTAAGTACCTTCACAGTGAAAGAAATACTATGAGGATCCTGTCAAGAGAAGCTGAACGAATCCTTTGGATGGTTTGATTAAGCACTTATAGGTAATGGCCCCAAGGGGCAGTTTACTAGTTTTTCTCAGTGGGTCAGGAAAATCCACTGCTTTCCTGTTGTATGGGACAAATCTGTTTCAACATTAAGAATGAGACCAACTGCTGGTAAGCAGGAACTTGGGAGGCTAGGTGTACACGGTCTTTATGATTGGGTCATAATGTCTGGGAAGGTATCAACAGAGTTTTCTAAAGTTGCTTTAGTTACAGTGATCTCTCTTCTATAGGGTTGCCGCTAGAAGGGCTATAAACCATGGTAGTGTGTACTTAGTGACCATGGACCACGGGTCATACTTGGAATTCCAGGTCATATTGTCAGCAAGGAAGTTTATGCTTTTAGGTCTCTTGGAAACAGTCACCTGATTGTCAACCATTATCATTGCTCTTTTTAGTATGGGGTTCAATCCTCTAACATGTGAAGGCATTAGATGATAAGCACGCATATTTTAGATCTATGCAATCGCATTATGTAATATGCAATCCATACATCTACACGGACTTAATGAAGGAGATCTGACTGTCTTACTCCATTGGGTCCGTTAGACATGACTTGACTCTTAACTTCCCAGTGTCTGCCTTTCGGTACCCAAGGGAAGAAGACGGCTTACACAGCCTCTAGATTGGATGCTCAGTTTGCATAGAGTCTATATTGGATGCTCCCTAAGCTTTGATAAAGGATGGAGACAGAAATTTCAGGTGAAAATAAGATAGGACACTTTCCAACTGTGTGTTGTGAACTATCAGTTAGAAAAGATGCACGCGTTATGCTTCCCAGATTCGAGAGCAAGTTCCTTGTCCTGCCTAGGATGAATGACCAAGCCAGTGCCTGAGCGCAGCCAATATTTTTATTTGGGCTCTGGCTCTCCGCCAGTTTTTCCCACAAAACACTTTTATTTCTATATTTAGACTTTTAAACAAATAGACGTTAATAATAAGAGTGAATTGTGGCTTTTCTCTTGGGCGAGGAGGTGGGTAAGCTAAGATTTCTTCTTTATATACTAGTAAGTATTTAAAAGAGAGATCCATTCTAATAACAGCAGGGATAAATATCCAGGCAAGAATGTTCACTTGGCTTTAATTCATCACACGGATGTTACAGAGACACAGTTCCAAGTTGGTGACTCTTACATGGTTTAAATAATTTTCTTCCCCGAGGGAGGATTATTTTGGCCTTCATCTTCCCCATCAATATTGTTTTTAAATACTAAGTAGTTGATGGTACCTGACAATCTCACCGCCTTGAGTGTTGGAAACAGAGCAGAGAGATAGTGTGTTGCTTTCCTGCAAAAAGGAAAGAAAACCATCACTCTCGTGTTTCCCTAGCTGGGTGTGCAAACCTACCATAGCACCTACCGCAGAAGCTGGCTCGTGACTTCAACTTTGGGTTCACAAAAGGATACTAGGGGGAGTTAATAACTTCTAATCAGAGCACAGCATGGTTTGACCTCCAAGGCAGGGGCTGCCCACCCTAGGAAGCGCAGGTTGCCTTATGAAATTGTGGCTTTAGAGTAACTTGATCCATCCCTCTTCCCTTACAGGCTTCTCCACACTGTCCCTGGCAGATCAGATGAGCCTTCTCCAGAGCGCATGGATGGAGATTTTGATCCTCGGCGTTGTGTACCGATCACTTTCGTTTGAGGATGAACTTGTCTATGCAGACGATTATATAATGGATGAAGACCAGTCCAAATTAGCAGGCCTTCTTGACCTAAATAATGCTATCCTGCAGCTGGTGAAAAAATATAAGAGCATGAAGCTAGAGAAGGAAGAATTCGTCACCCTCAAAGCAATAGCTCTTGCTAATTCAGGTTGGCATATCGATGCGGTCATTGTTGCGTTGTTAAAGATGTCAGCTTTACCCCTTTCCTTCTCTTCTTGGGGATTTGTGAGACCTAGTTTGTAAGTTCTCCATGAGTCAGCAAAATTATAATCAGCGCAGCTTTCTAGTGAAAAGTTAAGAGAGAGAAAAATAAACTTAGAGGGAACATTTTTTATTTACTTGCCCTCAGAAGCTCTGACACTTTTACCACCCGATGCTTTTACTAATTTGAACCATAGCAAAGCAGAAGGTCTTGAGGGACTCACATAAATAGGCACTCTTGGGACAAAATTAGCTTCATTGTTGTTTTTGCGCAAGTCAACGTCAGTGAGTTATGAGGAAACAGTCCCCACCTTTCCTCTCAGAAAGGCCAATTTTGCAGTTGAGAAAAATACACGCCATGTTGCCTTTTGATATCTGTTATGAAAAAAAAAAAAAGAAACAGTCTATGGTTTGTGGTTTGTAGCCTGGGATTCTCTAGACAACACATTCTGTTGAAAGTGCTACCTTCAGTAGAGATTAAGAGTTACAGGAATAGGTACGAGTAGCGTTTGAACAGGAGAGTGCTAAAATAAGGGCATAGTCTGATAAGTCCAAATGGTTGATACTTTGTTATATTTTCCTTGTTGCCTTCCCTAAGGCTAGACGGTAGTCTTAAGTCTCTTTTAACATTTGCATAAAGTGCAGGATAGAGCCCTCCTAATGACGGACTGATCACCAGATACCTGGGTGTCAATAACAGCTCTGAAACCATGTACCATTGACAGTCACACGGTGCTCTTTCCAGCTGCTTTTGTTCTGACCCTATCTTTGAACTTTATCTTGGTTGCCAGCCAGTAGTTTTCCCTTTAATTACAAGAAGGAAACTGTCAATAAAATCCGTTAAATGGGATGCAGTGAGTGGCTTGAATGGGCGGATGGCTATTTGTTCAAATTCTGCAGTATTCAAGGTATTGACAGTTTGTTTTCTGGGGCCATATGTGACGATCAATCTCAGGCTGGGCTCAGCCGTGCTGAAAAATGAAAAACCAGATTGCTTTTGCTTACTTGTGGATGACGACTTTGTGATTTGGCGCAGTCCGGGCAAGATGAGACCTTCTGCCCAAATTGCCCCCATGAGAGCCAGGGATGTGTGACTGTTTTTAGAAATAATTTTTAATTGATTTTGTAATTAACAGTTCATCTAAAATATTGATGCATGAATCTTTGGACTGATAGAAGGGAAATTGTTTTCAGCAATGAAGTTGTACCTTCCTATTGTCTTTATATTGGGCGTTGGCATTTTAATTGTGAATATAACCCACTCCTTACCACACAGTTCACCCCACTTTCCCTCCCTTTCCCAGGAACTTAAAGTATGATTGTGTTTGTGTGTGTGTGTGTGTGTGTGTGTGTGTGTGTGTGTGTGTGTGTGTGTATGAGAGAGAGAGAGAGAGAGAGAGAGAGAGAGAGAGAGAGAGAGAGAGAGAGAGAGAAATGACCTTGTTGTTACAAACCCTTGCCCTGTTCTGGAGAGGGTCCACATAGGATGTAAGATAGAAGTTTTCTGAGAGCTTGTTAGTTTATTTAGCCTCTGTGTTATAGCACCTATCCAAATTAGATGGAAGACTTCACAGTCCTGGTTTTGCAAAGAAGTTTTACTTGAGACTCTCAAAAAGGACTCTAACTGAAACCATTTACTCTCTTCATTATTATTTTTTTTTTTAAAAAGAGCAAGCACATTTTATATCTTTTTATGTTTCCAATTGATTTTGTAAATTGTTAGTTGATTATGAACCCTGAACAATGCTAACACTTGGTCATCAAAATCACTAAAAGTTGGCAGTTGGCGATGTTCCCGGCACAGCTTATAGCTAAGTATGCTCATTTAGACTGCCTCAGTTTCTTACTAGAATAACCATTAATATTGTTGAAACCCAAAGGCGCCAATCGCGTTTCTTGTGCTGTCAGGCCAGGAGAGAACCCGTGGTGCTCTGGCACAGTTCACTAGAAGTCCTTACTTAATGTACCCTTTAGTTTCTTTATATAAAGGACATGATTAAGATATTACTTACCTCGCCAGTTCTAGCTCCTGAGTAACATGGCTTCACAGAGCATTTCTGCATACGGGTAATTCCAACATCAGTTTAGCTCTTGATTCCAAGAAGAGTGAAGTGAATGTAGTTTTAAATCACAGTTAGCTCCTTCCCAGACCTTTAGCCTTATAATCAAGCCACAGAGACAATGGCCTTGTCCCTACCAACTCTACCCAAAGCCCTGGCCTTTCAGTTTGGGGTAAACCACTCAGAAAGTCATTTTCTTTCAAAACTTTAATGTAGGTTATTTTGTTCCATTTGGTTTTGCCTATAACTTGGAGGACAGCAGCAAACATGTAGATTTAATCTTATTTAGATCAAACTTGAGTTCCTTAAATGTTTACGGGCATATTGCTGTGAGCACACCCCTGTGAGCACACCCCTGTGAGCACAGCCCTGTGAGCACATCCCTGTGAGCGTACCCCTGTGAGCATATCCTCGTGAACCTATAATGGTGCTTTGCTTAGATATGATAGAAAATACCAAGGTTTTCTTTTATTATTCAGAATTTTAGATTGACACAAATGAATGCTATGTAAAAAAAATTATTTAGTAGAGACTTATCTGACCTTTCCCTGCATGGCTGTAGATGTTAACAGAAATCTTATTAATTTATGTCTTATATTATTTTAAGTATCTGCCTTTACTCAATAGTCACCAATACTGTGCTTCCATTTGATGAACAGGCAGTTGGCTTCCTGATAGGGGTTTTCACACTTTGTAGTGAGTTCATTTTATTCAAGAATAAATATGAATAAAATTAAGTGGTTATTTTACTTGCATATAATACTTTTAGAATAAAATAAATACTGATAGAACACTAGTAATACTACTTTGGTCATCAGCTTAAACTCTGGAAAAATTTAGGAACCTCATAGTTGAGGTCATTCCTCAGGACAAATTGATTTGTGTACACAATTCACAATTGTAGAATTTCTAGTGACAAATGCTCTGATTTCTTTAGATGATTGAAATGGGGCCATATTTATGAATTTTGAATCCTCGTGTAAGATTGGCTTAGTACCTCTCAATCATTTTTATTATCATGTCCTTAGGGGAATCTTTTTGATAAGCTTTTTCTTATAACTTGCTAATTAAATAGAAATACCACAAATGTATACACATTTTTATGTAGCATATGTTTGTGAGTTTCTTTTCAATCTAATGGGAATGTTTTTGTGCTCTATAAATTTGTATTCCCTTCATTTCAGAGAACAAGGGTTAGACTCATAGATGAATTAAACAATGTCCAGCATCACTAAGTAACATAAATATTTGAAACCAGTAATGAGGTTTTGGTGTGGGGATGTTAGGTTTGGAGACTGTGTGCTGAACCTTCAAGACTGACAGGAAGTTAAACAGTGAGCATAGACGTCACCAACAAAATCGCTTTCAATCTAAAGGCGTTACTGGGCTCTTAGGCAATTTTTTTTAAAAGCCGACATTTCTATGATGTTCTAGAGATAGCTTTAATTGCTGACCAAAAGGGTGCACTTATTTATTCATACATTTACTTATTTATTTACTTATTTATTTATTTATTCATTTAGTTACTTATTTTTGGAAACCCTTTCTGTAGCCAGCTCTTTTAGAAAACTTCTCTTGAGGACTATCAAAGCATGCTCATGCAGGAGCCATGTTCAGCTGAGATAAACTGATGAGCACTTGTAGTCACTGTAAGCAGAGAGTTGGACATTCTGTCTCCACTCCTGACACATTGTTTTTAGCCCACAAACAACCATGCGCCATGTTTTAGAGGGTTCAGTACAGAATCCTGGGCCGTTCCTATTTCACCTCAAGGAAACTAAATTGATTGTGTTAAATTGCTTCAGAATTTGATGCCTACATTTTATTTCACTGTTTTCTGATAATTATAATAGTCACCCCTTGGTATTTGTGAAGAATCAATTCTTTTTTGTTTTTCCTTAAGAATAGTTACAAAACCTGCAGAGTATCAACTTGTATGTAAAACGGCATGTTTTTATATAACCGATACTTGTTTGTTTTAGTAACTTACCTCTAAAGTACTTATAATCTGTGGTGCCAGGTAAATTCAGGCAAGCGGTTGACATACGGCGTAGTCTAGGGAACAATGACAGAGAAAGCTATGCATGTCCAGTATAGACATAAGCCATACCTTTGTTTTTAAAATACATTTGTGCTCTCATCTCTGGAGATCAGAAGTCCAAAACCAGTTTCATCAGGTGTACTACAAGATATGGACAGAGTTCAGCTCCCCCTGGTAGTTCCAGACAGTCTGTTCCCTTAATTTCTTTAGCATTAGTCATATTGTATAATGTATCAGCTGCATCCATCTATCCATCCACTCATCCATCTGTCATCTATCCATCCATCTGTCCATTTCTCCATCCATCTATCCATCCATTTATCCATCCATCCATCCATCCATCCATCCATCCATCCATCCATCCATCCATCCATCCATCCAATTCTCCATCCATCTATCCATCCATTCATTCATCTGTCCACCCAATCTATCTATCTATGCATCTATCTTTTTATTTTTGCCTTATATTTTTGAGACAGTGTCTCGCTATGTAGTTGAGGCTACCCTTGAGTTCTCAATCCCTATCTCTATGAACCGAGGCCTGCCCACTGAGCTAGGCTCTTCTTCTGTCATAAAAAAGCCAGTGGTGTAGAGGTTATCTTCATGACATTGCTGTCTTCTTTCTATTTTGCGTTTATTGGACTCGATATTTCAATATAATCTCCCATATGAATATTCTATCTTAATCACAAACAAAGTTCCTTTTGCCCTATATGGTGACATTCATGGGTTTTAGGATGCAGGACTTAGGCATCCTTGGTGTCAATTTTCAGTCTAACACAATGAATATATAAGCAAGGTCAAAAACTAAGACTGGAAAATAGCCAGGAACCTTCCAGATGTCTTGTTCCAGCCTGAACCCTCTCCCTTTCCTCCAAAGGGAGGCTTTTTAGAAAATGAGGCTCTAAATATATACTTTTGATTCAGATAGATGTACTGGATTTTCTGAATGTAGCAGAAGTAGATGCAAGGGGGAAAAGTTAACCCTACCACATCTGTCCTTGTGTTTGTTAGTAAATTGTTTATGATTAGTGGCTGCAATGGAGTCTTGCTCATTTATCAAGAAAAAGAGATCCTATTGATGGACCAAAATGTATAACCCAAGTCTAGATATCCCCACTTTCTTTCCATTTTCTTTGGTCTGTTGTAGAAACTGGAGCATCTGCCCTGCAGACTACCTCACAACCTGGGTGCTACAGGCTCCTCAGTCTTTCTGTCCTTTGTAGTTTGTGTCCATACACTCAAGTCCTTGCCCTGTGAACCTGCAGGTAGCTCATTGTTCAATGGCCACAGGGGGAGGCAAGGACAGTGACCTCTCTGCGACATCAGAGCTGAGAGTGCTGACGACTCAGATCTGTTCTTCACTGGAGATTACAGAGTATTGACTGTGGTCTCAACTTCTGCTTTTCATGCCATCATGAGATGCATATAAAGTCCTGTGAAAACTCATCTTCTCTTTGGCTGCCATTTAGACAAGCAGGAAAATTCTCCAGTCCTCTTTGTTTTCCGGTTTTTAAAATTATATATATATATTCTCTTAAAACGCCTTTGTACACACAGATATTCCTGAGTATTTAATGACTATCAGTCAATTGCAAATGTTATCTTTACAGAAGCTCAAGATTGTTCCTCGTTATTCAGTGGTTGGTTTCTAGAAGGCTTTTTGAATGACTTAGTGGTTTTAGATACTCGTTATCCCATTTTGTGTGACATTTTTTTAAAGCAGGGCCAGATGGTAACCTGGGAAGTGTTAGGGACACCCACATATATGTAATCGTATGGGTTTGGGGGAGCAGTCTTGAGGACAACCTTGTCCTGGTTTGTGCTGCAATGCCGCATGTGTTGGCTTTGCTGCTCAGTGACTATAATAACACTTATGATCAGTGCTTTTTATCCTTTTATTTTGGGGGAAGTCATTCTGTCAATCAAGAGACCAACTGTCTTATAGTTAATCAGGGGTCCTGGATGGAAACTGGCTGCTGACCATGGGGTCACTCAAGAACACCTTATCTGGTGTACCTAGAGAAATTAAAACATAAATTCTCTTTTAAGAAATAGACCTTTGATCATGTTTCCATTCCGTTCTGTTTTGTTCAGCTTGTTCTGTTTTAATCTTTTAAGGTTCAGGGATAAAAATCATATTGATCATCACCTTTTGCATGTAGGCTGCTTTACATTGTTTGTTTCCATGCTGGGTCCTGACATCGGGGCCTTCCCACATGCCAGGAAAGCACTCGGCCACTGCACCACATACCCTGGCCACTATAAAGTGACCATCTCTGTTCCACAAAGTATAATACCGATTATGATTTTTTACTCTACATACTAGACTTGACATTGGACATGCTTGTCTATTTCCGATACTCAGTTCTAGCTCAGCATGAAACATCATTAAAGAGAATGAGCCACAAGCAGAAAGTCATTCCCAAACTGAACTGTGGCCCCCTGAGTACCCACCCCCATGCCCACTGTTATAGAAAAGGCCAATGCTTTTTCTAGACTTAATGAATAAAACTAAAGTCTTTAAATGTTCTAACTATGGCAATAGATGTGTCTTATTCTTGTTCTGAGAGTCAAAGACTGGAATGGCACCCTCCCTTCTGGTCTCTTCCATAGGGTGATATAGCAAATATTATGAAAGTGGAACTGCAGAGATGTGTCGGTGATTAAGAGCACTGATTGCTCTTACAGAGTTCCTAGGTTCAATACCCAGCACCCAGAGAGTAGTTCACAACTATCAGTAACTGAGTCTCGGGGGATACGAGGCCCTCTTCTGGCCTCTGCTGGCACTGCACACACATGGTACACAGTCATACATACAGGTAAAACACCCACTTACATTAAACAAACAAACAAACAGAACATAACCAAACCGTCCTACATAGTTAATCACTAAGGTAAGTATTAAGGGTTGAAACAGCACATAATAATAGTGTATATCTTATTTGAACTTTGGTTACATTTTGAAATCTTAATTCTTTTTAATAGCATGTATATATTTATTATCCTATTCAGTAGTCCTCAACCAAGATTTAGTGGGACATTGTGGACCAAACCCCAATACCTTGATTCGGTGGTTTGGGACTTGGGCCCAGGCATCCAAATTTCTGACCAGCTGAACTAGTGCTCTTACTGTGCGGCCTTACCCTGTCAAGTGTGTTCATGACCCGATGTGATATAGCCCTGTTAGTATATTTACTTAGTTTCCATTCATTCTGATCCTGAGACCTGCTTCTTTGGAAACATACTTGAGAAGAAACAAGTGCCAACAACCAAAGCCAGACAATCGCCCAATGCCACTTCTTCTGAGCCTGGCATTCGCATGTCCACCTATCCCAAGAAATAGAGCAGATTAACGTTACAGAACCAGCACTTGAACTAGGGCCCCTAATGGAGATGAATATTTCCTTCAGCAGTCTGCCAGCTGAATCATGGTCTAATTAAATAGTTCAGATTTAGTGAGTTTGCATTTAAAGTATTAGCAGATCTGAGAACGAGTAAAGCTAAAATGAGTTAGAATCTTTTCTGTAAATGGGAAGTTAAATTATCATAGTAATTTGATTAAATCATTTTTAAATCTCTCCAGCTAAATCACAGCCTTTAAAGAATAGTTTGAAGTCTTAATTGCTGTTTGTGAGCATATCGCTCTGCTATTTGTTCTCGCCTCATTTCCTGTGACATCCGCTCGTATATCTCCCTAGACCAGGCCAGAGTAGTGGCTAAGGAAAAGCTGAAAAGCTGGGGGTGGGGACTGGGAGTTGGGGGCGGGGCTGCAGCTGGCTTCCTGTGTTTAAAGGAACACCACCTAGAAAAGAGAAGTATGCTCTAGTTCATTACAATAATTATAACCCAAACCAAAGGAAGGAACTTGGAAACAGACTGGGAAAATATGAAATAACTATTTCTTATCATGAGACTCAGTCCATGTAAAGCAGCAGTCTTCATACAACTGAAGACACCATTGCTCCAAACACTGTAGAGAAGGCTGTTGATAAAGGCAGAAGAGTCCATGACTGTGCTCTCTGGGCAGTTCCATTTTCATTGGAGAAGAAACACTATCATCACTATATTCTAGAAGCTGAATTTGATAAAAAGAAAACCGAGTTTACGGAGCTAGTGAGATGGCTCAGTGGAAAAAGAAATGCTTTCCTTGCCAGCATCAGGACCAGTGTTTGAATAACAAGAAGCCATGCCAAAAGCCAGATAGGGTAGCCGGAGCTGGCAAGCCCAGTGATGGGGAGGTAGAGACAGGAAGACTCCAGAGACTCACTGGCCAGTTCATCTAGCCGGCTTGGCAAATTCCAAGCCATTGAGAGACCCTATCTCAGAAGGCACAGTGGGTAGTTCTTGAAGAAGGTTACAGAGATGCATGTGTGAACACACGTGCACTTACACACCCCAACTGCACAACACATATATACACAAAAGTAGAGCAAACTAAGTCTGAGTCTGAGAAAGCACAGATGAAGGGTCATTAACAGAACAGGTGACTACAAAGCAGCTCCATCACCACCAAGTCCCAGATCACTAGGGACCATGACCTCTTGAAGCTCCATCATGGAGTCTACTAGCAATCACCCTGCCACTTCCCTTATCTTGGAGTATCTCCCAAGATTATTTTCAACTGGGGAGGAAGAGCAAGAAGGAACAATAGCAGGACTTCCAGGTGAGGGTCTTGTGACCCTTCCTCGTGCCCTTTTACAAGGCAATGCCAACCAAGTCATCCATTGGTGTTACCATAGACTCCAGCACCACCGTACTATCGCATTGCTCACTAGTAGCTATGGTTACCATGCCAAGTTAATCTGAGTCCCAAGGTAACATCAAAAACACCTTGTAATCCTTATCTACTTGGTATAACAAGTGCCAGATTTACCAATAACTTGGTAATATCCTTTTATATGACCCCGTAAAAGAAAAAGCAACAGAATAATTTTAATAGACAAAAGAGATTTTTTTTTTTATTATTTAAAGCAATTTTATTTATTTATTTATTTTATTTACAATCCAGCCATTGCCTCCTCTCCAGGTCCCCCCTCCCACAGTTCCTCATCCCATTTCTCCTCCCCCATCCCTGAGAAGATACTCCGCCACCACCAGGCCTCCCACCCCTCCCTGGGACCTCAAGTCTCTCAAGGATTCCTCCCAACTTGTCCCACTGAGTCCAGACCCAGAAGTCCTCTGCTGTATGTGTGTCTGGAGCCTCCTATCAGCTGGTGTAAGCTGCCTGGCTGGTGGCTCAGTGTCTGAGAGATCCTAGGGGTCTGGGTTAGTTGAGAGACTTCCTATAGGGTCACCCTCCTCTTCTGCTCCTTCCAGCCTTCCCCTAATTCAACCATAGTGATTCCCAACTTCAGTCCTATGGTTGGATATAAGTATCTGCAGCTGTCTCAGTCAGCTGCTCGTTGGGCCTCTCAGAGGACAGCCAGGCTAGGCTCCTGTCTGTAAGCTCACCACAGCATCAGTAATAGTGTCAGGCCTTGGACCCTCCCCATGAGCTGGATCCCTAGCTGGGCTGTCATTGGACCTCCTTTCCCTCAGTCTCTTCTCCATTTTTATCCCTGCGGTTTGTATAGGCAGGAACACTTCCGGGTCAGGTTGGTGACACTGCCTCTCCTCTCGATATTCCAGACAGAGGAGTTTTGGCAGCATTTTACTGGTTATACCCATCCATCCTCATCCCTCTGCCTGTTTGTTTCTATTTTGTTTTATTACAAGGTTCTGTTTAGTTTACTCTGTGATCTATGTTTGAATTGTGTGAAACTTTGGCTAACTACATACATCTTCGCACTTGACATTCACAGAGAAAAGGGATTATTAAACATGAAGAGTCCCCAAAGACTCCATTATGTGTAATTAACAGATAAACTGTCATCGGAATCAATAAAATGTGCTAAATGATTCAAACTTGTATATAATTAAGTGTCTGTTTTATTTTTTTATCCACATTTCACATTTCTCACAAGGATAATTACAGCAACCTTGTTAACCCTTTGTGTTCCTAACTACATTGGATTGTTAAAGTAGTCAATTTAGGGGCAGAATTCACTATTACAAATGTGGAAAATATTTCACAACTCAAGGGAATCTGAGTGTATAAGAATACCTTAATAAGATGTGAGCAGTACACTTAAGATCTTGAAGCATTAGAAATGACAGAGATATCGTAGAGTGAGGGGTTCTGTTGTCCATGTGGAGTTGTGAATTATGATTTCAGTCATTAACTTTTTCTGACCTTTGGGAAATATGAGTTTTTGGGTAGGAATTTGGGATTTAAAGTTTATCTCAGCTAACATTTAGAAACTTTTTAAATAATATTTTTATTTATTCTTTGGGAATTCCTTATGGTAGATTTTGATCATGTTTATTTCTCTCCCTCCTCTTGCTCGCCTGTGTTGTAAATTCCTTGCTATAGTTCTTTGTTAAATGAATATATGACAAAGGCTTAGGGTCAGACTGCCAAGATTATATTCTGTTAAACTGTTCTGCTCGTCAACATGTAATGTATGCTGCAAATACATACATACATACATACATATATATATATATATATATATATATATATATACCTAAATATATGCAGATATAAAATAATTCTTAAATTCTAAGTTCATATTGAAGATTACTAAGTGAAATTCAGGGAAAAACATACAGGTTTTGAAGCAGCTTTGATCTTTGGGTGCACAAGAGCACATAAGTATTTTATTTAGAATGCTTTTATCTGTGTTCCTGTGACATTTCTTTATAATGGTTGTTTTAGTGTGTGTGTGTGTGTGTGTGTGTGTGTGTGTGTGTGTGTGTGTGTGTGTGTGTATGTGTAATAAACCACATTTTGTTTAGTGATTTTGACGTTACTATTTCCATGATTGCTGACCTATTCTGCTTCGTTGTCCAGATTCCATGCACATAGAAGATGTGGAAGCTGTTCAGAAGCTTCAGGATGTGTTGCACGAGGCCCTGCAGGATTACGAGGCTGGCCAGCACATGGAAGACCCTCGCCGCGCAGGCAAGATGCTGATGACGCTGCCGCTCCTGAGGCAGACCTCCACCAAGGCAGTCCAGCACTTCTACAACATCAAACTCGAAGGCAAGGTGCCCATGCACAAACTTTTTTTGGAAATGCTGGAGGCCAAGGTCTGACTAAAAGCCCCCCCTGGGCCCCCCATCCTGCACGCTGAAAAGGGAAGATAAACCCAAGAATGATGTCGAAGAATCTTAGAGTTTAGTGAACAACATTAAAAATCAACAGACTGCACTGATATTTTAGCAGCCACAGTACGATGCAGCCTGCGGATTCTGCCACATCTTCCTGATAGGTTTCCTCTACTTTATCCCATGATCCTCTAGTTGCATCCCTGCGTTCCTCCACTTTTCCTTGTTCCATTATTATGTTTTGCTTCGTTCACTAATGGTTCCTTCTCCCTCCTCCCCACCTTTCCTCTCTCCCTCCTCCCCTCCCTCCTCCCCCTTTCCCTAATCCTTTTCTCTTGCCTTGTTCTTGTCTGTCCCTCTTCCCTTTCTCACAGCCCCTCCCACTCTACATATTCAATACCTCTAATCGTACGAAACATTTCTTTTACCTCTTGCATCTCTTCCCTGACTCTTCCTTCCCGTTTTATTTCTTTTCCTTCCTTCTGCTGCTGAACTCTTAAAAGCAGTCTCTAACTGGAGAGAGAGATGGAAGCCAGCCCTGCCAAAGGACAGAGATCCATACTATGGATGCCAGTGAACTTGTCGTGAACCATGGCATCCCCAGTGAGGAAGAAATCAAAGAGAGAACCGTACCTAAAGGACAGTGCAACGCAAACGAATCGAATCGACTTAGTGCAGTATTAGCTTCTCCGGGGCAGCCTCCGATCAGACAACCTAAGTGGCGGCATTGGCTGCTTCTCCTTGCTTTCTCATCTAGATCAGTTACAGCCATTTGATTCCTTAATTCTTTTGTCAAGTCTTCCAGGTGTTGGTTAGTTTAGCTACTATGTAACTTTTTCAGGGAATCCTTTAAGCTTTATTCATTCATGCAATACTAGAGAGGGAAAGGATACCGCAACCTCGTGCTGGCTTTGAACAGTTGAACACTAATGAAGGACAAATGAACCCTGAAGGAAGATTTTTAAAAATGTTTCATTTCTTCTTACAAATGGAGATTTTTTTGTACCAGCTTTACCACTTTTCAGCCATTTATTAATATGGGGATTTAACTTACTCAAGCAATAGTTGAAGGGAAGGTGCATATTACCACGGATGCAATTTATGTTGTGTGCCAGTCTGGTCCCAAATATCAGTTTCTTACATGAGCTCCAGTTTGCCTAAAAGTTCACTGTCACCAAGGATTAGATTATACCTACCGTGACCCAAAGCGGTTCCATCCATGAGCACTGCACATGGGATCACTATCTGTAGAATTAGCACCAGTACACCTCCCTGCTGGGAGGGACAGTCGCCATACGATTTCTAGCTGCCCTGGTGGTTAGGAACAAGATGCTGCTGCCTGTATGCAGTTACAAACTCTGTCTCAGAAGGAGCTGTGAGCCAATATCATTTCAGAGGCAATAAGGCTAACGCCAGAATTCAAACAAACCAATCGTCAAAGACAGCAGACGCCTGACCAAATTATAAAATCCTAATCCATAGGCGTTGAATCGCTTAGGCATGGTTGTTTAAATTAACCTGCAGGTTCGTTTTGTTTCGTTGTTTGTTTTTTTGCCAAAAGCTAAGCCAACAGATTGGCTTTTCAACAAGTATGGTCACAGCACGAAGGTCAGTCAGGATTCAGACTGTAACCAGGTGTAATCTAATGAAGAAATCAGATGCCCCCCTCCCGAAACCTACAGTCGCCGAATAACCAGAAAACAGTAACCTCCATAGACCGCTTTACCAATGGACCAGTGTTAGTAGCTGCTCTCTGTATTCGATGGACAGTCTTATTCTATGTACACAGATGTAATTAAAGTTGTACTCCTAACAAACAAAAGAATAGTTCAGCTTCAATGTTCCATGTTTGCTGCGCTTTTCTGAACTTTCCGTTGCATTCAGAAACTGTCGTCTTGTTCTCGTGGTGTTTGGATTCTTGTGGTGTGTGCTTTTAGACACAGGGTAGAATTAGAGACAGTATTGGATGTATACTTCCTCAGGAGACTACAGTAGTATACTCTACTCCTTACCAGTAATAACTAAGAGATTGAAACTCCAAAACAGTATTCATTATGATCAGACACACATCAAAATCATAATAATATTTTCAAAAGGGATAATTTCTCTAATGGTTTATTATAGAATACCAATGTATAGCTTAGACATAAAACTTTGAATATTCAAGAATATAGATAAGTCTAATTTTTAAATGCTGTATATATGGCTTTCACCTGATCATCTCTCAGATGTTGTTATTAACTCGCTCTGTGTTGTTGCAAACCTTTTTGGTGCGGACTTGCTTCCAAAACTATTGCTACTTTGTGTGCGTTAAGCAAAATACCTTGGACTGAGGATTTCTCAGCCCTGTGCTAGGAATACTGTGTATCTATCATTAGCTATATGGGAATATATCGTAGATTGTGGTTCTCAGTAGAGAAAGTGACTGTAGTGTGAATCTAGGTAAATCATCATTAGCAATTCATTCGGATGGTCAATAACTTGAAATTGATAGCTGTGATAAGTTAAAAAAAAATTGGCAAATCCCTGACTAAACATCAACAGAAAATACAACTCCTGGGGGGGAAAAGGTGCTCATCCTGTAAGATTCTTTCATCATGTAAGTGTTTAAAACATTATTTTGCAGGAGGTTTATGCAGGGTTAAGTTGCTACTGCGCAATTATGCTATATAGACAAATGGAATATAGATAATGTATCCACCGTTTCACTGAGTCACATCGAAGTATCTGAGCTTCAGAAGCCAGAGCCAGCAAGTGATCATGTGACACAGAAACACATTTAAAGAATGAGGTACAATGTGTAGTCCTCTGTTTAAAAGACTTGGCCTTTTAAAACAACAAATATCTTACCACTAAGGTGGAAAAAAAAAAAAAAACAGCTTAAAACATAGATCTAAAAGAAATGCACAGGCTTTAGGATAAAAACCACTTGTACCTTGCTCGAGCGAGGTTTATTGTTTTTTCAAATTTCTAGCAAACCCGGTTAGTTAATGCCAACTGTCAGGAAGATACCGAGGTGTATGTTTCAGCCATGCGATTTACAGTTTTATTTTCCTTTTAGGTTTGTTCTTATTTAAGGCAATATGATTGTTTTGGCTCCTTATAGTGACTCTCGTGTTTTAATCAAGTCAGATTGTTGTATTTATTCCACTATTTTGCATTTAAATGATGACATAAAAGATATAAAAAATTTAAAACTGCTATTTTTCTTATAGAAGAGAAAATGGATGTTGGTGATTGTATTTTAATTATTTAAGCATCTCTGTTTACCTGCCTGGGACAACATTTTATGGCAGTCTTATGTGCAAAGATCGTAAATGGACAAAACAAAAAATTAAACTGCTTACAATGATCCAGGAGTTGCATTATAGCCAGTAGTAAAAATAATAATGATAATAATAATAATTAATAATAATGAAACCATGTCTATAGCTGTAGATGAGCATCACATCTGTAAAGCAATCAATTGTATATTTTTGTGATGTGTACCATACTGTGTGCTCCAGCAAATGTCCATTTGTGTAAATGTATTTATTTTATATTGTATATATTGTTAAATGCAAAAAGGAGCTATGATTCTGTGACTCCAATCAGTTCAGATATGTAACTCAAATTATTACGCCTTTCAGGAGGATGGTAGAACAATATTAAACAAGCTTCCACTTTTTGCTGCTGTTTTGTATTGTGTTTCATTTTTTCCCTCGCTAAAGAAACAAACGGATCAACAGTGCCCTTTGTTGCCTCTCCTCAAAGAGTAGCTCCGAGGACCAGGTCCCTAAAAATAAAGTAGGACTTTAAGTAAGAGCTATATAAAGGCTTGTCAGAATGAATTCTAGGGTGCCAAGAGACATTTTGCATATTTAAGGGTATGCAAAGTGTCTCATGGCACATTAGAATTCATTCTGACAGGCCTTTATATAGCTCATATTTAATCTTAAGCAGCCCCACATCATCCTGCATTACTCAAAATCATCGCCTCTATGTCAATGTCATAACAGAAAACTTTCCCCTATTTTAAGATCATATTAAAACCTGTGAGAGATATCTATTATTTCCTTCTATCGACAATTAAATCAAGCTCCCGGCTGGCACACATGGAGCTCAGCGAGTGCCCGACTTCGGTGGAGGGAGGCCACAGAACAGCCACTGGCCAGCTCTCCTAAATGGGAAGTCTTGGCAGAGCCCTCTGATCCATGCATGGGGAGGAGGCTGTCTTGGAATCCAGGAAGGCTAAACAGCACTGCTGACAGCTAATAACCTTTTCCTGCCCTCACTGCTTGGGGTCAGCTTGGAGCTTTCCCTGGACCCTCCTGGAACCATCACCAAGTGCTAATATGCTCTCTCCTGCCTAGCCTGTCTTTATTTCCTTTGCCTGGCTTGAGAGTGTTTTGTCAGTGTGCTTTCCCACCTTTTTGAGGTGACTGGTTCTCCAGAGATACACAACAATGACACAAAGGCCACTAGCCAGAACTGCTGTTTTTAGGACCATGAGATTACCTAGTAGAAAGAAAGCTCAGAGTCCACCTTTATTATTTTAACATACATCGCAGGGCAAAAGCCCACCACAGTATCTCATGTTTATATAGTTTACTTTTGAGTTGTTCACATATGTGTGTCAAATTTCAGAAGTGCAGCATTCAGACCTGAGAAGTCATACCCTGTTTGCATTCTCCAGGCGAACTCCTCTTTTAAAATATACACGAGGCACACCCATGTTCTTTAAAAAGCCCAAACACTTAAATTCTCTTGCTTTTTCATATCCTATAGTTATGAGACAACTTTTCTGGTGTAGACATATATCCTGGCTACTTCAGGCATAAAAGCAATGGATAGTGGGACTGCGACAGTTTTAGATGTTGTATTTGTCAGTTTAGAAACAAGGTAGATTTGAATATTATTTGTTTTTACAAATTATTTAACTTTTAACGACTTGCAAGAAATTATTTGTTTCACACCTTAATATATTAGAAGGGGTGCACGTTACTTCTCAGATTATTTTAACGAACAACATAACATCCTTCAGGGGGAAAGAATTAAACATTAGCCAAATGTGGCGATCAAAATATTTTAGGCATTGAAATCTGAAAACCCATGTTGTCGAATTTCATAAAACTTCATAAAAACACATTAAGTGAGAGAAATATATAAAATAATGTTCAACTTTAATGAAGAATGGTAATGTAACCATTAAATCATAACTTAGCAGAGTAGATGCACCCTTTAGTATATCATACCAATTATTTCAAAGAAATTGACTGACAAGTTTTGATACAGCTGTAAGCAACTGTCTTAAAAAGCAATGGTTTTGAAACTTGTATCCATGTTGTAAACTTCTCAGGAGTGCTGGAACCTCCAGATACACATGTCCCATCCAAGAAGGACACAGATACAGTTTCACTGGGGTCTGCAACATGGCCTAGGCCGGGCATCAGGGCATTTGGAGATCTCCAGATGATTTAACCTGAAGATAAGGAAGGAATCTTTACATCTTTGTAATTTCCTCAAGCCACAAATACCCTCAAAAATAAAGCACTTACTTGCATTGACTCTGCATGTTTGTAACTAAAGAAGAAATTCAAGGCAAGAGATCTTGTCTTACTTTTCGTTCCTACAAAGACAGGTGAATTAATGTCAGATGGGGTGAGAGCCACTCATCCAATTGTTTATATTGTCCCTCCCCAAAAGACAAGGGAACATATTTTTAAAAGATTGTCATATTTTTAACTTCCTGTGTCTCTGTATATCTCTCTGTGTGCTCATGTGAGTGTAGGTGTCCACAGAGGCCAGAAGAGGCCACCATATCCCCTGGAGTTGAGGTTAGTATTTGCTAGTGTTCTGTCCCACGTGGTGCTGGGAACTGAATTCCCATCTTCTACAAGAATAGCAAATGCTCTTAACCATTGAGCCATCTTTCCTGATCCAAGAGAACAACTTTTATTTGATTATTCAGTCCATATCCAGTTATTTACCAGTAATAAATGGAGTTATTTAAGGGTTTTGAGTATTTCATGATCATTTTATTTTAATCTGTTCATTTGAAATTCATTTACATGTTCTGGAACAAAAAAAAGAAAGAAAGAAAGAAAGAAAGAAAGAAAGAAAGAAAGAAAGAAAGAAAGAAAGAAAGAAAGAAAGACCAAGAAAAATTTGAAACTACTTTTTTTTAAACTTTAAACTAGACATTTTTTGACCTATATTCTCCAAGTTGTTTGTTAGTGTGTGGGTTGGAAATAAGATGGATTTGAGGGTGGAAATATTTTCTTCTGAGAACTCAGTAGAAACTTCTGGTCTACTCTGCTCTCTTAAAAATTTCATTCATGACTAATCTGTGAGAGAAAAGCAAGATCCATTTAAAGGTTGATTTTTCTGCAGGGTCTTGCATGCTGAATGGACGTTTCCATAGCCCACTGGGTAAGATGGATTTAAGCTGGAGTGTCTGCTCTTTTCCAATCTAAGCTTAGCTGCTTGATTCTTCTGCTCCTTCATAGTGTAGAAAAGCAAGAAGTAGTCAGAGATTGATTGTGGACTGCATCTTATTATGGAACGAAGTAGAGAAGAAAGGGATTTCAAAATATAATCCTCCTTTTCCAGGATTATCTGTCTTTTTCTCTACAACGCTCAAGTTGTGAAATAATGTGACCATCAGGGGCTCAATGTTGCGTGTCCACACCAGTTGGTCCAAGGGCTTGTTATGATGGTAATGACCTACTGCACCGTGAGCTTTGGTTGCAACAATGCAATTGCTACCAGCTCACCCGCTGAGAGAAATATTTTATTATTGTCGAATATCTTCCATAGAGATTTGCTTTTCCCATCACTGTTTAAATTAAATTCAGTGCAGAACTGCATGACGGTTCCTCTGGAGTATATTTCAGAAAAACAAGTAGTCTCAAATTTTAGAAATCCTAGCTACTTCAAATTTGTTTATTAGCAGAAAAATTACCTAGGTGACACTATCACCAGGCGTGTGTTATGAGTGCACCTACACAAGAGATTTGCCTACTGGGTCTATGTCTAATCACGAAGAACTCCTTCTTTCATTATAAACACGGGCCAGAAAAACAAGGTAGCATCAATTGTATGGCCCTTAGAAATACTAACAATGCTTTGGCCCCAAAGTCCACAGAGGTTCTGAAGTATCAAAGTTTCTTCTCAGTAGAAAGTGTTCTTAAATTTAATATCAAATGTGTATGGGAAAACAAACCCCAACAACAACCCCTAACAGAAGCACAGGAGACTGAGGTTTAAGGTTGGACAAAGGTGGGTGAGGAAAGGTCTTGGATTATAACTGTCTTTCGCAGCATAGCTTCTGAGAACTGTGAAGAATGTCTTGGAGAGAATGGAATGTTTCCAGAGGTGCTGGATTACATCTTAGACTAAGGATTCTGAACAAGCAAGTGCTGGGTAATGCTAATTTTGTAACATGCAGTCAAGTTATAACTGGAGTTTATTATATCTCCCCCAAAATATAGAAACTGGAAAAGCAGATAGGAAAGAAGAAAGAAAATGACTTTATTTAATGTTTGTAAAACTGTGACAGTGTGCTTTGCATGTGCTACACATTGGTTGATTTCAGGGAATACCAACCAACTCTGGGAAAAGATACAGCAAGGCCTGTCAGGGGGACGCTTCAGGCTTACAGTGTCTAAAAGGATGCCAGTTACACCCAGACTAAGTCTGCAGTATCAGACAAATTACACAGGTTTTGGGGGAAGTAAAGTAATGCCTGCTCTATAAAAACGTAAAAAACAATCCAGAGCAGGAAAAAAAGATCTAAAGAGCAGTTTTGCAAACAAGGCCTTGAGTTGGACTAAAGCTCCTAAATTGAGATTTTTCTATCATAGCAAACAGCATTCTGAGAAAGGACATAAGCAAACTGTTCTGAAGATGATAGTTTTAAAATAATCCCTAAGATTCTATTTTGAATCTCTGGGGCTTCTATTTGGTCAAGATTTTTTTTTTTTCCCATTGAGCAAAGTAAGTAGGCCCGTGCTGCCATATCTAGTGTATTCACACATGTTGTAGATAACCCTGGGGCTGATTGTAATTTGATGCTAATTCTGCCCTGCTAGGAGGGGCTTCAGACAAGGAGTGAGTTACACCTGAGACTTCTTGTGAACCAATCCCCTAATGAATAAAGGAGCCAATCACTGGAAGTGTAGGAGGGAGTTCCAGGTCTGAGAGGAGAGAGGCATGGGGAGTTGGGGGGAGGGTCCTTTTTGGAACTGGACAGCATGTGGGTAAGATGTAGCTACTAGAAGAGTCTCCTGGTGTCATGGCAGATCTAAAAGGATTCGCCACCAGAGGAATCAGACTTTGATAAGATTAGGTTCTAGTTGATGCACCCAGAGATTGAGTTATCATTGTTTTTTAACTAAGTTTGTGTTGCGTTTTCCTTCATGTGGCGGGCTTATTGGGTTTCCAGAGAGAAAGGTACAGCAGCAAAGTGTGGGTTTGCTTGATGTGCACCACAGAAGCCATGGGAGTACTGAAGCATGGCGCTGGCGTGGTAGTGACCTGCCAGTGGGAACCTAGTGAGCTGGGTGGAGAGATCGTGGAGCTCTCCATATTCCATCTTTTTAAAATATTTCCCACAACACACACACATCAAAAATATATAATTATGTATTTTAATATCTATATAAAATATTTTCTTTATTCACAAGAATGAGTATGTAGTCATTGATGATTTCTATGCTGGGCAATAAGAAAACAGATTGAAATACAATGAGTTTTACACAGGATATTTTTGGTACATGACATGTTTTAAGTAATAAGATCTCGAATGCAAACATAAACTGTGGAGAGTTACCAACAATGTACCACACTACATACACACAAGAAATTGAGTTCTTCAATATAAGTTCAAAGCCCAGCTCTAACACTAACTAGCTACATGACATGACTACTAATGAGATGTACTCTATTTAGGGAAATGAGGGTAAATACTTTTTCAAAGACTTGCTATCATCACGAAGTTCACTGTTGGGAAAAAATATCTTTATCCTAATATAAAACTCAATATATTGAAATTACATTTCATTCTTAAAATAATTTCTAACAGAGGATAAAGATTCTAAAGTAATTGAACAGGCAGTAGGATGCAATCCATTAATACCGGAGGCAATGTGAGTGTCTGAGACCCCAGCTGACAGAGGTAAATAAATGCAAGGGACTCTTGCGTAGAGATACAGAGACAGAGTCACCTTGGCTTCCCTTGTTCAGAAACCAAACATGGACCATTATGCTACATTCATTGGGTGCATTAGAAAGTTTAAATGTACCCAATAACTCTACGAGGTATTATTAACCTCCCTGTTACATATAAAGTAAGAGAGACTAAGAGAAGTTAGTCCCATTGATAGAGTACCTGGCCGAATCAATTTAAAGAAGACAGATTTATTTTGTCCCACAGTTTCTGAGCTTCCCTTCCTCTGGGGCTTGGCTCTGGGTATTTGGCCAGGATGTCATGGTCATGAAGGGGGATGGGCGAATAGAGTGGCTCACTCTGTGGGCAACCAGAAAGCTAGAGAGAGAAAGACACAAGAGGCCAGATAGCATAACCCCAAAGACATGTTTGCAGTGACCTACATCCTGCATCCACTCCCAAACTTCCAGATTTCAAAAACATCCCAAAATAGTGGTACCATCTGGAGAACTAAACATTCAAATCCTGAGCTTGTGGATACATTGCATACTCAAGCCATGGCATTGCATAATGAGCCCCAAGAGCATGCGACTAATGTGTGACTCAGCTAAGTTTGAGCTGAGTCTGTCTGATCTTTGATCTTAATTGCTTTAACCATTAGCCATGCATTGAGCAGGTTTTTAAATCTGGATAATGAACACATGCCCATTTCCTTATTTTGGAGACGTGAAACACAGCATTGACTCGGTTCTGTTGAATTTGTCCAAGAATCCGAGCTCCTTGCTATTTTATTTTTACCTCTGTTATTCGTCTCCAATGTACACACTGATAAAGTGTGTAGGTAAGGCAGGATACAGAGATGTCTGTGTGTTGACCGTTGTATTGTTCTTACTCTTCAACCTCCACTAGATATGTATGACTTACCCATGTGCCAGCAGGAACTATGCCATCATAGGCCACTGCAAGCAGACATCATACCTTACCTGTCCTCCTGACAATGAACAATGAGAAGACTTTCCATCTCTAAATCCATAAATAGCACAATGTTAAACATTTCTGGATGTTTTCCTTTATAGTCCAAGTTTTTGAAATATAGTCCATTTTTCTGAAATCGAGTACAGGTTGTCAAACCAGTGGCCATTTATATAATTATTTTCACTTTAGAAAGTGTCCTGGGATACAAGAATATTTTGAAGTACCAAAGCAGAGTACGTTCTTTCCTCTGTTCCTCTATAGTGTTAATCTCTGCATCTCCCGAGCCCTAACATCTGCTCAACCATTGCTTCCTGTGAGCCATTTTAGCGCCACTGCTTTCTCTGTTTGGTCCCCCATCCTTTTATTATTTATTTACAGTTCTGTACATTCTAGCTATTGATCTCTGTCGGATTTACTTTTCACAAATACCCTCTCCTGTCTGTCATGCATCTAGTCACTGTGACCTTTGTCTTTGTTGACTAGGAATGGTTAACTTTGATAAAAATCAAGTCCCTTGCTTTTACCTTTATGGTTCCAGATTTTAATAAATTTTTCACAATTATTTTTGGAATGATGTTTATAATTTGGATTTCACATCTTGGTCTCCCTTAACCCACTTTTTAAGACATTCTGATTAGTTTCCCAATCTCTTCATTCCTCAGCAGTGGATGGGGTGACATCTGCCACAAACAGGGCACAGTATATAAAGATGTCTTGTGCTTGACTCTCCAGTGTGCTCTTAGAACAATGTATGCTACTGCACAATGCCCTTTTTTGGCACTAAGAACTTTGTAGCTTTGGTATCTGCTGGGATATCCTCCATCCATGTCCACACCTTGTCTTATTTTTCAGATATACACTTATTTGGGCAATTTTCTTCTTCCCCCATGAACTCCCAAAATGTTTGTTTTGAGTTATTAAAAGTCTGTAGATGACATGGATTTCTGATGCATAAATTATTGTGGGGAAAACATTTTGGCAAATTAATTCAATGGATGCATTTCAATCTTCCATGAATTCTAGTGCTGCATGTCAGTATAGTCCAGAGCTTTATTTCAGATAGCTCCTGAATATCTATAAATGTGCAGCTGTTGCATTAGTTGGCTCTCTGTTATCTTACTCTTTTTACTTACATAGTTTTAAGAGAGGGACGCTATCACATGTTTTATGTACACTGTAGCATGAGCGTGTCCCTGCTTCATCCTTAGGGGGTCTGTTAAGAATCCCATGTTTTCCTGTGAACACTATATTCTCTTTAAGGGTGAGTTGGAAACCCACCGGTCCATCTCCGAGTCCACCCACCTCTGTTTTATTAGAGGCAGTCTAGAGCAACTAAGGCCTGACCTTAGCATTTCTCCTTTAAGCCAGGTTGTCTAAGTCCCTGTGTTAATCAGGTCAGTGTTTTCCTTCTAAGTTACTCCAAGGATGCTTTCTCAAATGCTCTACAAATGGTCACTGTGGGTAGTCATTTTCCAGCCCTTAAGATATTTCCCCAACTTTCCACCAAAGTTTGCCTCTACTTTTGTACCCAAGCTGATTCCAAGGTTTAGGTTTTGCTGTGGATACCACCTCATTTCTAGGTGTTAATGTTTCTGTCAGCCAGTTTGGGCTTTGTAATAACTACAAAATCCCAGCCAAATATAAAATAGACATGTCATGTGTGGGAATAGCTGGAGTGATAGGTAGGACTCAGCCCACCCTGTGAGCAGGTCAGCCTGGCTCCAGTACAATCCCAGCTCAGGGGGCCGGGCCACAGGGAAAGCAGATACTGAGAAAGCACTTTCCGCAGAGTGACTGAAGAGTCACCCACACATCCCAGAGGAAGCTACTGCTTGCCTCATTCTTTAGTCACCTCCCTTCCATTGTCCAAAAAGTCACAGAGATGAGTTCCACCGTGAAGAAGAGGGCAGAATAGTGCGTGATTTTGTGAACTGAGCTGCAAAATTATGTTACATCACATACAGAGAAGAAACTAGATGGAAAAGCCAAGTAAGCATACCATTAGAGCTTACATATTTCTATTTTATTTTTATAAGTGTGGCAGTACTTCCAGTACTTTAACAGTACCTCCTGGGATCTGACATACAGTGTTCTTACTAGAATTTGTTTCTAAATATCCCATAATTATCTCTAGTATATTTCCTATTAATCAATATGTTTAATAGCATGAGATGTATGTACATATATTTACATGTATATGTTTGCTATTGCATTTTCAAATATTATCACTGATTTCTATTTGCATGTTATGAGAGTGTGGTCCGTCTATCTGTGCTGGAATTGAAGCGTCTAATGTAAGCTCTTGGTGGCTGTTAATAGTTGACTTTCGAGAAAGTTCTGCTTATATTCAGAACAAACAGGGTTACTATGACGGGTGGCAGAAGTGTCTAACATCAACACATTATTAATATTGTTTACATATTCCACAGTTACTTTTCCTTCTTGGTATTTCTGAGAGACATGAAAGCGAACCTCTATAATTCTTGGTTACAACAGATCTATGTCAGTTGATGCATTCTGTGTTTGGAGTACATATTATGAATTACATATGTCCACTATCCAGATAATGCTCATCAATCATTTAACAGTAAATTGTTTTCCTTTTAGAATATCTTTTAAGCACTGAAGACTATAAAAATTAGAATTTTCTCAATGAACATTTATAATGTGAATGCTCATGGAAGCACCTAGCATGCCGCCTATCTGACAGTGGTCAGCTTCACATTGTGCCTTTGGCTCCAGCAGGAACAAAGGTAAATGCGAGTTATTTTTCTTTATGGGTACACATTGCTAAGCATCATAGAAGGCCATCTGCTTTTCATTCTGAAATGAATGACAATACACAGTATATAGTATTTTCTAGCTATCTTCTCTTCGTCAACATTACTTTTGATGAATTGATCCATGTTCCACATAGGGGTAGTTTGCTCATCTGTAGATGAACATCTGGGTTTCATTGTCATGATTAGTGCAAATAATATTTCTACAGACTTATTTATTTTCAACTGGTCTGAATGTATTCACATCTGGTAATATATTCTGAAGGTAGCATAGTAGTATTGTTCATCATACTTAGGTTTAATTTTAATAGATAAACCTGTAACCGTTTTCCTAAGTGGTTCTACTGATGTACTTGCTTATTAACACAACAGTGCTCACTGTTACCCTGTGCTCTGCAATGGTCACAATTCTTACTGTTACCATGTACACTGCAACAGTTCCGACAATGCCTACTGTTACCATGTGTACTTCAAGGGTCACGATAATTCTTACTGTTACTATGTACACTGCAAGGGCATGGCATGCTCACTGTTACCATGTTACTCTATGTTACAATGTTATTCTATGTTCTTATGTTCTCTACACTTTTT
>CM052711.1:6508490-6547541 GCA_028551405.1 Uromys caudimaculatus | reverse complement strand
GCCTCTCGCCAGCAAGAAGACACGCGACACATAGGCTCCGTCTGCAGTTCAGCTTTATTTAGCCGTTGATGGAGGAAGAACCCGGGGCCCCAGAATGGCGCTGCTTATATAGCCCTGAGGCAGCGTGTCCTCCACTGATTGGCGCGCCCCGGGAGTGGGCGGTGATTAGTCACGTACACCCTTAATGCGCAGGCGCTTCGGGCGAGCCACCCCACGCTATCCACAAGTTTCCTTAAAGCGACAGCGGAAGTCAGCGCCTTCTTGTAAAGGCGAATACTCTAACCGCTCCTTACAAGCTCTGACTCAGGGCTCCATGAGATGAAAGCAGGCTGGCCATTGCCCTCCAATGCATGGCTGGTCAGCCCGCCGGGGATGAGAGAACCAGGGCATAATTCGGGAACATGTGCCATACATTCCATCTTTTTTAATTTTTCCCCACAACATAGAACAGATTGGCTTCTAACTCACTATCCTCCTGCTCAGACATGCTAGCACTATGGGCCTGTGCCATCATGCCTAGGCCATAGATATGTTTCTGAAATGCTAAAATGCCATATGAACTTTCGAGGACACCAAAACCAGTGGAAATGGGTGTGTCTGTAAAGCCTTCAGTAGCATATGCTATGTGTTGTCTCAGCCAAGTGCTCCGACCTCACGCACCTGTCTCTGCGCACGTGATGGGTGCTGGGAATATCCCTCTACAGATGGGTAAGGTGAGACATTAAGGAACTCATGGACACACTACATTGCTAATAAGTGGGAGAGCTGGAAGGTGACTTCAGAGACCCTGACAATGCATAACAAATTATCATGCCATGGGAACAACACACAATAATGAGGAAGATGATTCCTGATTTAAAATTTACATCTCTTTCGTGGATAGGGAAGTTTGACTTTTGTTCAGTTATCTTTGTTCTCTTAATCACTGACCCAGCTCCTGAGCAAATTCTCCTTTATAAAGTTATAGAATGACTCGGCGTGTAGGAATGTAAAATCTGTATCCTAATATAGTAGGTCAGCAATCTCATTTCCTCTCCCTAGTCATTGTGTTGTTACGAACGGCTAAATTTAAATAGTAATGTAATATTTTCATTCGATATGAAATATTAATGGCCATCCTAAACTCTATTTTCAAGGAAATTATTGGTCACATCTGTGTCTACAGTAGACTCTGTTACTGCCCTTCTCTTGACTGTCTTTGATTTAGATAAAATGCATTAAGCTTGTATTTATCTCTCCTCAGGTATTCATGACACTCGAGAGATTGTTTAGTTACACTTGCACTTCTCAGCCTCGAGCATGCGCTCTACCAAACGGAGCGATAGTGCACGCTAACAGATGCGACGTTCCTTGTCATCCGGTTAAATCTGTCCATCACACCACAAGCTCTCCAGTGCGTCCCAGTCCCTATTCCTTCTCGCAGTGGAAAGTGTTTAAGTTATGGGATTCCTCAGTCCTTTCAGATTTGAATACCCCCGAAGGGCATTGCTTTGTGGGGCTCACGTAGCATTACACTGTTGTGCTATGTAATGACAAGGGAGTAAAGTTCTCTATAGCATTTGACTTTCTCTCTCTTTCTTGAACTTTGTACTTTCCTTCTGATCTCAAAATCCATATTATTAAACAGATTTCAGAACTTACCCGGTTCTTTACAGGACATAGGAAGACTGTGGTTATTATCATGAGTCTTCTGGGCTTTTGGAGATTTTGGAGGGGGCTCGCTACGGAATGTAGGTGTCTCCTGGCTGCTATCTTATTTACTGCTCTGCTTTCTGTTGTCCCTGTCACACCATAGTAAACGAGCTTCTTCGGGCTCCATCAAGGCCATGGGCTGTTATACTTCTGCACAGCACACTTCTTGGGAGCCTCTGACCTCCTTCAACACCAGTTTCTTTTCCAGGCAGGAGAATGTAATACATTTTCTCTGGGCAAGTCAGTGTGTGTGTATGTGTAAGTGTGTGTGTATGTGTGTGTGCATGTGTATGTGTGTGTATGTATGTATATGTGTGTGTATGTGTGTCTGCATGTGTATATGTGTGGGACCTTATGTTTTCTCACCAGATTTAATTAACTTTACATTTTCCTTTTCTTTGCCCCTGAACAATGAATGACTGAGGTGGAACACAGCTTATGTTGTAGAAGAAGGCATGGCCAGAGTTCTCCTTCACTGCCCAGCAGAAGTCCAGCAACAGCCGTGTTGTCTGACTGCACAGTGACCGAGAGCTAACCTGTGACTCCTCAGCCTTCAGTTTAGGCCTACAACCTGCCTTTCCGTTTAGATCTTTGCTCAGTTATTTGCTTGTTAGCAATTTCATGTTTAATCCCCAAACTTTCTGAATTATTAACATTTTAATCAGTAAGAATATATAATTTAGGGCTCTGACAGCTAAGTCTGGAGTCCTTATTTGTTCTTGTTTTGTTTGTCTTTCATGTGTTTCCCCCTGTGCTCAGATGACTCTTCATGCCCTCTTTATCCTAAGTGATAAAGACAGAAGAGTCACTGTATTTATGTCTGGGGAGCCTGTGGCCTGCTGATGAAATGGTCCCTTATGCATCAGCATCACGAGATCTTGAGCGTTACAGAGGTGGGATGGAAGAGGCTGGGGATGGCTTGGCCATGGCTGTGGAATGAAAGTAGAAGAAGGGCCGCCATGTCTGCTTTAGACACAATTAAGGCTGTGTACTTCCATCACCACGTTCTGTGCCTTTAGAGTCAGGGTGGGATGAGAAGGGTAGTCCGTGTTGCTTACCCATGTTGAATTTCACCAAGTGGAAATCTGACAGTTCTCAGGACATTAAAGAGATAATCTTGACCAGAGACAATCACAGTGTGAAGATACAGTTTCTCGTACAGAAGACGATGTAAAAAAAAGGTAAAATAAATACTCTTTATTTTATTTCAACATTAAAAACAATAGCTATCATACACAATATTGATTTCTTTTTTCCAAATGAAAGCTTCTAAAAAGATAGGCATTAATCTTCAAAATCAGTTTCGGCTATTGGAATTAAACATTGGGTAGAAGCCAGAAGGGATACGCAATTCCCTGACAACCAACTATAAGTTTTTATCCAAGAGCATGCATGGATCCAGACAGAAATATTTAAGAGACAGATCTTTGTATGATAAACTTCAGTGTAACATACACACCACTATTTTCAAAGTAGTCATCGGAAACATGGCTGGCTTTGTCCCAGGAAGTCTGAAGTAAGATTCCCCACTTGAGAGTCCTGTTCTCCACTCTCCAACTCTATTTTCTTATGACTTTTATTTTTTTCTTTTATTTTGCCTTCAGGACTTTGTGTTCAACAAAGATTGCCTTTCTCCAGACCTGTGTCTGTAATACAATGTACAGCCCTATCTCTAAGAACAGTGCCTGCCCTGGGTCTAGGCAGATGAATATGCAATTTGCAGGTTGCTGATTAAAATGAAAGTCTGAGCATGTACATGAATGTCTGGTCACATTTTAAAAAAGGAAACCTCAAAGACTGACAGAATATTTTCCCCTCATCTATACAACTCGACAGCTTGAGTTCTTGTCTAACCAGCAAGCTTCATGCTGTATCTCTTGAAGAAAGAAAGAACCTGTGTGTGAACCACAGCCAGGAAGTCTTTGGCTGAGTGACTGTGCTTGGAGCAAATGCCCCATGAGAGCCCCAGCCAGCCCCTCCATTTCTCTGCCTCAGAATCCTTGGCCATTGATATTTGAGCAACAAATACTCATGGGATTTCCCTTGGCACTGACGAGAAACCCAGTTTTAGATCATAATAGACCAGCTAGTAGTAAAGAACACAATGTTATCAGTCAGCTTTTACCTTGGCACCTTGGAAAGGGGCTGGGTGTGGAGAGCAGAGAGGAAAGGGATAGAAGAAGGAGTTATTCTCTATGGATTCCCAAGTTATGCTGAGAGACCATGGAGCCATGTCTGCTAAATGCTGTGTATGTATCCAATGTTCTCGCCAGCCGTGGAGGGTGAGGATGGGTGCTGAGTAGTTGGTTTGGAAGATGTTAATTTTCAAACATAAAGTGTGATGAGAGAGGCAAGGGGATTACAGCATGGTTAACTAACTGGAATAAATTCGGCAAGCATTCCTGTTTTCCAAGAACATGTCAAAGCTGCACACAGGGGGAAGCATTTGCCTTCTCAGTCTGAAACCAGCCTACCCCACGCTGTGCAGGTCAGCCATTAAATCACCCAGTCTCAGAGTCACAACCACAGTAAGAGTAGTTAGCATGGGAAAAGGCAAAATGCCTTCCCACTCTTCCTTAAAGAGTGATTAATTTCATGAGTGTTTTCCCTGTATGTATGACTACGCCTGTGTGCCTAGTATTCGCGGAGGCCAGAAAAGGGTGTCGAGTCCCCTAGGAGTGGAGTTACCGATGGTTGTGAGCTGCCGTGTGAGTACTGGGAACCGAACCCAGGTCCTCTGCAAGAACAAGTGCACAACTGAGCCAACCTTTCCACCTCAACTTTCCTTTCCTTTTTTCTTTATGTTTGCACATATATGTGAATGATGTCTGGGTGGAAGGTGTACATGTGTGCTAGTGTGCCTGTGAGCCTCCCACAGCTCAGGGGACAATCATGGGCATTTGTCCTCACCCTTTACCTTGTTTAAGACAGTATCTGTCACTGCTTCCTGCTGAGTTCCCTGGGATAGCTGGTTCAAAAGCTTCCAGGGATTCCCTCCTCTCCTCTTCCCTTCTGCCTGTGGGAACCCTGGAATTAGAGATGTGCTTAGTACATTTGGCTTCATGTGGGTTCTAGAGATCCGAAGTCCGTTCTTGGGCTTCATGTAGCAAACTCACCACTCGCGGAGCCTTCCCAGACCGTGTCTTCATCTCTTAAACAGAAGCTGTAAAAATAGAATTTACTTGTAATTCACTTGTCTCATCTCTGCCCTCATGACAGGCGATTCATTTAAGCAACTTTTTGTATAAGAAGTGGAAATAAAATTTACCTGTGTAAAGCCATTGTATGAAGAACTGGAGAGTACAGCTGGAATGAATAAGTAGAAGACTACATCCGATCATCCAGGACTTAGCTGGTGACCAAGCTGTTGATTCTGAATGAGGCTTTAGTAATTGAGGGATGCCTCTCAGTGGAACAAAACCTATCAGTAGCCCTAAAGAGCACTCATCTCTTTGGAAAGCCCAGGAATGTGTGCAGAGATGGCATAGATCTCGATTGGAATTTACAATTCAGATAAAAATAAGGAAAGTCATTTGAAGTTGAAAGTCTGGATAGTGCAGAGAGTGAAGAAGTAGATTGTGTGGACTAGTTTTATGTCAGCTTGACACGGCTAATGTCACTCGAGAGGAGGGAACCTCGATTAAGAAAATGCCTCCATAAGACTTGCCTTAGGCAAACTTGTAGGGCATTTTCTTAATTAGTGATTGAAGGGAGAAGACCCAGCCTATTGTGGCCTTTCTGGGCCAATGGCTCTGGGTTTGATAATAAATCAGGTTGACAAACAAGAGAGATAGAGCCCAAATTGGAGATCTCTATTGGGTCCCTCCACTTGGAGCTTGGGGAACTCACTTGAAAGAGGGGGGAGGAAGAAATGTAGGAGGCAGAGGGGCCAAGAACACCAGGAGAACAAGGTCTATAGGATTAGCTAAGCAGGGCTCACAGGGGATCACAGAGACTGAAGCAGCAATCACAGAGTCTGCACAGGCCTCTGCTAGATCCTCTGCAGTTATGCTGTGCTTGCTAGCTTGGTGTTTTTGGGGGGGACTCCTGGGGTGGGACTGGTGGTATCTCTTCTGCTTGCTCTTGGTGCCCCTTTTCTCTACTGGATTGCCTTGCTCAGTCCTGATAAGATGGTTCGTATCTAATGGTATTGTTCTCGTTATATCCTGTTTGATATTGGGGGGGTGATCTTTTCTGAAGGGAAATGGAAAGGGGGTACATGTGTGGGGAACTGTGAGGAGTGGAGGGAGGGAAACTGTGATTCAAACGTATTATATGAAAATAATTTTTAAAAAGGAAAAAAAGCTCCATCTGAGCTAGGTAGGAGTGGGAGTGGGGGGTGACCCAAGCAGTAAGCCTTACTCCTCGGTGTCCTCTGCCTCCGCTCCTGCCTCCAGTTTCCTGCCCGGCTTAAGTTCCTGTTCTAACTTCCTTTGATGTTGAACTCTGGTGTAGAAATACAAGCCAGATAAACCCTTTCCTCCCCAGTTTGCTTTTGGTCATGGTGTTTCATCACAGCCATAGCAAGACAATAGCATCTAGGGAACTGTAAAGAGTGTGACACAAGGCAGGGAAGAAGATAGAGAAGAAAGGAGAAGAAGGTAGGGGAGGAGCCGGGCAGGCCTGAGGGGAGGAGCCGGGCAGGCCTGAGGGGAGGCGTGGCTTTGGGTTTACTCTCTATGGAGCGTTTGTGGGAAATGGCAGTCTTCAATAGGGTGGAATGTTTGCTGTATAAAGGAAGAGTAGATGCAGGAATAGATAGAGAAAGTGATGGTGACAAGTGTTTGAGTCTTTTGGCACAGAGAGAGTGTGTCAAAGAAGCCTGTGCACAGGAAGACGTAGTCAGACAGTTCTGCTGGAACAGGCTCTGGGCTGCACGGAGGAGAGATAAAAGGCCACGAAAGCAGCCGTGCATGATATGCTGATGGGCTTCTTCAGAGACAGCTTTTAAAGGTATTACTTAGTTAGACAGATGCATGGAAGTAGCGACTGTAGATCTGTCTTGGTGACTGTGGGGTCCTGGGGTGGATGGTTGAGAACGGCTGGCTAAACAAGAGACACAAATGAGAGGGCCTGCTCCAGAAGCTTGGGTAGTATTTGGATACTGGTCCATAGACATCAACAAAGTCTCCACGGCACAGGGAATGTGGGAGTTCAGAATGTAGTTTGGGGGCATCTTTCAACCCCAAACTACTTTCCCCAGAGATCCAAAGGGAGCTAAAACCATACTAAGAACAAAGCCACAAGACAACCAAACTGGGAGTGGAACACACATGTCAGACAAGTAGATCTGGCTTGCCCTTCTTCCCTCCCTCCTTCCCTTCTTCCTTCCCTCCCCCTCCCTCCTTCCCTATCTCCCTCCCTCTCTCCTTCCCTCCCTCCCCACTCTCACCTCTTCTTTTCTTTTAGACAAGGTCCTCTGCATCACAGATTGGCATTTACCTCACTATGTAGATGAGGATGACCTTGAACTTCTCATGACCCTGCCTCTACTCCCCCAGTGAATATGCCACACCATCTCTTTTGTGGAGCTTTGGGTAAGCACTCCACCAACCGGGCCACATCCCATCCTGGCACTGGCTATTTCTTAGCTTCTCATTGAAACACACTGAGAATTTACATACATGGGAGTTATCACATGAAAATTCTTATTTGAGCCAGTATGCTGTTTTCACCCATCACGGTGCCAGACCGCCTTCACTTGTTGCTGACTTAGGGTGGTTGTGTGCCTTTAATTTGGCTTAATGAACGTTTGCAGTGCAAGATGGTGCTTCTTGATAGTTTGTAAAATATACACTGTTTATTATTTTGCATCAAGGTTGTCTTTATTGGTATTTAGAACTAACAGGCAAATACTTTGTATCCAATCCTGATATTAGGGCAATAGTACTGACATACGAATTTTGTTAAAGACAGGCACAGATGCTGATGAGCATTGGACATACTTGGCTTAGAACATAAGGTTATTTTCCACAACAGAGGAGGAAGAGAGGTGTGTTTGGGTCCTCCATGCAAATCCTCAGACTTTAGACTATCTCAGTTTCTTTCTTGACAGCCATTGTTCTTGGGTGCGTGAGTCCAGCTTAGAGCCCAGTGGGCATTTGGCCAGGTCCTCACATGGAGCACAGCTGAACATGAGCTGTCAGACTGTAGGTTATGCTTCTGTAACTCTCCACTTACCCAACAGAGCTCTGAGGGGAAATCGCCCTGCTTCCCGGCATTGAACCATTAGTCACCAGCTAAACCAGCCTCAGCTCATGTGTCTTTCGGGACGCAAGACCCACCATTTCCCCTTTCAGAAACCCAGCGAAAGTATGTTATGAAGGGAAAGCTAATTAATTTTACAAATAATAACAAATCCCAATAAGGTAAATGAGATCATGGAAACTGATTAAGAAATACATCATGCTTTTTCTGTCTTACCACATAAATTGGTTTTTTTTCTTTTTCTTTTTTTTTTTTTTTTGTAAATTAGGACATTAATGTATATATAAATCCGGTTGCTGCTTACACCATGAATTTATTACCTATCCTTCCTTGAGACAAATGATAGCTATTTAGATTCTATTAGAAGGATTAGTCGCATTTTGAGCTTGTTTATGTGATGAAGGCTTGAATACCCAAGTTCCTCCAGTGTGCCCCTCTCTCTACCATAATTCATTAGTTACTTGCTGTGAGTGATTGAAAGGACAATTTCTACTTTCATCTTGAAAATTAGAGTACATATTATTCTATCCACAGTCTTAGAGTTAAATACTGAAATATTGATTATCGCCTGCTTAAGGGATAGAGTTGTAATTCAGGCTTCATTTACCATGAGACACTGAGAAGTATAATTTACTTAACCCCGCATTAGCTTTCATTCAAATGACGCAAATTCATTTTTAGAGAAAAAAATCTGTGAGTTCTTTGCTTTTTTTTTTTTTTTTTTTAAGTTTCTTGACTGGTAAGGAGAGAAGTACATGCAGAAAGAGTAATAGTCTTTCACAAATTGGCCAGCATATTTCTATGTTCTAGAAACCAAGAGGGACTGTAAAGCAGAGTGACTCCATGTGTTCTTGCACAAAGCAGTCGTAGTGACTTCTCTTTGCCCTAGGAACTGAGATTCAACACACAGTAGTGAGGAATACATGGTTCTCAGGCTTGAGAGTTCTTACAGAGTCTACTCTGCAGACAATACCACATAGCTGTGATATAAAGATATTTATACCAGATAGTTTTTAAAATTAATATATTGCTTTCCTTATATGCAGTGTACTCCCTGGACTTGGCATAACACAGACATACCCTTCCAACAGTAAGTAAATAACTGAGACCCGTGAGAGTAAAGGCAAGTACAGTGTACTGGCTGGTTTTGTGTGTCAACTTGACACAAGCTGGAGTTATCACAGAGAAAGGAGCTTCAGTTGAGAAAATGCCTCCATGAGATCCAGTGCTAAGGCATTTTCTCAATTAGCGATCAAGGGGTGAGGGCCCCTTGTGAGTGGTGCCATCTGTGGGATGGTAGTCTTGGGTTCTATAAGAAAGCAGGCTGAGCAAGCCAGAGGAAGCAAGCCCGTAAGGAACATCCCTCCATGGCCTCTGCATCAGCCCCTGCTTCCTGACCTGCTTGAGTTCCAGTCCTGACTTCCTTTCGTGATGAACAGCAGCATGGAAGAGTAAGCTCAATAAACCCTTTCCTCCCCAACTTGCATCTTGGGCATGATGTTTGTGCAGGAATAGAAACCCTGACTAAGACATACAGGAAGTCACTGAAGTACTAATAACTCAGAGCAGGGAACACAGTCTGGGAGACAGCCAATTCACAGCGTGCTTGCTACAAACACATGAGGACCTGACTTCTGTGCTCTGGAATCCACATTAAAAGCTGGATGTGGTGGTATGTACCAATTTCCAGTTCTGAGGAAATGTACAGCAGGAAGATTCCTGCTGCTGCCTGCCCAGTCAGCCTGGCGGAGTCAGCAAGACCAGGTTCAGTGAGAGATCCTGTCTCAAAGAATAAGGTGGAGGGCGACCGAGCAGACAGTCACCCGCTGCTCTCTACACATACAGGCGCCTGATCTTGGAGGCATTTCTAAAATTCCATGTAAACAGAGATGAAACCTTCCAGCTGCTACACACGAGAAGAGGCATCCATTTGTAGAAACAACGGCACAAACATGCACATAAACTAAAGAATTTTCACTTAAGATGCAAGTTTCCTAATCACCTAGATGACATTGCTATTGGGCCTCCATCTTTCTTTCCTCTCTACATCTTTAGTGACTCTAGATTGATACAGTGTTCACTACTGAGATTGGCTCATGGATCTTATGTTAAAAACACAACGTTGAGAAAATATTTACACATAGGCAGAAAGTCAGTCTCCACTTGCCATGTATCTTTCAACATGGGGCCAAGGATAAATGTGTTATTTGAGAGCTGTGTTTGCAGGCTGGTAGTCAGGAAAATGGTAAAATTTTTTTTTTTTATGAGTTGTGTAAATGCTTTGTGGTGTTACTGAAATATCTTGATTGCTTTTATGAATGTATTTAATGAGTTCCATTTAAAATGTTATGTTATTTACCTTATGCGAAGCAATGACTCTCTCTACTCAGACAGTGTGCAAACCCAAAGGGATAGTGCTCTTTTGCCTGCGGTGTAAGTTGAACCAGAAAGCCCTGGATCCAACTGTTAGCCACTCTGCTGCGTCTATGTGAGCTGTGTGTTGTGCCCACGGGAGACCTGGGCTGGGGACTGCCTGTCCAGGAGTCTCTGGTCTGGAATCCAAGCTTAATTGAATAACAGCAGGGGCTTCAGTTGGAGTAGATGAACCGGACAGTCAAGATGGTTACAAGGTCAAGAAGCAGCCTGGCAGGAAGTAGGCCTGAAGATCACTTTTGAAAGAGTTACTGAGTTGTTGAACAGACATTCATTTTTAATGTGGAATGAGAAAGAAAGGCATGGGAACAGCTCTGATTCTAGACATTTCCCAGTCAGTGTAGCTCATAAGCAAAGCTCTACAAAAAAAAAAAAATCTTTAAAAGTCATCTTTTATTAGCACATATTTATTACATATAATAATGAGTTTTCCTGCAACACTCTCCTGAATGTACACAATCTGTTTTGATCACACTCACACTGCCTGTAACCCTCTCGGTTCCCCTCCCTTTCACCATGACCCCCTTGCTCTTTCCAGTCAGTCTACTTCATGTTGCGTGTGTGTGTGTGTGTGTGTGTGTGTGTGTGTGTGTGTGTGTGTGTGTGTGTGTATCTCAGTGTATTTCATTAGGGTTGTTTATAGGATCATGCATGTGAGCTTGTTCACAGGAGCATGTGTGCCTTCCCAGTGACTACACCACTGAAGTACATTTCTCGTTGTTGTCAATCAACCTTTGACTGTATAAATCCCCAGGGAGCTGTAGACTCCATAAGCTCCAACCCCTTTCCTTGACAGGACAGTGACAGGCCCAAAGTACAGAAATCTTGTGCATGGATCTGCAGCTTCAATAAGTTGAAGAGTGTAACAGTCAGGCCATACCTGGAAGTCGACGTTCCATGCTCCTACCCTCACTTCACGTTCCTTTCCCTTTCTGCTCTTGATGTTCCCTGAGCTTTGAAGGATGTGTTGCAGATATCTCAGTTCCAGCAGGAAATCAAGCCATTCATTCCTTAGCTTTCTGCCATGCTTGAAGAACTTTTTAACTCTGTCTTTCTGCTGTGACTTTAGAACTCATTCATTATGTTATTATATTTGTCTAGATGGTTCTGCTGAGCACTCACTATGGAATGCACACTACATGTTGCTAACATGAGTAAATAAATAGGGATACACATGTTAGCAGGCTCACATGTCTTCCCAGCAGCTCTAGAAAGGAGGCACTGCTTGAGTTCTAGTTTTACCCATGAAGAAACAAACGCTTGTTCAAGGTATGCAGGTATTTAATGTATGACAAAACATCTGAATCCAGACACTTGAATTAATATTTATACATGGTAAAATTCCTCCCCTGTGAATGTTCAATAAGTTTTCATCAGAATATACAATCTTGTTACCACCACGGCTCTTGGGATAGAAATGAGATTATATTTCCCACCCCCCAAATTCTCTTCCTACACCTTTGCCCAGCCAGCCTCTAATGCCTATGATTATTTCTGTCTCCATAATTTTGATTTTCCATACTATTATAACAATGACATCATATAGTGGTTCTGTCCATCAGTGGGTCCATGTCTTCCCATTGCTAAGTGGTATTTCATTCAATGAAGGTGCCATGATGATGTATCAGCTCATCTTTTGATGGACATTTAGTTGTTTACAGTTCCTGTTTATTATGAATAAAGCCACAATTAACATTTGTGTAGGCATCTGTGTGATGTGTTTTTCATGTACATTAAAATTATTAGTTGTATATAGACGTTCTGTCAGCAAGCATGTCTGTGTACCATGTGTGTGCCTGGTCCCTACAGAGGATGGAAGAGCATGCCAGATCCCCTGGACCTATAAAGATAAATGGCTGTGAGCCACCATGTGGTTTTGGGAACCAAATTGGGTCCTCTGGAAAGCTGGAAGTGTAGTGAACTAGATGTTTTCTAAAGAAGGAACAGGGAATGGGACTCCATGCAACAGGTGTTGATAGTTTGCAGAGAACTAGAGCTAACATGTGCTTGTAGATTTGGTCAATGGGAGCCCACTGGTAATTGTAAGGCAGGTTTATCCAATGTGGTATAAATCTCATAAGAACAAGAGGAAGCAGGAGGTGAACCTGTAGAGACAACTTCTACAGACTCCACTTTTACAGAGCTTGAGCAGCAATACACAGGTGGCGATAAAAGATGAAGGGATAATTTAAGAGAATTCAAGGTGCAAAACCAAGGGAAAAAGGAATTTGGATCCATGGATGCCAAGAGAAAGAAACCCGGTTTTCTCCCTTGGAGGTGAGAGACTGTGAGGGGAGGGTATGCACCCTTTACTGTACTGCTCTCCCTGTGTGGAATAATTTTCAACCATCTCTCAGAGAGCAAGGACTGTGGGTTCTCAAAGAGCTTGAGGGGGTGGTGGTGTGTTTACATGGGGGATGCAAGAAGACATTCACTGAGTGCCACTATGAACTACACTGGTTTCAATGATCCTGTTGCGAAGTTACAGTCAGAAAGTGATAGGCGTAGCGGTCTCTGTGGTCCACACAGTCAGCAATTTTCCCCACAACACTCAGAAGTTTAAGCATGAAGAAAGAAAGTTGTGCTTGGGTAGAAACTGGCACCAAAAGGTCGAAGAAGGTGAGCCAGGGAAATTATATTTTGAGAGCTATTTAATGGGAGTTTCTGAGCTGGTGCGATATGCCAGGGAGTCGGGGCTGGGATGGTACAGGAGGAGGAATCCTGGTGCACAGGTTCTTTGAGCTCCTGATGTGGGTTTAATAAAAGCGGGAGACTGAGGAAGAAGAGGGAGAGGGGGAGGAGGAAAGCATACAGGGTGCATGGTCAGCCTTAGCTTAACATTTATGGAGGCATGTAGACTGAGACTAAGAGCAGAAAGTAAAAACAGAATTCTCACACTGTACCTACCATGCACTGAGTACTGAGAGCCTGTGGCAATTTAAATAGGAATGGCCCCCATAGATTCATGTATTTGAATGCCTGGCCCATGGGGAATGGCACTATTAGGGGGTGTGACCTTGTTGGAGGAAGTGTGCCACTGTGGGGGTGGGGTTTAAAGTCTCCTATGCTCAAGCTCTGCCCACTGTGGAACACAGTCCTCTTCTGCCTGCGTCTCAAGATATAGAAATCTCAGCTCCTTCTCCAGCACCAGGTCTGCCTGCATTCTGCCATGCTTCCCGCCATGATGAGGATAGACTAATCCTCTGAAACTGTAAGCCAGCCCCATTTAAATGCTTTCCTTATAAGAGTGGCTTCATCCTGGTGTCACTTCACTGCAATGAAATCCTAACTAAGAGCCTGATCCCTAGTGCTTATGATGTCCCATGGATACCAGATGTCCTGAGCCTGATGACCCCTGGAATCAGCAGTCCCTAGAGAAACAATTTAACTCTAAAAATTTACCAGTCATAGTGAGACGCCCATCTGTCTATCAGACAATAGATCCCAGACAAATGGCCTATGAGGTAAGTCCATGTAGCTTGCTCAACTTCTGTAACCAGCTTCCATACTTCCCAGAGGCACTTCCCACCCTCTCAGCTGTGCGTTGCCCTCTTAGACTAGATTGCCAGCTAATCTCTTACAGTGTATTGGAGTCACTTGTCTGTCTCTTCATGCCTTTGGTAGATACTTTTTCCTCTTTCAGATCACCATCATTCCCCAGACTGTTCTATATGAAATTATTACAGTGTCCTTTCTTAGATAAGGAAGCAGATCCCTGAGTCTTGCACAATAATCAATTATAAAACAGGATTCCACCAGAGCCATCTACCTGGATTCTTCAAAACTATCAGTGATGATTTCCAGCAGGAGTAATTTTTGTTTAAGTGCCACAGTCTTTGGTGTCACTTGGGTTTGAGGTTCTCAGAAGACTTTCTTGGGTTGAGACCTAGAATCTAGCATGGGAATCTCAAAGGTCTGGTGCTTACAGTTGCACAGGAGACATGAATTCTCTACCCCGGCCCTGCTGCTTATTCTGGTACTAATGGAAAGGCATGAGGGGCCTTCAGGTGGAGCCTTAGGAGGTGTCAGGTGCCATCAGTAGCAATTAATGAAGAGAAGCAAGAGAACTCTGTTGTTTTCCACCCCTCAGGTTGTGTTCCCAGGTTCCAATGTGCTTTGTGGAGTTCACTAGCGAAGAGGCCATGAGTAGGGAACATTGAGGCTGAGATGGATGCTTGATCATTTCCTTGGTATTTGATTCAAGTATGTTGTTGGACTATATATGCCTTTCGGAAAGTTTTGGTGCAGGATTTTGGAGTGTGGGGCCATTGAGTTGCTACTGTGGGGTGGGGAAGGCAGCTGTGAAATTCTGACTCCACCTTACTTGAGCTTTCCCTCCCAAGGCAGCTCACCTCCTGTGTGTTTCAAACAACAAGGCACATTGTATTTTTTGGGTTTGATAAAGTGATCTTATAAAAACCGAGTGCAGGACCACCTCCCTCCCCTCTTATGATTACCAGCAGCAGTACCCCCTTTCATTCTTCTGATCACCAGCAGGACCTCCTTTTTCTTTTTGGATCCTCAAGAGAACCTCCTTTCCATCTTCTGATCATCAGACTCTCTCTCTCTCCCCCAGGACTGCTTTTCTTCCCAACACAACCTGGGTTGACAAAAACATAGGGTGAGCATTTTGAGGATTGGTGAGGAGGACCCGCCCCTTTATAGTTCTCAGCCCCCTCATATAAGGATTTTATACTAGTTATGGGGTGTTTTCATTCTCTAAAGCATTGTAGGTTTCTTCAAACAAAATCAGAACAAATCTTGACATTATCTTTTAAAATCTGGAAACATTCTGTAAGTCCATGTGGAATGTAGCCAAATTGAAAATCTGGCTGTAGACTTCTATCTTAATTCTCAGGAGAGACTATCTAAGCTCTTTGTCCTGCTCTTAAAATCTGTACATTGTATCTGCCAGAACTAATGCATTGTGTCAAGCCAGTGGGCACTATTACATTTTAGTCAATGTGAAATGTACTATAAACTACAATTCTGTTAAGATTTGTAAGGAGCAAGCCTCAAGAAACCAAGACCAGGAAAATAGTGATGTATAAGACCCAATCAGAACTGGAAGTTCATCATTAGGAAATGAAGTCAGGTCGTCATAAGATTATATATAAAACTGCAGCACAAGTCTGAAAGAATCTCTTCAGCAATGGCAGAAATAACAACTCTAAACACTCTAGGAAGTTGGGCATTAAGATCTGAAAAACATAAAGGAAGTGGGTGTTATCAGTGCGCGCCTTCAAGGTGGAGCCTACAAAGATTTTATTCTAACAACTCTTGACAATAATAGAGTTATGTTAATTGACTTTAAATTTGCTATTCCAAAGGAAAAACAGTGAGCTTATTCCATGAACTATCACCTTATCTCTCAAGTAATGTTAGTCAAAGGATACAAACCAAACTCTATATAACACCTGGGAGAAAAAGGAATCTCTAGGATTAATATTTTAAGTTGGCATACAAAAGAATGGGTTTCAGCATGGCATCTTCTTACACGTACATCCCTGGGCTTTGGTCTCATGCAGTCTGACTCTCCACTGTCTGACTCTTAAAAATAGAAATGTTGGGACCAGAAGCTAAGTCAAAACTTAGAGCCAGTGAACCTAAGTTGAAGAAGTAAATTGTTGTTACAAGATCAATGTGACCATTAGTCCCACTAAGATGGAAGATTCCCTGGGGATGACTGGGTAGACAGACAAGCATGGACTGATGTCTGCCAGCTGTTCCTTTTGGTCCACACACAGACCTCCTTTCTTTTCCTTGAGTCAGAGGGGAGCCGGAAGAAAAGGCTAGGGAAGAGTGTGCTGCTTTTTGGAACTCTAATTATGAAGAAAATATTTTTAATAATTCATGAAAATCAGCTTATATATTTTATCTACTTTTTAATATTGCTTCTCTTTCCCCCCACATTGCCTTGTTAGTGTTCTTTTCTCACCCTGAGTAATACTTACTGGTTAGATATGTGAAGTGTAGGTTTTTTTCAATGACTATCCTGTTGATTCTATTACTGTTTTTGTTAAACCACAATTTCTAGATTAATATGGAGAAATTTAGCAGTGCTTTCCTTTGTGGATGGCCCTTTTGTGTGGTTGGTATTTTAAACAACTTTATCTTTCTTAAAGTAATTAATGAGTTTATAATGCTGCCCTATCTGCTTTTCTCATTTTCACTTATGAATATAACTTAATAATTAACTTAGTGTATGGTTTAAAGTATTCTTTCTTTCATATTTTAAAGTGTTGACCCAGAATCATTTATTATATAGAAAAGTTAAGTAAAGAAGTAATCTTTCCTGACCACTTTGAGGTGTAACTCTAGTGAATCTCCCCTGTGCCTGATGTCTCTGTCACTGGACTCTGCTTTCTGTTGTGTATTTCTTTGTTTGTTCTCTCAGGACCATGGTGTCTTCTCTGAGATTCACCACATCTTCCTGTTCAATGGTAATCATCTCTATGTGTGGATCTGTGACTGTAGTAGATGTGCCTGCAGAAGCTGAAGACCCCAGCTCCTCCTGGAGCCGGAGTCATAGGAGGATGTGAGCACCATGCATGCTGGGAACTGAACTCAGGTCCTCTGCAAGAGCAGAGTGTGCTCATAAGTGAGCCATCTCTCCAGAGATTCTTGGTCTATGATTCCTATAAGGCTCTGGTCTCTCTCCTGCTAACATCCAGTGTTCTCCACTGTCACCCTACAGCCCAACTCAGTAGTTATTTCTCTGAGCAACGAGGAAGAGTGACCTTCTTCCATAAGTGTTACATTCGTATTACAAAATAGAAAGAGCAAAAATGCTTAAAATATACAATGGAAAAGGAAGAACATCTTCAAGGTGCTGGGGTAACTTCATGTCTGTTTGCAGAAGAGTGCACATAGATCCATATCCATCACCCTACACAAAATTCAAGTCCAAGTGGATCAAAGACCTCAACGTAAAACCAGATACACTAAATCTAATAGAATAGAAAGTGCAAGATAGCCTTGAACTCATTGTTACAGGAGGCAAGTTCCTGACAGAACACTCATAGCTCAGTCATTAAGATCAACAATTAGTAAATGTGACTCCATGAAACTGAAAAGCTCCTGTAAAGCAAAGGACACTGTCAATAGGACAAACCGACAGCCTACAGATTGGATCTTCACCAACCCTGCTCTGACAGAGGGCTAGTATCCAAACTATATAAAGAACTCAAGAAGTTAGACAGCAGCAATCCAAATAACCTAATTTTTAAAATGGGATACAGAGTTAAACAGAGAATTCTCAACAGAGGAATCACGAGTGGCCGAGAAGCACCCAAAGAAATATTTAAAGTCCTTAGTCATCAGGGAAATGCAAATCAAAACAACTCTGAGATACCACCTCACACCAGTCAGAATGACTAAGATTAAAAACTCAAGGGTTAGCACGAGCTATAATACACAGACTCAAAGAAACCAGATAACATGGAGGGCCCAAGGATGCTTAAATCTTTCTCAGAAGGGGAAATAAAATAAATATCGGAGCTGGATGGAGGGAGGGAACTGGGTGAGAGGGTCAGGTATAGGGAGAGCAGGGGAGAGGGAACTGAAATCACTTGGGGACAGGGAGGAATCTTTAGGATGTGCCAGAGACATGGGATGGGAAGAGGCTCAGGGAGTCTATGGGGTGACTCTAGCTGAAACTCATAGCAGTGGGGGATATAGATCCTAAAGTGGCCATTTCCCATAGTCAGGTAGGATTCCCAGTGGAGGGATAAGGACAGCAAACCACTCAGAAAACCTTTGACCCAAAATGTGTCCTGTCTACAAGATGTGCAAGGACACAGAAGGATCAGAGACTGAGGGAATGGCCAACTAGTGACTCTCCCAAACTGAGACCCATCCCATGGGCAAGAACTGAACCCTGACGCTATTAATGATACCATGTTATGCTTGTAGACAGGAGCCTGGCATAAATGAACTCTGAGAGGCTCCACCCAGCAGCCAATGGGAACAGATGCAGAGAATCACAGTCAAACATTAGATGGAGCACACACATACTTTAAATACATAAATGTAACTTTAAAAATTTAAATGATGGGGCCTAGAGAGACTGCTCAGTGGTTTAGGGCACACATCATTCTTCTAGAAGACCCAGGTTTGAGTCCTAGCACACACATAGTGGCTAATAACTTATCTGTAACTCCAGTTCCAGGAAATTTAATGTACTTTTTCTGGCCTCTATAGGTACCAACCACACATGGGGTACATAGACATAAATGCAAGCAAATCATCCATAAACATAAAATAATAGATATAGTTTAAAATTTTAAATCATGGTGGATGGGACTAGAGAAATCATTCAGCAGTTATGTGAATTTGTTTCTTTTGTGGAGGACCCAGGTTCAGTACCCAGAACCCACATGACAGCTCACAACCATCTATAATGTTAGCTTCTACCTTCGTCATGACCTGCAAACACCAATCACATACACAGTGCACATATATACATGCAGGCAAAATACCCATACACATAAAATAATCTTTTTAAAATTTTTGAATGAATATATGATATTGGTGAGGACGTAAGTTTTACTGGAAAGTTGCTTCTGAGAATAAACATTGCTGTTGATATGAAAGCAGCATTCTGACTTTCCAGTAAGCACAATATCCAGGTGACCCCATACCATGGTCTTTCTGTCCAAATCCAAAAGGAATGGAGACAAAGACCTGAACAGACCTTCGTCCATCTGTGCTCCTGGTAACATTAGTCACAGCAGCCAAGAGATAGAAGTGAGCTGAGCGTTCCTTAACAGACGACTGGGTCTGGGAGTTGTGCTGTGTATATATGTCATCATTCTTTTTAGAATTGAAAGTTCAGACATCTATGTCATAACACGTATAAAACCTAGAAGTAAGTTTCACTCAACTGTGCCAAGTGATACATAATGCTGTGCCATCCTACTTCTGAAAGTGTAAGCCAGGGTAACCAAACCCAGAGATGGAAAGCATGTGGCTGGGAGGCGTCATTGTGACTCCCAACATGATTGGACAAAGAAGTTTTTAAGCGATCAGGAAAGCACATCTCTGGGTGCATCTTGAGGGCCTTGTACAGTGAGATTATCTAGGAGTGGAAATCCACCCTGAATGTGGACAGCAATATCCCACAGGATGGAGGCCCAAAGAAACCGAATGAAAAGAGAGAAGCAGGCAGCCCAGGCCGCCTCGCTCTCTGCTGCCTGGCTGCAGCTGTGTAAAGGGCTCTCCTCCACCGCGCTCCCCCTGTCTCAATGGATTGGAACCTCTGAAACTCTCAGCCAAAGTTAACACCTCCTGAGTCCTGTTTTCTCTGGTTTTTTGACAGAAACCACGAGTCTGACTAACACATGGTGACTGGCCAAGGTTAGGAGAAGTATGGTCATGAATGCTTAATAGCAGAGCTTCAGTAAGGGAACGTGAGAACATTCTGGAGGTGGGTAATGGATGGTTAAATTGAAAATACTCAATGCCACTGAACTACCCACTTATAAATAGTTAAAATTGATTTTATATTCCATATATTGCATGACAATAAGTGCACATACTTTCATTGAAAACTATATTAATATATAAAACAAACTCAGGAAAATATTTTCTGAAAGCATGCTCACTTAGCAACACTGGTAATATATAATGAATAGTAACTCATTTTTAAAACTTTAATGTTCAACAGCAGAAGCAAAGAATATGTCCTGATGAAGTAATGATGACAGGTGTCACCACATGTTCAGACTTATTAGCAAAGAAATGAAGACTTCAATACAGGAATTAGATCTTATTCACCTCTTTTGAATTAGTGAAGATTAAACATTTGTGATGTTTACTGTTGGCATTTCTTGTAATAGGTCAGAATATCATTTGCTTATAGCTTTATGCAAAAAGTTGAGTAACATATTTATGCCTTTAAAATCCCCATAGTCTTTCATCAAGTTATGACAGATTTAGAATAATTAGAAGATATTGAGCCAAAAGTACTCTTTTAGCCTTAAAGTAAAGGTTAAAGAAAATAGTGTTAAGGGAAATAAATACTAATATTACTAACCTGATTTTCTTTAAAAAAAAAAAAAAGAAAAGAAAAGAAAGATGTGTGTGCTTTACAAAAAAAGCAGTGTACTATTGTAATCTTGGAGGTTGATTTAAAACTTAGAAGTTTTTGAACAAGGAGAAGCAAGGTAAAATAAATATGTGCTACATTACATTATGCTGATTTCATAATAATATGCTACTAAGTACACATATACTCTTCATTTAATTTTGTCTTTCTTCACCGTACTTCCTGGCTTGGGTCAGTCACATTGAGGACCTCTGATGCTTGCCCTGACAGCAGAGAATGGAGAATGACTGGGCAGACATGACAGGAGCTTGGGACCCCAGGTGTCACAAGCTCCACTAGTCACAGTATGCACAGAGCAGTTTCTGCTGTGTATGGAGTTTTTTTTTTTCCTTCATCTCAGAGGTAAACATCACTAGAATGTATTTTCTCAAACTTCATCCTGACCAGAGTAAGTTCAGGGGCTTGAGAGAAGGCTCCGTGGTGAAGATTTGCTGCTTTTACACAAGACTCAATCGTGATTCCAGCATGAGGTCAGATGGCTTACAACTGCCTATTGCTCTAGCTCCAGGGTGTCTGACCCCCTCTTCTGGACTCTGTGAGACCTACACTCACACGTACACACCCTACCCCAAACTCATAACTTAAAAAATACAAAGGAGTGAGTTCAGTCGATGTATGAACCATGATGCCACGGAATGCTGACTTTAAAAAGCACCTCTTTTGGACTTAGCCTGTTGCAAGTCTTTATTCCTCCTCAGACCCCTTCAGTGGCTTCTTTCCTGCTTCCTTCTAGTGCTCCCCATGCCTGTGTTTTCCTTTATGGGAGCTCTCAGAGTTACTGAGTCTTTCGCTTGGCCTTTTGTATTGAACCTTTCTCCAAAGTTCAATAAAAGGTATTAAGTGTGTAGCCCAACACAGACGTCACAACCCAAGGATCCACTGCTGTGTAATTCTGTGCCATTCATCCACACATTCATCAATTTAACACATTATTAACTACAAACAACGTATTGGCATTGGCTGGACACTTAAGCATAATTCAAGTCCTAAAGTTATTCCTCAGGTGGTTTCTCTCTGAAGATCGTCTTCTCCACCCAGTGGGACATCTGACTGTGGCTCATATGTGTTTTCTTTCTTTCGTTCTAAGAATTCTAGATGGGCCACTTGCAGACCATCATAGCTCTTTATAGTCTAGTGGCCAGTCCACCACCACAAAGATTTTTCTTTTTGGTGCTGTGAAACATCTGGCCATGCTCTATTTCTACTACATACCACAAATCAGATAGTTTTTATTCAGGTATGAAGAGTTTTACAATCCCTGTAGTGGTACTTTAAGCTAGAATTACCGTTGATTCATTGGCCCCTATATAAAGTGATTCCCTTCTTACCAATAACTTCAGTCTCATCAAGTACTTACTCAACGCTTTGCTTTGGCCCTCACTTTCACAGCCTTTTGGCTTTCCCCTGGTGATCTTTTTAAGTGTATTCTAATCTTGTTCTAGCACAAGAGAACTAGAGGCAGCTGAGCACCCTTGAGTCCACAGGGACTGTTTCTGTAAATCTCAAACAAACAATGACCTTCCATCTGTCCCTGAGGAAAAAAAATCCTCTATTATTTTTTTTAAAGCAAAATGCTGAACCCAGAATTCAAGAATTCCATGAGGCTTAGTACTAATTCATCATTCAGTAAGTGCACTGACTGGTCTTATGTCAGCCTTACATCACGCAAACTAGTTATCTGAAAGAAGGCAACCTCAGTTGAGAAGATACCTCCATAAGTCCCAGCTGTAGGACATTTTTAAAACTAATTATTGATGGGAGAAGGCCCAGCACATTGTGAGTGGTGCCATCCTTGGGCTGGTGGTCCAGGGTTTTATAAGAAAGGAAGCTGAGAAAACCAAGAGAAGCAAGCCTGTAAGCAGCACCCTCCATGGTCCCTGCATCAGCTCCTGCCTCCAGGTTCCTTCACTGTGAATTCCTGTCCAACTTCCTTCCATGATGAATAGAAATATGAAAGAGTTCGCTAATAAACTCTGCCCTCCCCAACTTGCGTTTTGGTCATGTGTTTTGTTGCAGCAGTAGAAACCCTGACTAAGACAGTAAGCATCTTCAGTATATCAGTGCCGTTCTACACAGTCACCACCGTGGTTTGTAGGAAACATTTAGAATACATCAGCATGCCGAATAGTGTATTCTCTAAGACTGCTTTCATTACAGAAAAGCTTTTGTGTAGAAATTTAGACAAACCTTCATTTGCATCTTATTTTTCTTCCTAAGCAGTAAATTTAAGACGTCAATAAATTATTCAACATCCAAGCTTCAGTCTCCTCATATACAAAATCATAATTAATCATTGTTTAAAGTTTGTTGTTGTCTTTTGAGATAGTGTCTCAATATGTAGCCCTGGCTGGCCTAGAACTCAATATGTAGACCAGGTTAGGCTCACATTCACAGAGATCTGCCTGCTTCTGGTTCCCAGTGCTGGGATTAGAGGTGTGAGTCACCATACTTGGCCTGTTAAAACTTTTGTAAAGACTAATGAGATAGTTCCTGAAATATGGTGCTTAGCACACTATCTTCTCAGCTCATATTCTCAGCATGGCTGCAAGCTTAAAAGCATCACTCATAAACTCATGGTCCACAATTCCTTTCTTTGTGAACATTTTGACTTCCCATGGTAATCAGATGTGTTCATGTGTGTGGGATGGGGTAGAAGCTATACTCCTCTGGTCATCCCAGGCAGGCTTTTGTCTACATAACAGCAATAAGGTTGCATTTCTCATTGGGGGATGCAGTATAGCTTCTAACTCAGTGAAGTAGCTTCTTGAGCTAGCTGTTTTAGCTGTCATGACACTGATAATACTCTTGCTTGTTCTAAAAACTGTGCAGAAAATCAGTTCCCAAGCCCTCAGCACTCCAGTTGCTTGCCTAGTCTCCATCATCTTTTGGTCGCCTTTGTTTTACAAGCCCCTAAATCACACCCCGGGGTGAGTGTGTTTCTCTGAAATTCTCAACAGCAGAAGTGTTTCAAACGTTGATTTTTTTCTCATTTTGGCAATGACTAGATGTTTGGAGCAGAGGATGCAAGTATAAATGGAACTTTACATGTGTTTCATGGCTACTTGTGCAGTTGGGTGTTTACTTTAAAGAGAACTTTTGGGAGCCTGCGTTAAGGCTGGAGCCCATCACGTGCAGCCAGGGAGGGACTTTCCCCTTCGGTTTGTCATGTCCGTTGGTGATCCCACAGCATCAGATTCTAGGGCACTTGGGATTTTGACTTTTTGAACGATGAATGCTTGGTTTACCACAAACTGGCTAAGGGAATTATACAGAAACCAACCGAGTAGGAGAGAATTATCCGGAGTTTTGAGTTGGCGCAGTGTCACGTGACCCCCTCTGGGCACAACACTTGTCTTATGCTTGCTTTGTGTCCTAAGCAGAATCACTTTTGTTTCCATGTTTGTCTTTTGTGTCCCTTCACTCTAAAGGCAGCACACACTAAAATATTTTATGGAACGGTTATGTCTCTCAAATGGATTATCTCCAACTATCATAACTGCTCTCCCTGCTTAACTGTGTTTCCTGCACCTTGAGTTCTCCTCCTTTCTTCCCTTCCTCCCTCTCTCTCTTCCTTCCTTCCTTTCCTTCTTCCCTTTCTTCTTTCACTTTTCAGTAAATACCACAGCATTCCGGACCACCACACCCCACATCCCCATCCCCACCCCCACCCCAGGTACAGAGAACCTGCGCGTCTTCCTTTGCTGAGGAGCCGCACTATTCTGAGGGTCACCGCTCTTTGCAGAAACCTGACTCGTAATTATTGCTGATCACCTGTCTGGCTTGTGCTCAGCCTCTCGGTCGGTGTTCTGCTTGCCTGCTGCCTTTCACAGTGTGGTGTTCTCATTTGCGGGCCCCACACCCTCCTATTTATCCTGCTCAGCAGCCATTAACTCGCTGGCCTGTTCCTGTCTCTCACTGCTCCACAGCTGTTACCTTGCTGCCAGCCTCAGATCTAGAAAGCCACTCTTGAATTCACCTGCCAGCCTAACTCTGGGTCCTTGCCCAGGCGGAGGAGAAAGAACGGACAGGAAGTAGATGGCCTGCCACATGCTATTGAGGGTATCACATTCTCCCTGCGTCCAGCGCAGCCTGAAACATCAACACAAAGCTTTCATGCCTCAGAGGAACACAATCTTGGCTCTTCGTGGAGCCTGCATGGATGAGGGAGTAGAGCCACATGTGTCCAAACATTTCTAGCAAGCTGACAGAATAGGAGCTACGAGGACCTAGATACTAAGTAACAGAACAAAAGCCAGAGGCTCCGGAATTACCAACAATACGTTTTATGGTAATTTGAAAATGTTCAGAAAATCTGAAAATCCGATGACCTACACCAGAGTCGTGGGTCTGCAGGGTATTTGTCTCATGGGATAACATTGTCCAAACTCCATCTCTGCACTCGGGCATTTCTTATAAACTCCCTCAAGGTCCACAGTTATGTCTACACTGTCTACTTTCAGGAAACCCCCAATGACTGAAGTTATGCAAAGCCAGTGTTCCTGTGTACAGCGCCTAGTCTAGATGATGCTGGCCTGTCTCTTCTCGCTTGTGTGACAACTCCACCTACACCTCTCATTCTCTTCATGCATTCATGGAGTGATTTCCTCTGCCCGGTTTGTAGCATTGTCACAGAGATTAAATAGGTAATTCAGAAAAGTGATAGTACTACCATATAGCAATTGACAAACTGGAGATCACAGAGACACTAAGAGGTATTTCTCCTACACCTGAGGACGATCTCGTCTGTGTGTACCGTTATAGAAAACAAAATATGAATTATACACGCATCGTGTTGCTAAAACAGAATGAGGACAGTGGTGAAATCCAGTCATTTCTTTGCATTTAGCTACTCAGCACCCTTAGTACATGGGCAATGCTATGCCCATCTTTATGGATGAGGAAGTTGAGGCCCAAAGAGTTTTGAATGGTCTATCCCAAGAAAGCCCATCCAACAGCTGGCAGTACCGGGACAGCCCTGACGCGCTCTCTGACTGGCAATCATAAGGATGCATTCATCGTCCCTTTATAGTGCTGCATGATGGGGGTCACACTTCTAACTTTATCTTATTAACTTGTATTTTTTATTTTTATTTATTATTATTAATTATTTTATTTATTTACATCCTAAATGTTGGCCCCTCCCAGTCTCCTCTTGCAGAGTTCTTCTCCCCCTCTCCCTCCCCTTTGCCCCTGAGAGGGCGCCCTCCCTGGTCATCCCCCCTCCATGGGACATCAGGTGTCTACAGGATTAGGCACATACTCTCCCACTGGGACCAGACAAGACAATCTTCTGCTACCTATGCGCTAGGGGTCTCAGACCAGGTCGTGTGTGCTCTTAGTCTCTGGGAGCTCCCAGGGGTCCAGGTTAGTTGGCACTGTTGTTCTTCCTATGGGGTTACCATCCCCTTCAGTTCCTTCAGTCCTTCCCCTAACTCTTCTATAGGGGTCCCCAACTTCAGTCCAATGTTTGGCTCATCCATGGCTAGAATTTTGGTATTATCTTTAAAATATTTGCCAACCTGTTGGGATCAACAGTGCTATAGAGATTCTAGCCTATGGTGAGTCACAGAGCTTGTATTTTCTTAGTTGTGACCAACATAATCACGATAAAAGACAATAGAGCATGCAAATAGGGTATTCTACTCTGCAGGGTCAGCTCTGCCAGCTGGCTGAGGGTAACACTTTTATGGGTGGGGTAAGGTTATAGTGCCCACCCATGGAGGATACCTAGTTCCCAAGCTCAGAGGATGAGCTTGCCTCAGTTCCTTGAGTGTGCTGCAGCTGTGGATGGACATGTCATTGTCATTCGGAGACCAGAAGGATGGGCAGTCCATCTTAATTTGATTGGAGTTGGGGGGTGGGCTACAGCATAGGTCTTTAACAGTTTAAGTCACATACATTGATTCACCCTATGTGGTATGCAGGGGTGCATAGTCTAGTATGGGTGAAGCAATCGGGGGACACCTCACTGGCACCCCTTTGTCCCTCCACCATGTGAATTCTGGGGCTGGAACTCAGGTACTGGGACTTGACAGCAAGTGTCCCCACCCACTGAGCCATCCTGCTGTCCCAACACTGGCTCTTTACATGTTGATCTATAGACGGTAAACCATGTCTGTTCACATGTCTGTGCTTAGCCTTGTTCTTCAACAGTCTAGGTGGCTGCCTCCCGTGTGCACAGACATGAAAGCACGCAACAAGCCGTACACCTGAGACTTCTGCATGACTCACAGATTACATCTCAATAGAAAGATAGTTTACATTCAAAATGGAAATCCTGAACATGAATCTTTCTGTTAAATATTCTGTAGGTAAAATTTTCCCCATAAGGACAACAATATATTCACCGAATATAAGTGTAATTCAATTTAAAAATCATGAAAATGGAATAAAAATGTCTTCCAACTCCCTTCAAAAGGGTATACACACATGCATATACACAAAAATACACACACACACATAAACACACACATACACATGTAAATGCACACATACACACACTGACACACATATATACACACACATACACGCACATGCGCACACACACATACTCATGCACATACACACAGAGAGACATAACACAGAAAAATAAAAGAAAAAAATTATAGTGGAGTTGTAAACAAATTGGAACAGAGAAAATTTTTAATGCTCTTGTTGGCTTTCTCCTTTTCTCTTTTCTGTTTTTAATTTGTTTTTCCTGGAAGTCTTTCTGAAGCCCCTTCTCAGCTGATTTTCTACCTTAAAGAAAGAATCATTCTAATTTCTACTGTTAGATTAATTTTTCGTATGTTTGAACTTAGTATAAATTCAAGCATGGAGCACATGCATCAGGTCCTGAGTTCCTGGCCTTCACTCCTCATGGAGCAGATGCCCCAGCTTGGGGTGTTCCTGGCCTTCAACCTTGTCTACCATGTCTGTCACATAAGTGCCCAGAGCTGACTGACACAGTTGTTCAACTGTGGACAGTTGAGTTATATCATTGCAGGAATACAGAATTTATTGATGAATTCTACAGCTGATGGACATCTGGCTTATTTTCATGTCTCTTCTTGGGTCAGCTTGATTTGAAAGTTTTAGCAATTAGCTCAATTTGTCTAAGAAATTAAATTAGTTGATGTAGACTTCTTAATATTTTAATGTGTAACCACACTACATCTATATGCTCCCAGTCTTATAATTAAGTTATCATATATGATTATCATTTTAATAATAAACCTAGGGTTTACCCCAAATCCAATTTTGAGGTAAACTTTATTCATGAGCAAGAGGTAACTGTGTGGCACCTGTAATCTAAGCTCTTCCTTGCCTTATATATAGTAGAAGTAGACTTTCCTTGGATAGTAGGGGAATTTCTCCAGAGTTGTCTCATTGAACCCCTATTTTCAGTAACATGTCAACAAAAAGTGATTGTCATGGCATTATGTCTTTACATCAAGAAAAGCAGGTGGGGACATGCCCACAAATGGTCACATATTTCCCCCCTTCCTGCTATGTGTGCTTTCTGAGAGGTGACTTTGCCATCCCACGTTGAGGCATTCACCCCCCAAATCTTTGACTATGCCCATGGGCCATGGCCCTGCTCTGACCACTGGAGCATTTGCATATCAGACACAGGCAGAGGCCTGGAGAGAGTCTGTATATTACATTAATGGGAATTTTCCTACCACCATCAGAATGAGCTGAGAGCAGTGCTCCGTAGCTGTCAATCTGGTTGCCATCAAGCTCTCTGCTGGCTAGTCCACTCATGCTGGTCCAGGGCAGAATGAGCCAGAAAGAGACAGCAAGCTGGTACAGGACTACTCGTGCCTGCCCGCACTTCCCTGCACAGTGGCTTTCTTCTGTCTCCTTTCTTTTTCATATTTATTTCTTGGGCACTTACAGAAAGGTAAAGCTATTGGTGTGTAACTCACTTGGGACACAGCATAGAAGTGATTATACTAACCTGTAAAACTGAGACAATGAATGTGTCACTTCATTGTCTGCCTTTACAAATGACAGGCAGAGTGCCTCCCTGTGGAGAAGAGCTGCTAAGCCCCTGCTGTCTGTGTGAGTGTGTGAGAGGCTACAAAGGCTGCTGCAGGAATGCTGACCCTTAACCGCCACGGCACTTATTGTGTATTTAATATTATTGCTTTACTCGTCTTTGTATTTTTTTGGTTTGTGTGCATAATGCATGCCTCTGTGTGTGTGTGTGTGTGTGTGTGTGTGTGTGTGTGTAGGTAAGAGGGTAACTTCCAGGAGTCCGCTCTTTCCTTCCTTTAATGGTCTGTTCACTCAGGATCAAACCCAGGTCATCAGAGTTGGAGACACTAGCCTTCACCCACTGAGTTTGTCTGGGAACCAGCTGATGGCACGCCCTTTAGCAGTTCTCAATATGTTAGTTTACTGTACCGTGTGTCCTGTGTTATTTTTAAGACTTATTTTCTCAAATCCACCTAAGTCCTTATAAATCAGCTGTCTTTATACTGACATTTTGTTCTTAAAATTTTCCATCTAAATAAAGCAGTGAGCCAAGAATGGGGTTTTGACCAAAGGTGACATAGTCAAATGCTAAAATGTTCTCAGGTGGGAGCAGTGAAAGGCAAGCAGGGTGGGGATGGGAGGGAGAGAACCAGGGTTTTTTCTTCTCTACTTGGCTTTTAATGAGAAACACCTTAGAAACATCTCCTACTTCTCAAGATTTCTGTAACTATAAAAGTTTATAGGGAACAAGTTGACTCTTTGCTTTCCAGACCATCTTATTATATAGTTTAAAAGGTGAGACTGACAGGTTACAAAGACTGTTGAATTCTTAGAATATTTTAATGCAGGATGGTGTAATCCAGAGGGCAGAAACAACAGCTTTGGATGTATTAAGTCCATAGACATGGCGGCTGGCATGTACATACAAACCCACACATGAGCTTGCAGTTAGGTGACTACAATTCAGTAGTCCCATTAGTCCTGTTGCTTCTCTGATTGGCTTAGAGTCTGTGTTTTACAAACCCAGTGTTTAGAAATACAAGGTGTATTTTGCCTCAAGTAGTCAAGCACAGTTAGAGCAGATTGTCCTCAGGTGAACAAAGAAGAAGAGAGAATTCCATCGATTGGCCAGCCTCATGCTGGCTCCTTCCTCCCAAAGAGAGAGAGGGCAGAACTATCCATGCAGTTGCTGTCTTATAGAATCAGGTCTTTGTGATTAAAGCATCACATGGGGTGAGCTTCATAAAAGGGGGACAGAGGAGGGGCCTGGCAGGCTATTACAGGATAAGGTGTACTGCTACTTTAAAAATTAAGCATGCATGCCCCACCTGACTCCCTCCCACTGACTAAGGTACCAGCTTTCAAGCTGGGACAGCTCAGTTGCTGAGGGGCCACCAAGCAGCCTACACCGAGCTCCAGGTAACCTTTTGTGCTGTGGGGAATAGTAACCTGAATGCCAAGTCCTACTCCGGGCCTTCCTGTTGCTGGGGCCTATTTCCTAGAAGTAATGGGGAGAGGTTACAGCAGGGTTGCCAGGCAACATGGGACAGAGGTCCTGTCCAGGAGCTATTTCTCACACTGAGGGGACTGGTTGAAACGCAATAAAGAAATGGTAACTCAGCTTATTTATCAATACAATTACTTACACGGTATTAGGAATCCATATTTAACCTCCAAATACAGAGTCATATGCAGAAACATTAACACAAATGCTTGATAAATATTAAGGCACAGGGAAAGCAGATGGTATTGAGTTTCTAATCAGCTTTGCTGTGAGCTTAAAGTGGCTATGCAGGCTGGGATGAGGGGAAAGGCCCGGAGTGCTTAGCTAGCCCCACTTTGGGCAAATGCAAGTTAGCTCTGGTCACAACATATGGTGTTGTGACAAGAGCTAAAGGATGCTTACTGCATTAATTAGAGTGGGTGGTGCCAATTCTCTGGGGTCGAGTAACAGCTCAAAGTAGCCATAAGCTTCGACAATTCACAATCATATATAAATACATAAACCGATTGTCCTATAGATTGATGATCTTGATTTGTCCAATAACGTTAAGATCTTTATTGTAGTTTTTGACTCTAACTTGTATGGTTCAGAATGGACTTTGAGAAGTTCGCTATTATTTTCATAGGAGGCATAAAATCTTCGTGCTTAGAATAAACTCTTGATTTCTTGTGTGTTGTTCACCAGGCACCAGCTTCAACTCATGTTTCTGTCTAAGGACAACCTTGCTCTGCTTTCCCTTTGAGAGTGTGTCTGCAGTCTCCCAAAGATGGAGAATCTCAGTATTCAAGTGCCCAGCCTTTCCAGTGTTTCTGGTGAACAGAGCAGACCTGGACATTAATTTAGGAATGCTTCATCAGGCGAAGAATACTTTTTTGTAATCATGCCTTACCTGGCTCTCTCACCGGGCTTCCTGGGTCACACCATTAAAACATTGATCCTTGCCTATTTGGCATCAGTATTGTTGGCTGCCTCGCAGGGCATTTTCCCAAGGCTGGAGAACGTGGGTGCTTTCAAGAAGGTATCCACTGTGCCAGCCCACGCCACGTGTGGATTCCCAGGCCCCAGCACCTTTTGTCCTAACGCGGTGGCTTCTGAGCGTGTGCAGTTGTGTACCGAGAGGCTGTGTATCCAGGATTGCCCCTACCGCTCTGCCTCTCCTCCCTATACCGCCCTCCTAGAGGGCCTCCAGAGCTGCCTCCCTGCAGACCACGGTGATCTCCACCCTTATTCCGGAAGCGACTCCGCGAGCTTTATATTCCGAAGTCACAAGAACTGCTCCTCTCTATGGGCTCCGAGGCTGGCAGCAGAGTTTACCTTAGCTGTGTGGTTGAAGCCCGAACAAGAAGGCACAATGTGAGTAACACCAACTACGTTTCTGGTTTTTCAGTTGGCCTAGAACCCCTGTGAAATGGGAAGTTGTGAAAATTATTGCGATCTGAGGTCTCACTAGAAATTAAGGTAACAACACAGCTGTGCAGTTGCGGGGGCCAACAGTTGAAGACCAGCTGCTGTGTTAGTCTTCCCTTTTCTGGCTCTACAATCTGAGTATTGTTTCCGGAAATGTTTTCAATCCGTTGAAAATGGAAATGGAAAATGAAAGTGTTAAAATAGTTTCATTGGGGGGCATTATATTTGAACATACATCAGGTACATATGCAATATATATTATTTATAATGTTTATATGTAATATAACACAATAGAATTATATGTTGATAAATATCAATTATAGAAGAGTCATTTATTACTTACTCTTTAATTTCTCGTAGACTGGCTGAACTTTTGGTCCCAGCCTTTGGAGTCTAGGGAAGTTGAGAGTACATTTGTAGGCACAGGTGCCAGTAATAGAAACAATTGTTTTCTTTGAAGTCTTGCTTGAGGCTTCTATATACAAAGTGTCCCTACTAGAAAATAAAAATGTTGACTAGGCAAGGAGCTTTCTGAAGGCCTGGGGTTGTTTTACTTATCTTTCTTTTTTCAATAAACATTTTACGTGGATGGCACCTCACCTCCCTCTCTGCCCATCCTTAGACTTTTTTAGGACCTAGGTGAGAATGAAGTTCCCAAGAACTTCCTGGCTGTTGAATCTTGGAAGAATGCCCTCGACATGATTAGTAATAAAGCTTCTGTGTCACCAACTTTGGTTTGTGTAGTCACACGCCTTTCCTGCTGTGTAACTTCTTCTCCAAGTGATAGTTGACTGCAGCCCCCTAAGTAATACAAGACCTGTCTAGAAACATCAGCAACATTTTGACTGATCTTTATTTCATTTACTTTTAAATTTTGCTATGTATGTGTTTACATGTATGTGCATTTAAGTGTGGTACCTATGGAGGCCAGAGAGGGCTTTGAGGCCGTGGAGCTGCTGCTGTGGGTACTTACAAGCCACCTGACGTGGGTTCTGGGAACTGCACTCAGGTCTTTTGCATGAGCATCAAGCGCTCTTAGCTTTGAGCACCCCTTGGCCCCCATTAATCTTTATTTGTTTAATATTACGTTTGCTTTTTTCCATTTTCTTCCATGTGTCAAGTGTGTTCTAGTAACCCTCACCCCATCTTTTGTCTTCTAGCAGTGCTGGGCACCTTCCCTTGGGACATTTGCTTTGTGGGACTGTATTGGGGGAGTATCTTAGAACCTACAAAACCTATGTAAATCTTGCCATCTCATGAGTGAATGTGACTTAGCATCTTAGGTACTTACATTTCATTTGCGAAGGGAAGGGTCATTGTGTATTTTATATTTGTTTTAAGTTTGGAGTGAAAATAATTGCAGTACATGATCCCTGTTTCAATCAACCCTCTCCCCCACCAAAAAAAAAAAAAAAAAGACTTGGTTGTTTTTACTATTGGAAATGTCAGGAAATTGAAGCTACTTGTCATGCCACCAGCATTCAGACTCTTAAAACACTTTTTCAAGTTTGCAGAGCCATATCTGTACCAATTGCCCCTTCTGTTGGCCTCCTTTTCTATTGATGAGATACAGGGGCATTCCTAGAGGTGAGGGCATAAGGTTTTTAGTTTGGGGGGCCAGTTGCTTGTATCAAGGTCATTTCATTCTTGATGCTAAAGTACCTATGGGAATTGGGGGAATTTGGGGGTGTTTGCTCCAGATAAGTAAAACAAACAAAACATGGATTATCCAATTACTGTGTATTCAGGAGCAGAATAAATCCAGTTCCTAAATATTTTACTACCTGCCTCCGTCTCACATGTATTATCTACCAAAGCTAGAGTGTTTACAAGCAAACAAAATAGCAAGGGAGATAATCAATAACATATTAAGAAAAGCATTTTCAGCAAGCTTGGGGAAATAAGTCTGCATTTGGTAAATACATTCCTGTGTGATGATTGAATTCTCACTTGTAGATTTTATACTCAAGACAAATGAACAAAGAAAAACTCTTAGACTAAAGGCCCAGAGAAATAGGATAATGGTAGATTTTTTTCATGTCAGTAAATCACAAATATTCAATTACTGAAGCATTTAAAAATAGCCTGTAGTAGATGTATGTATGTAGGTAGGTATATATATATGTATGTATTTTAAAAGATTTTATCTAAAATTATTTGCCAAAATTAAAATTGCCTTACCAAATGCAGGCTAAAAGAATAGTAAGTCAGTGTCAATAAAGGAGAGATTGGTGCTCTGCAATCTTACTCTGTTTTCCAACTTGGGACAAACATAGATGAAAGTAAAGCAAGATTTTTAAATGCTCCCTGTAAGGATAATTTTGAAACATCATTTTCAGCAATTCTTGAGTGGCCCAGTGTTACCTTCGCCTCTGGGATTCTCCTGACTGATTTTGATTTCTTTTAGGGAGGAAGTCTGTAGTATCCCATATATCCTGTAGGTCCTCAGAATCCTGGTGCTCTGATGGAAGGTGTCTCATTACTGCTTAGATGGCAAAGCGTGTTTAGTGAGCAGGAAAGAGGACTGCTTAAACATCTTTGATCTGAGAAGAGGGTTTTGTGATCAGTGATGCATGTGGAGGTGCCTGGCCTGAGTAGATGGCTGTCAGATGAGGGAGGAGCCCTGGCCTCTGAATGGCACACTAGACAATCCATAGAGAGGTGACCTTTGAAGACAAATTCCAGTGCAGAATGATGCCACTCACTCATCACTTAACACTCAGGAGGTTGGGCCGGAGAGACTGCAAGATTAAAACAAGCTGGAGCTGTGTATCAAAACCCAGTCTCTAAAGTAGCATAAGGATGACTTAAGACCTAGGTCCTTGCTAAAAGTTGTTTTATGTCATTGAAATCCTATTCTTGGAGAGGAAGCTTTTGTCCAGAATCATTATACCATGTCAGCGTCTCAGCTGGACTGCGATCATGGAAGAGGTAGGTGGCCATCTTGCACACACTGCTTCTGGCTTCTGATCAGTGCATGATAAAGAGAAAGAGATGGTGGTTGTTCAGTCTCCATTTTTCCCCAGGAATCAAATAGAGCAATTCTGACTTCAGGGCTAGTAACTCAGAGCCTTCCATGGACTCCAAATTCATTTGACATTAAAAGAAGAAGAAAGATTTGCCCTGGTAACTCAATACCCAAGTGGGATGTAGTGTGTCCTACCACTTCCTATAAAAAAAAAAAAAAAATTGCAGGGAACTAATGGGCCAGTAGCCTAAATGTTAGTTTTCCAGTAGGATGAGACTACTTTACTCTCTGTCATGAATCTCTAATGAAGGGTGTTGAGGTTCTGGGGAAAATATTGTAAATAAGAATTCCATTTTTTTTTCTGAAGTAAAATGACTTCTGTTGGAATAAGGGTTTCTAGGAGTGTAATGAGATTCAGGTACTTGCGCATAGCACACCACTTTGGGTGGGGCTGGGGTCGTTTTAAACAGGACAATGCCTCAGCTTGTCATTTTGCTTGGACCCTGACCTTTTCTGTCTTTTCTGGTTGCTTCCTTAGGTGTGTGATAGAAAAGACAGTGGATGGGCAGATTGTGTTCAAAGTTACAATATCTGAGAAAGAGACCATGTTTTATTATCGCACAGTAAATGGTTTGCAGCCTCCAATAAAAGTAATGACACCGGGGAGAATTCTTATGAAGAAATGGATTCATCTCAGTGTTCAGGTGAGTAAAATAAAAAATATTTAACATTTGGTTAAACACGGAGATCTGTCTTCCTGTCTTTTCCTTCAAATGGCACCTACTCAGAAAAGCTTAAACTGTATCTAAATCCCAGTCTATGTAAATGACAGCAAAGGAAGACATTTCAGTGACCTCATGGTGTATCTTATGATGTGTTAGCAGTTTCTCCCCCTGAAGCTGCTGTTAAACTCTCAGTCTCAGAGCTGAACAGTAATGATGCCTTGGGTACTAATCACATGTCCAGAGAATTTCTGTTTTATTTGGTCCCTGCATTTTATGTTTAGATGTTAAGCCCTTTAGAGTCCAACACTGATCTCACTAGTTGTGGCAGGCTTTAAATCTTGCTCGGTTCCTACAGCTGTCTTTCTCAGATAGTGTCTGTTGATGTGAATGGAACTTGGCTGTTGCATTAATTTGGTGACCTTAGAACTAGTGAACTTTGCACCGGAGGCACTCGGAAGGTGTTATATGATCGTTGTCGTTGTCACCCACGGTTTGGAAGAACCTTCCAGGCCATCAGATGCTGAGATAGCTGCGAGATGTCTGGCATTTGCAGTGTCTAGAATAGAGACAGACACGCCTTTTGTTTCCTCAAGGCTTCCTGTGTCTCAGTACTGCCAAACCCACTCTTGCTTTTCAAACCAGAGGTAGAGCATGCTCCATTTCCCAGGAGGTGCTCCCGCATAGACACTCACCCAGGGACCAGCAAATTCCTCCCCACATTTTATGGAAATGATCTTTGACTTCAAATACACATGCATGCACCTGTATACATGCACATGCAGATGTGTATATACTTTTACACATATATATTTATATGTCTATATATAAAGAAAGCAAGCAGATACTGTCTATCCATCTATATCTATATCTATCTTTCAATAGATAGCTAACTAGATAGATAGATAGATAGATACATAGATAGATACATAGATAGATACATAGATACATAGATAGATACATAAATAGATAGATAGATACATACATACATACATATATACATACAAAGATACATAAATAGATACATAGGTAGATAGATAGATAGATAGATAGATAGATAGATAGATACATAGATAGATAGATAGATAGATAGATAGATAGATAGATAGATAGATAGATAGATAGATAGATAGATACATAGATAGATAGATGCCTGACTACTGCCCTGAATCAGGTACTAGATAGATTTCCTTAGGTGGTCCTAAAAATTCTTAATTTGATTTAAATTATCCTTTCAACATGACATCATTCTGGATAATTTGAGAACATACTGCATAAACAGTTTTTTCTGATTGTAACTATTGAAAATATAATATTTTGGCATAACAGTGCAGTATCAACCTCTAACGAAAACACACACACACACACACACACACACATCCACAATTGGTGAATTGGTTTTAGGAAGGCATTCAGAAAGTTTTCATACCTACTCTGGGGTTTTGGCTAGAATTTGAGCTTAGTAAATGTAGTTGATGAAGGTCAGGGTTCTCTTGTGTTTCGGCGCCACTGAGATAGATGCAGAGAGTGGGTCCCACCTAACATCAGCTCTATAGTAACAGCTAGACTCCATTCTAGCAATCCTCAGTTGATAGTGGGTCAGTAATTAACAGTTAGGCAACCACTTGTGTTATTTGTAGAAGATGCCCATTCTAACAATTGATTGGTGCAACCAAATTAGGCTCTAATTTTTAAAATGAGGACATAGGAATTTTATATAAAGGGACGTTGCAGACAGTGCTGATACATCTAAATGTTTCCCGCAAATTTTGGTCTGCAACAATGAAGTCAATCTTTGTGGTTGCCTTTGTTTTGGCTGATCTGTGAAAATGGGCAGGGCATTAGCAGACAGTAGGACTTGAAAACTTTAAGAGGCAAGTTCTAAGTTCAAAGAGATAGCTGTGTCTGAATGACTGTCCCAGGAGTACAGCTTTATGGGGGAACTTCACTGGAGTCTCACCATCATTTTTATGAAAGTAGGTGAAGTCATCTATCTATCTCCTAGTTTAGGTAACATTTTGTTTTTAAATCTTCCCCTCTTTAAAGGGTAGCATACTGATGGCTTAAGATTTTTTATTTATTTATGTTTCAAGGGTATGAATGGTTTGCCTGAACTTAGTTAAATGTACTTCTTTGTGTATATTGCCAGAGGAGGCCAGAAGTGGGTATCAGATTTCCTAGAACTGGAGTCACAAGAGTTATGAACCACCATGTGGGTGCTGGGAACTAAACCTCAGCCCCTGGAAGAGCATCAAGTTGTCTTAACTGCTGGGCCATAACTCCGCTTCCAGCTCTGATGATTTAGTGAGGCTGCATATAGTTTAAACTGTTTGTCTATCAAGGGACAAATTATCCTTTCTGATTTATACATGTTTTTCTTTTCCTTTGTTTTAAATTTTTAATTGACTTTTTGAGGCAGGGTCTTGACTGACAGCATAGGCATTAAGCTGTTGCCCAGACTGGCTGCAAATTGCCAGCCCCTGCTTCTGTTTCCTAAGTGCTGAGATTACAAGCGAGCGCTGCTGTGCCTGGCTATTAAGTTTTTAGAATAAACTCGCTGGACTCTAATTAAGTCACAAATGAAAACATCACACAGCTAGATTAATGACGCTGATTAAGCATTTGCCCGTTCCCAAATCCATACATGTCAGTGAACCTCTCGCTGTCGGAATGGCCATTCTGAAGCTCTAGGCTTCTCTTTGAATCTTAGACGTTCACTGTCAATTATATTTTTATTCACTTATTGACAAAAACAGAAAGCATAATTAGCTGTATATCTTCTTTCATGACTGCTGTCTGTTTGTTGCAATGCATAAACTATATAAAACACTGGGTAGCATTGCAATATTGTAATACCGTGTGTGCATGCTACATGCTCTGATCATCTTTGGTCCTGTGTGTGTAGACATGTGTGCATTTGGGTGCACTTCTGTGGGTAGGTGCAGGTATCCATGAGGGCCAGAGAAAGGGATCAGATATCCTGTGCCATCACTCGCTCCACCTTGCTCCCTTGAGACAGACTTTCTCACTGAGGCAGGAGCTTGGCTATTAGCTAGCATGCTTGAGTTATTAAATCTCACATCTCCATTCCTGACAGCACACTAGGCCAGGTGCACAGAACCATGCCTAATTTTTATATGGGAGCTGGGGGTTTAGATACAGACCCTCATACTTATACGGCCATCTCTTTTATTTATCCAAGGCACCATCTTCCCAAGTGTCTCCATTTTTTCCCCTTGATGCTTCTAACATTGTGTCTATTGATTTGTTTGTTTCATATTCTACATATGACAGTGTAAGGTCTGTCTTTCTATTCGCTTGTTGAAAATAGCACAATTAGGTCATAATCTCAAAAATTAAAAAAAATAGAAATGATAACCAAGTACTGACTATAAGAGAATAAAAACATAAAAAATCACACACACACACACACACACACACACAACCAACCAACAACAAATTAGTATACACACACACACACACACACACACACACACATGCAAACAATCAACAACAAAATTATATATACACACATCTGTCAAAATAAATCAAAGGGACTAAATACTATTGTAGGGACGGTTGTTAATACTAAAATGGATATTCACCTCTCCTACCCTGAGCTTAGCTGTCTTCTCATGCTAAACACCCCTTGCAGAGAACAAAGACTAAGGGATACTCAGCCCTTCCCTGAGTGGGAAGCTTCCCTGTGAGTCAGTGGGAATAGCTTGGAGTAAATAAGAGCTGACTAGAATTGCTCTCTTTCCCTGCTTAGTAGCATAAGAAAAGCAAACATATCCTGGGATGCAACTTACTTGGGACAGATTGACTATTTTCCCCAATCCCCCAGGACAAGATTGCACTGAACTCTTCCATTCCTCTGAACTCCAGGTTCCTTGAGAAAGCCCACGCAAAGTAGCAGGACAGCAAACCCACTGACTAGAAAGTGCTTCTGGACTTTCTACCAGTCCACAATGGTTCTGTTTTTGTGGCCTTGTCTCTGTATGCGTTTGTGCAGTCATGCCTAATCCTGTAGCCCTATCTAGAAGAT